>JAQQAC010018689.1:35848946-35977097 GCA_029783875.1 Phataginus tricuspis | reverse complement strand
TCTTAATGGAAAAGGTGTGCCCTACCTGATCTTTTGGCAGTCTCCCACCTGGTTGCCCTGGGCCAGCCCTGCTCTGCTGTTCCCACCGGACTCAAGGAGGCTTGGCAGGTGAGGACCTGGTTCTGACATTGAATCTGGTAAGGCCCTAGGGCCCCTATCCATTGGGGTGGAAGGGGGTCCTGATCACCTCCTGGAGACTTCTTAGAAGTCTCACTGGTAGGTATAGGGATTTCTCAAGATGGCGGCATGAGTAGGGTGGTGGAAATCTCCTCCCAAAACCACATTTATCTTGAAAATACAGCAAATACAACTATTCCTAAAAGACAGAACAGAAGATACAGTACAACAACCAGGCTACATCTGCGAGAACTCGGCATCTCACGAAAAGGGTAAGATACAAAGCCGTGACCCAGCAGGACCCGAGCACTTGGCCAACCCCAGCACACTGGCAGGAGGAAAAGAATCAGAGTGGGGAGGGAGTGGAAGCATGGGACTGCTAAATAACCATCCCTAGTAATCTGCATGGGGAGCACAGACACACATAACATGGTGTACTGAATATTAGAGAAAGGAAAAAGTAAAATCCGAGACTGAGACTGCGAACAGGTCTCCACAGCTGGCTGCCCTGGGTCAAAAGAAAAGCAGGTGCTTTAAAAGTCTTAAAGGGACAAGGCACACTCAGACCAGTAAGCTGGGAATTTTAAGGAACTTCAGGTGCCCTAATCCCCTGGGTGGTAATGCAGCTCCGAAGCTCCTCATGGCAATAAGCAGCCTGTCATTCATTCCCCACTGCCAGCACTGCAAACAAACCAGCTGACATGCCACTGATGCAGACCAGCCAGGGAGCATCCCTGCCCACAGCAACCACACAGAGTCTTCTCCCAGTCACAGCTAACCAGGCCAGACCAGAGGCTGCCCTCTGTGTGCAGCTGCCCAGCACAGGTAGAGGAAGCTGGTGCAGAGTCTGGAAGGCATGAAGGGGCACCGTTCTCACAGGAGAACACACACCACTTCACTGCGACCTCGGCCAATGCCCTAGCTTATCCATAGGTACCCCCCACCCATGGAAGCTCAGGGGATTAACCCAGAGACTGCTCCCTGTGTGCAGTTAACTGGCACAAGCAACAGAAAAGGGCAAGGCAACCATTAAGCAGGAAGGGACTTTGTTCTCCCAGCTGACACATGTGCTACTCACCAGTGATCATTTTTATCACCATGAAAAGGCAGAATAAACTGGCCCAGTCCAAAATCACTCAAATGCCAGAGAGAGGGCCTGGTGAGACCAATATAACCAATCTTCCTAAAAAAGGATTCAAAATAAAAGTCATATCCATGCTGATGGACCTGCAGAGAAATATGCAAGAGCTAAGGATGAAGTCCAGAGGAAGATAACAGAAACGAAACAAACAATGGAAGGATTTAAGAGTAGACTGGATGAGGTGCAAGAGAATGTTAATGGAATAGGAATGAGAGAACAGGAATACAGAGAAGCTGAGGCAGAGAGATAAAAGGATCTCTAAGAATGAAAGAATTTTAAGAAAACTGTGTGACCAATTAAAATGGAACAATATACACATTATAGGGGTACCAGAAGAAGAAGAGAGAGAAAAAATGATAGAAACAGTCTTTGAAGAAATAACTGCTGTAAACTTCCCCAAGCTGGGGAAGGAGATAGTCTCTCAGACCATGGAAGCCCACAGATCTCCCTACACAAGGGACCCAAGGAGGACAACACCAACACATATAATAATTAAAACGGCAAAGATCAAAGACAAGGACAGGGTATTGAAAGCAGCCAGAGAGAGAAAAAGATCACCGACAAAGGAAAACCCATCAGACTATCATCAAACTTCTCAACAGAAACCTTACAGGCCAGAAGAGAATGGCATGATATATTTAATGCAATGAAACATAAAGGCCTTGAACCAAGAATACTGTATCCAGCATGATTATCATGTCAATTTGAAGGAAGAATTAAACAATTCCCAGAGAAGCAAAAATTGAGGGAATTTGCCTCCCACAAACCACCTCTACAGTGTATTTTAAAGGGACTGCTCTAGATGGAAGTACTCTTAAAGGTAAATAGATGTCACCTGAGAAAACAAAATCACAGCAAAGAAAGCAGACCAACCAAATACTAACTAAAGGCAAAAATAAAATCAACTATCCACAAAAGCAGTCAAAGGAAACATAAAAGAATGCAGAACAAAACACTTAACATACAAAGAGTGGAGGAGGAAGAAAGAGAATCAAGAGAAATAAAGAATCATAAGACTGTGTTTATAATAGCATAATAAGTGAGTTAAAGTTAGACAGTTAGATACTAAAGAAGCTACATTGAATCTTTGGTAACACCAAATCCAAAGCCTGCACTGGCGTAAGTACATATCTATCGATAATCACCCTAAATGTAAATGGAATGAATGCACCAATCAAAAGACACAGAGTAGCAGAAAAGATTTTTAAAAAAGCAAGACCCAGCTATATGCTGCTCACAAGAGACTCACCCCAAACCCAAAGACATAAACAGAGTAAAAGTGAAGGGATGGAAAAACATATTTCATGCAAACAATAGGGAGAAAAAAGCAAGTGTTGCAGTACTTTTATGAGACAAAATAGACTTCAAAATAAAGAAAGCAACAAGAGATAAAGAAGGACATTACATAATGATAAAGGGGTCAATCCAACAAGAAGATATAACCATTATAAATATCTATGCAACCAACACATGAGCACTGACATGTGAAACAAATACTAACAGAATTAAAGGAAGAAATAGAATGCAATACATTCATTTTAGGAGACTTCAACACACCACTCACTCCAAAGGACAGATCAACCAGAAAGAACATAAGTAAGGAGACAGAGGCACTAAACAACACACTAGAACAGATGGACCTACCAGATATCTACACAACTCTACACACAAAAGCAACAGGAAACACACTTTTCTCAAGTGCACATGGAATATTTTCCAGAATAGACCACATACTAGGCCAGAAAAAGAGCCTCAGTAAATTAAAAAAGATTTAAATTCTACCAGCCAACTTCTCATATCACAAAGGTATAAAAGTAGAAATAAATTGTGCAAAGAAAACAAAAAGGCTCACAAACACATGGAGACTAAACAACATGCTCCTAAATAATCAATGGATCAATGACCAAATTAAAACAGAGATCAAGCAATATATGGAGACAAATGAAAACAACAGCACAATGCCCCAACTTCTGTGGGACGAAGCAAAGGCAGTTCTAAGAGGAAAATATATAGCAAACCAGGCCTATTTAAAGAAGGAAGAATATTCCCAAATGAATAGTCTAAAGACACAATTACTAAAATTGGAAAAAGAAGAACAAATAAGGCCCAAAGTCACCAGAGAGAGGGACATAATAAAGATCAGAGAAGAAATAAATAAAATCGAGAAGAATAAAACAATAGAAAATATCAATGAAACCAAGAGCTGGTTCTTTGAAAAAATAAACAAAATAGATAAACCCCTAGCCAGACTCATTAAGAGAAAAAGAGAATATACACACATAAACAGAATCAAAATTAGAAAGGAAAAATAATGACGGACCCCACAGAAATACAAAGAATTGTAAGAGACTATTATGAGAATCTATAAGCTAACAAGCTGGAAAACCTAGAAGATACGGACAACTTCTTAGAAAAATACAACCTTCCAAGACTGACCAAGCAAGAAATAGAAAAACTAAACAGACCAATCACCAGCAACGAAATTGAACCGGAAATCAAAAAACTACCCAAGAACAAACCGCTGGACCAGATGGATTCACCTCTGAATTCTACTAGACATATAGAGAAGAAATAAAACCCATTCTATTTAAAGTTTTCCAAAAAATAGAAGAGGAGGGAATACTTCCAAACTCATTCTATGAAGCCAGCATCACTCTTAATACCAAAACCGGGCAAAGACCTCACCAAAAAAGAAAATTGCAGACCAATATCCCCGATGAAGGTACAAGCAAAAATACACAACAAAATATTAGCAAACCGAATTCAAAAATACATCAAGAGGATCATACACCATGATCAAGTGGGATTCATCCCAGGGATGCAAGCATGGTACAACATTTGAAAATCCATCAAAATCATCCACCACATCAACAAAAAGAAGAAGAAAAACCACATGATCATCTCCATAGATGCTGAAAAAGCATTTGACAAAATACAGCATCCATTCATGATTAAAACTCTCAACAAAATGGGTATAGACGGCAAGTACCTCAACATCATAAAGGCCACATATGACAAACCAACAGCTAACATCATACTTAACAGAGAGAAGCTGAAAGCTTTTCATCTAAGATCGGGAACAAGACAGGGATGCCCACTCTCTCCACTGTTATTCAACATAGTACTGGAGGTCCTAGCCACGGCAATCAGACAAAACAAAGACCCACAAGGCCTCCTGATTGGTAAAGAGGAAGACAAATTGTCACTATTTGCAGATGACATGATATTGCACATAAAAAACCCTAAAGACTCCACTCCAAAACTACTAGAACTAATATCTGAATTCAGTAAAGTTGCAGGATACAAAATTTACACACAGAAATCTGTTGCTTTCCTATACACTAAAGATCAACTAACAGAAAGACGAATCAGGAAAACAATTCCATTCACAATTGCATCAAAAAGAATCAAATACCTAGGAATAAACCTAACGAAGGAAGTGAAAGACCTATACCCTGAAAACTACAAGACACTCCTAAGAGAAATTAAAGAGGACACTAACAAATGGAAATGCATCCCATACTCTTGGCTAAGAATAAATATTGTCAAAATGGCTATACTACCTAAACCAATCTACAGATTCAACGCAATCCCTATCAAACTACAAACAGCTTTCTTCAATGAACTGGAACAGATAATTCTAAAATTCATATGGAACCAGAAAAGACCCCGAATAGCCAAAGCAATCCTGAGAAGGAGGAAAAAAACAGGGGGAATGATGCTCCCTGACTTCAAGCTCTACTACAAAGCCACAGTAATCAAGACAATTTGGTACTGGCACAAAAACAGACCCACAGACCAGTGGAACCAATAGAAAATCCAAACATTAACCCAAACATATACAGTCAATTAATATTTGATAAAGGAGTGTTGGATATACAACGGGGAGATGACAGCCTCTTCAGCAGCTGGTGTTGGCAAAACTGGACACCTACATGTAAGAGAATGAAACTGGACTACAGTCTAGCCCCATACACAAAGGTAAACTCAAGGTGGATCAAAGAACTGAATTTAAGTCATGAAACCATCAAACTCTTAGAAAAAAACATCGGCAAAAATCTCTTGGACATAAACATGAGAGACTTCTTCATGAATATCTCCCCGGCAAGGGAAACAAAAGCAAGAATGAACAAGTGGGACTATATAAAGGTTAAAAGCTTCTGTACAGCAAAGGACACCATCAGAGAGCAAAAAGAGATCCTACAGTATGGGAGAATATATTCATAAATGACGTATCCAATAAGGGGTTGACATTTAAAATATATAAAGAACTCACGCACCTTAACAAACCAAAAGCAAATAATCTAATTAAGAAATGGGCAGAGGACATGAATAGACACCTCTCTAAAGAAGAAATTCAGATGGCCAACAGGCACATGAAAAGATGCTCAACATTGCTAATCATCAGAGAAATGCAGATTAAAACCACAATGAGATATCACCTCACACCAGTGAGGATGGCCAACATCCAAAACACAAACAACAACAAATGTTGGCGAGAATGTGGAGAAAAGGGAACCCTCCTACACTGCTGGTGGGACTGCAAATTAGTTCAACCATTGTGGAAAGCAGTATGGAGGTTCCTCAAAAAACTCAAAATAGAAATACCATTTGACCCAGGAATTCCACTCCTAGGATTTTGCCTTAAGAATGCAGCAGCACAGTTTCAAAAAGACAGATGCACCCCTATGTTTATTGTAGCACTATTTACAATAGCCAAGAAATGGAAGCAACCTAGGTGTCCATCAGTAGATGAACGCATAAAGAAGAGGTGGTACATATACACAATGGAATATTATTCAGCCATAAGAAGAAAACAAATCCTACCATTTGCAACAACATGGATGGAGCTAGAGGGTTTTATGCTCAGTGAAATAAGCCAAGCCGAAAAAGACAAGTATCAAATGATTTCACTCATCTGTGGAGTATAAGAACAAAGAAAAAAACTGAAGGAACAAAACAGCAGCAGACTCACAGAACCCAAGAATGGACTAATAGTTACCAAAGGGAAAGGGACAGGGGAAGATGGGTGGGAAGGGAGGGACAAGGGGGAAAAAGGGGCATTACGATTAGCAGATGTAATGTTGGGGGGGCATGGGGAGGGCTGTACAACTCAGAGAAGACAAGTAGTGACTCTATAGCATCTTACTACACTGATAGACAGTGACTGTAATGGGGTTGGTGGGGTGACCTGATGAAGGGGGTAGTTTGATAACCATAATATTGCACATGTAATTGTAGATTAATGATACCAAAAAAAATAATTAAAAAAAACCCCTCATTCTATGAAGCCAGCATCTCTAATACCAAAACAAGGCAAAAACACCAGAAAAAAAGAAAATTACAGACCAATATCCCTGATGAACATGGATGCAGAAATACTCAACAAAATATTAGGAAACCAAATTCAAAAATACATCAAGAGGATCATACACCATGATCAAGTGGGATTCATCCCAGGGAAGGATAGTACAACATTTGAAATCAACATCATCCACGATATCAACAAAAGGAAGGACAAAAACCACATGATCATCTCCATAGATGCTGAAAAAGCATTCGACAAAATTCAGCATTCATTCATGATAAAAACTCTCAACAAAATGTGTATAGAGGGCACTTAACCTCAACATAATAGAGGTCATATATGACAAGCCCACAGCCAACATCATACTTAACAGTGAGAAGCTGAAAGCTTTTCCTTTAAGATCAGGAACAAGACAGGGATGCCCACTCTTTCCACTGTTAATCAACATAGTACTGGAGGTCCTAGCCACGGCAATCAGACAAAACAAAGACATATAAGGCATCCAGATTGGTAAAGAAGAAGTCAAACTGTCACTATTTGCAGATGACATGATATTATACATAAAAACCCTAAAGACTCCACTCCAAAACTACTAGAACTAATATCTGAATTCAGCAAAGTTGCAGGATACAAAATTAATACACAAAAATATGTTGCATTCCTATACACTAATGATGAACTTGCAGAAAGAGAAAGCAGGAAAACAATTCCATTCACAACTGCATCATAAAGAATAAAATACCTAGGAATAAACCTAACAAAGGAAGTGAAAGACCTATACCCTGAAAACTACAAGACACTATTAAGAGAAATTAAAGAGGACACTAACAAATGGGAATTCATCCCATGCTCTTGGCTAGGAAGGATTAATATTGTGAAAATGGCCATCCTGCCTAAAGCAATCTACAGATTCAATGCAATCCCTATCAAAATACCAACAGCATTCTTCAATGAACTAGAGCAAGTAGTTCTAAAATTCATATGGAACCACAAAAGACCCCGAATAGCCAAAGCAATCCTGAGAAGGAGGAATAAAGTGGGGGAATTACCCTCCCTGACTTCAAGCTCTACTACAAAGCCACTGTAATCAAGACAATTTGGTACTGGCACAAGAACAGACCCATAGATCAGTGGAACAGAATAGAGTCCAGATATTAACACAAACATATATGGTCAATTAATATATGATAAAGGAGCCACATATACACAATGGGGAAATAGCCTCTTCAGCAGCTGGTGTTGGCAAAACTGTTCAGCTATATATAAGAGAATGAAACTGGATCATTGTCTAACCCCATATACAAAAGTAAACTCAAAATGGATCAAAGAACTGAATGTAAATCATGAAACCATAAAACTCTTAGAAAAAAACATAGGCAAAAATCTCTTGGAAATAAACATGAGCAACTTCTTCATGAACATATCTCCCTGGGCAAGGGAAACAAAAGCCAAAATGAACAAGTGGGACTATATCAAGCTGAAAAGCTTCTGTACAGCAAAGGACACCATCAGTAGAACAAAAAGAGATCCTACAGTATGGGAGAATATATTCATAAATGACATATCCGATAAGTGGTTGACATCCAAAATATATAAAGAGCTCATGTTCCTCAACAAACAGAAAGCAAATAACCCTATTAAAAACTGGGCAGAGGATCTGAACAGACACTTCTTCAAAGAAGAAATTCAGATGGCCAACAGGCACATGAAAAGATGCTCCACATTGCTAATCATCAGAGAAATGCAAAATAAAACCACAATGAGATATCACCTCACACCAGTATGGATGGCCAACATCCAAAACACAAACAACAACAAATGTTGGTGAGGATGTGGAGAAAAAGGAATCCTCCTACACTGCTGGTGGGAATGCAAATTAGTTCAACCATTGTGGAAAGCAGTATGGAGGTTCCTCAAAAAACTCAAAATAGAAATACCATTTGACCCAGGAATTCCACTCCTAGGAATTTACCCTAAGACTGCAGCAGCCCAATTTGAAAAAGACAGATGCACCCCTATGTTTATTGCAGCACCATTTATAATAGCCAAGAAATGGAAGCAACCTAAGTGTCCATCAGTAGATGAATGGATAAAGAAGATGTGGTACATATACACAATGGAATATTATTCAGCTATAAGAAGAAAACAAACCCTACCATTTGCAAAAACATGCATGGAGCTAGAGGGTATTATGCTCAGTGAAATAAGCCAGGTGGAGAAAGACAGTATCAAATGATTTCACTCATCTGTGGAGTATAAGAACAAAGAAAAAAAATGAAGGAACAAAACAGCAGCAGACTCACAGATCTGAAGAATGGACCAACAGTTATCAAAAAGAAAGGGACTGGGGAGGATGGGTGTGAAGAGAGAGATAAGGGGGAAAATGGGGCATTACAATTAGCACACATAATGTAGAGGGCGGTCACAGGGAAGGCAGTACAACACAGAGAAGACAAGTGATTCTGTAGCATCTTACTACACTGATAGACAATGAATGTAATGGAGTATGTGGTGGGGACTTAATAATGGGGGAAGTGTATTAACCATAATGTTGCTCATGTAATTGTATATTAATGATACCAAAAAAAAAAAAAGAAATCATTCCTAGGGGTGGAATGTTTAAACTCTGTCTGAGTGTGTGAGTCATTCAGTCTGCACTGAATCTGTGCTTCCACGCCTGCACTATGGAATCTGAGTGGGCCCTTTGATGCATTCACGGTTGGCCACCATGACATAATGGTGACTCAACTGTGGCTGACCTGGCACAGGACTTATACAGGTGCCCCTTAGTCAAGGCTGACCGAAGTCTCCAAGAGGAGCATGAAAGTACGAGCATCTGACTGGTCTCCTCTCTAGAGGAGGCACTGCTCCCTTGTCTATTGTCACGGCACTGTTACACAGACATGTCATGGGGTCAGGGCACAGCAAACACACAGCTCTCGACACCATGATCAAAAATTTCGGGAATGAATTTTCAGAAAACTACTGAATAACATTAACTCCTGGCAGGTTGAAAACCTTTTGTGAATCCATATAGCCCACCTTTAGTGCAGGGCGATCTCTTGAAGGAACCCTAGATGTCCCAACAATCCACTGAGTCTGGCAGATCATCACTAGAGACCCAGGTCACCCTGACCAGTTCCCATACATAACTGCCGGTGAGGAGTTGCCCAGAACCTTCCCCCTTGGGTGCAATTTGCTTGCAACAGGCAGGGACAAGGTAGGGTCTTAGTTGCCTTAACAAAGCAGCCCATAAAGAATCAACAGAAGCCTGAGCCTCCACAGATTCTTGCTGGTGATCCAGTGGAGCCAATATTGCTCCCACCTTATGCACCCCCAAGGCCGTCGGCACCCAGCCCCTGGGTCCCAGACACCCTGTCGCCATCAGTCTCCCTGCCAACTCCAGAACCAGTGGACCCACTCTCCCCTGGACCTGCAGCCAGACTGAACCTTTGGCCAGAAGCAGTCACCCTTCAGATGCCAGTGCAAGAAATGCGGGAGCCTGAAAGGTGTAATAAAGACGGGACCATCCAGCCTGGATGGTCCATGTTTTACTATCAACTCTTCTCCCTGACTAACCTCCTCAATGAAAAAGACAACACCCTGTCAGAAAAGTCACAAGCCCTGGTTGATCTCATGAAATCCTTCTTCCAAACCCACTGGCCAACCTGGAAAGACTGCCAACAGCTTCTCCACATCCTGTTCACAGTGGAAGAGAGGAAGCAGCCGGGGTCCTTAATTGGGGTGCATGGGCTGAAATCGCTGTCCCTGAGGAGTGCCCCAAGTGGGACTTCACCACCCCAGAGGGACTGCACCAGATCCGCCGATATCAGGATGCCCTCCTCCAGGGGATCAAAGCCGGGTCCAAAAAGCCTATGAACATGACCAAAGTTTCTTCAGTCACTCAACAACCAGGAGAGACTCCTGGGGACTATTATGAAAGACTGTGTGAAGCTTATCGCATCTACACCCCCTTCAATCCTGAGTCACCAGGGAGCCAATAAACGGTCAACACCTCATTCATAGCTCAAGCTGCCCCAGACATCAGAAGAAAGCTCCAAACACTTGAAGGCTTTGCCAGGATAAATATCACTCTACTGATTAAAATTGCCCACAAAGTGTATCTAAACAGAGAAGTTCAGGCTGACAGAGAGGCTGAAAGAAAAATGAAGAAAAAGGCCAGCTCCTGGCAGCTGCCCTAAAAGAAAGAGATGAGCAGAAGGCAGAGAGAAGCCGGCCGCCAAGAGGGGGGAAGCCCAGGACCCCGCAGCCAGGGACCAGCGTGCTCACTGTGAAGAGAAGGGGCACTGGAAGAACAAGTGCCCCAACCGAGGCAAAGCCCCGAGGCCCAGTCGCTGCCGGGGGGAGCCTCACGGGGAAAGGCTCATGAGTCTGGCAGGAACAGACTCAGATTGACAAAGACCAGGCCCTCTCATGCTCAGCCCCCATGAGCCCATGGTCAAAATGAAAGTGGGGGGACAACACACAACTTTTACGGTTGACACAGGGGCAGAACACTCTATGGTCTCCCTCCCTGTAACTCCCTTCAGTAAAAAGACTGCAACTATTCTCGGAGCCCCTGGGACATAAGCAGTCCAGCAACACTTTTGCCACGCCCGCCAATGTGAACTTGGAAGCCACAAGGCCCAACATAAGTTTCTCTACCTGCCCGAGTGCCCTGTTCCCCTCCTCAGCTGAGACATACTCTCAAAGCTTGGAGCCCAAAGAACTTTTGAACCAACTGGACACACCAGCCTCAAACTAAACCCAGGCCAAGAAGAGCCAGGGTCCCTCGTACTGGCAATAAGCACACCCAGGGAAGAGGAGTGGAGGCTGTTCTGTGCTCAGACCCTCTCAAGTAGCCCACCTGGATTCAGAGCTGCCTTCCCCTCGGTATGGGCTGAAGACAACCCACCTGGACCTGCTCATAACCGAGCCCCTGTCATTGTAGAATTGACTCTGGGGGCCCAGCCACAAAGACAGCAGCAGTACCCCCTCTCACAAGAGGCGAGAGCAGGCATCCAGGAACACCTGATCAGACTCAGAGAGGCAGGAATTCTAACTGAGTGTCAGGCGCCCTGGAACACCCCGCTTCTACCAGTCAAAAAGCCAGGAGGAAGGTACCGGCCTGTTCAAGACCTGCGAGCCATCAACAAAGTGACTGTTTCTTTACACGCAGTGGTCCCAAACCTGCACACCCTCTTCAGCCAGATCCCAGGGTCTGCCAAATGGTCACTTCCTAGACTTAAAAGATGCCTTCTTCTGCCTCCGTCTGGCCCCCCTGAGCCAGTTCTTGTTTGCCTTCAAACAGACTGAACTGGATACAGGGCAGCAGATGAAGTCAGCATAGATGCGGCTTCCACAAGGGTTCAAGAACTCACCCGCTCTCTTTGGAGAGGCATTGGCGGCAGACCTTGTCAGCTTTCCGAGGGAGGCCACATGCTGCGCCCTCCTGCAGTACGTAGATGACCTCCTCCTTGCCAATAACAATTGTGCAAAAGGCGCAAAGGCCCTCCTGCAACTCCAGTCAGACTCAGGATACCGAGCCTCATTAAAAAAGGGCTCAAATCTGCCGGCAGCAAGTCCAGTACATGGGCTTCCTCCTCACCCAGGGAGAAAGGGCATGAGGGCCAGAGAGGGAGAAGGTCACTATCTCCTGACCCCAGCCCCAGATGAAGAAGGGCATACGAGAGTCCCTGGGGGCTGCCGGGTTCTGCAGAATCTGGATTCCTGGATTCTCAGCAATAGAAAAACCCCTCTACAGCCTCCTGGGGGGCCATACCGAGAACCCCCTGTCTGAACAGAAGAGGCAAGAGCCACCTTCCTGGAAATAAAGGCTGCTTCAGAACAGGCACCAGCCCTGGGCCTGCCAGATACAAAAAAGCCCTTCAATCTCTTCATACATGAAAAAAAAAGTAGCCCTCGAAGTTCTCACATAAACTGTCAAAAAAATTTTTTTAACTAAACCCATTTCAGACGGGATGGCTGCCTTGCCACAGGACACTGGAAGTCACAGTTCTATTCATTAAAAAAGCAGATAAACTTATCCTGGGACAAAAAAATAAATGTCAAGCTCCCCCATACTGTTGTGTCCCTTTTAAACACACAGGGACACCGATTCCTCTCCAACTCTCAGCGGGCACAATACTAAAACTCTTCAAGCTGTCTGGCTCCTAAAAAAAGTAGCAATTCTGCATTGCAAAGAACACCAAAAGGAAAACAACCCTATAACACAGAGGAACCAGCTAGCAAATAAGGCGGCTAAAACAGTGGCCAATAAAAAACAGATAAAGCTCCTTCCCTCACCATGGCCCTAGCACCCCCAGTGGAGGCCCATCCACCCAAGTACATTAAAAAAGAGAATGACTGGGCCATGGCTGAAGGAGCCACCCTAACTAAAAAAAAAAGAAAAAAGTGATGGATGCTGCCTTACAGACACATCTTTGTCCCAACTGTAACCGGGAGGCATCTAGTCAGCAAATACCATCAGCTCACCCACCTAGGAAAAACTGCACTAGAAGCCCTCCACAAAAAGCAATACTTCATCCACCAGTTGCCAGCATTATGCTGAGCAGTAAGTGAGCAGTGTATGACTTGCACCAGAAATAATGCTCGATCTGCACTGTGACCCCTGTCAGGTGTCCAGAGAACAGGAGTTGCCCCCTTTGAAAACCTTGAGATAGACTTCACAGATGTCCAGCCAAGCAGAGGACTCAAATACCTTCTAGTAATAGTGTGTACATACTCTGGGTGGGTCAAAGCCTTCCCAACCAGGACAAAACAAAGCCAGGAGATAGCCAAAGTCCTCCTGAGAGAAATTGTGCCCCAGTTTGGCCTTACCGTCTACAATTCACTGTGACAATGGACCTGCCTTTGTAGCAGATGCAGTACAGATTTTAACTAAATCTCTCATCATTACCTGGAAACTTCACACTGCATACAGGCCACAAAGTTCAGGGAAACTAGAGCCAATGAATCGCACCCTCAAAGGAACCCTAGCTAAGTTTTGCCAAGAAACTGGCCTCCCATGGCCAGACCTACTGTCCCTGGCTCTCCTGTGTGCTTGCTGCACACCTGGGACTCAAGGCTTTTCCCCTTTTGAATTAGTATATGGATGCCCTCCCCGGTGTCTAGGAAGCCTTCCAGGAAACCTACACCAGATGGAAAATAAGAGATATGGGAGCAAGAGAACAGCTCCAAGCCTTGGGAACCACCCTAAATAAACTGCAGCAATATAACCATAGAAAGCCCCAATCTCCTTAAGGACCCCAGTACATTCCTTCCAGGCTGGGGACTCAGTCTGAGTCAAAGTTTGAAAAAGGGACACCCTCATACCCCACATGTTGTTCTAACCAGTCCTACTGCCCTCAAAGTTGCAGGCATCACTCCGTGGGTCCATCATTCCAGAGTGAAAAATGCCCATAATCTGGACAGAAAAAGTACATCAGTGGAAGGCCCAGCCAGACGTCCATAATTCTCTCCACCTCCGCATCTGACGATTACCCTCTGGCTAATAACACCTGCACGCCGTGGATCCTGGCCCTCGCCCGAATGGAATCTCTCATCCTGGGCATTAAACTCTCTGCTGCTGCCCCCTCTGACTAAACTGTTCCTCAAAAAGTTCTTTCTATTGTCTGTTGGGTAATTGTAAGTTGTTTTGCTGTGCTTACCTGTCTCTCCTAGCTGAACCCAAGTCTCAGCCTGCATTTCCAAGGTACCTCTCTGTAATGTTACCTCTATCAAGTTAACTGTACAAAAGTTATAAAGTGCATGGTCATCACCCAAGGGAGCTGCCCTCAGCGGCCCTCCACCTTTAGCACCTGTCCTCTCACTCGAATACGCCAGCCTGAGTGTAATGCTCAGCTGTATAAAAATAAACTAGGACTGAGAAAAACTGGGTATTTTTTGTCAAGTGCAGGCTTATCAAGAGTCTGAAGGACTCATTTCAACTTGTGCACACAAGCCTCATACAGACAGATGCATAAAAACATAATCATTTGTGTTCTTCACAAAGTGCTCAGGACTTTAATGAAAAAGTCACAAGGAAAAAATCCTAGCTCAAAGCAATTAAAAATATAAATACAAGCCATTATAACCCCATCATAAACCAAAAAGATGATGCCCCGTAAAACAAAGTGTTTAAAGGGGCATCAGAGGGGGGAGTGATAAGGAAAATATTCAACACAGCCATCAAGGTCAGTAAACCACTTCTTTTCCTCCAGTTGGCAAAGTCAGCAAAGCACCCCAGCTCCCTCCCCCCTCCTTCAGGCTCCTCTTTTGCCCTGCGCAGGCCAAAATGCCACATATCAAAAATATAAATTGCTCCCCTTGCCTGTGCTCAGGGCTCAGACCTTGGGAAATTACTCCCCTCTGAGCCCGCCGGTGTAAAATAAACCTCAACACTCCAAGACCTCCGAGTGTCGCTTGGTTCTTCCATCAGTGATCCAGTCCTGGTTTTCCAGTATTTTCCGTAACAACAGTATACTTGCTGCTGGAGTTCTTGTTTTCGGAGTCAAAGAATGGACTTCGCAAACACTCAAGGTAAGAGAGCAAGTGAGAGGCTTTTATTTAGAGACAAAGTGAGAGGACAGAGCTGCTGGCTCACTCCAGGAGGACAAGAGAGGCCCAGAGTGGTGCGTTGTCTGGGGGATGTATAGGCGGCTGAGAGACAAAGGGCTAGGGGATGTACACCTGCTAAGTGGTCCCAAAATGTTTATCTTTGAAGAAACAATACGTTTCTTTTTAGTCTTCCTGGTTATTTACAAGAAATTTACTGCTCTGATTTCCTTCCAGAATAGAAGCTTCCTGGTCTGGGAGCATATCACTCAAGGCTGCCGGCTTTGCTCCTAAGGTGGGCTGAGTTATGTTTGTTTAAAGAGTATGTTAAGAAAGTTACTTTTTAACAAATTGGGTTTTAAAATGCAATCTTATTTTCAAGATGGAATCCGTTCTGTTTGTTTTGGGTTCGCTTGTTGAATTGCCCAGGTGGCAAATCACTTGATCGGGGCTGGAGGAAGAAAAGCAGCACCTGGGTAAAGTCAGAAAAATAAACTGGGCCCCCCAGCAGCCAAAGCAAGTCCCACAATGGATTATCTTGCTTTGTTTTTTCTAGAGGCCCTCATTGTACTCTGTCTAATTGCATGGTCCCTGTCACACACTGTTCTGTTTACTATCGCTCTGCCTCACTGCCTGCTAGCTCGCCAGGGGCTAGGGGCATCTCATGTTGTTCTCCACCGGCTGCCCAGTCCCTTTGAAGTTCCTGACTGTGGAGACAGCTCAGCAATGTTAGGAAATGAAGGACTTAAATCACACCTTAACTGTGGGTGTTAGGAAGTTTCTGAGAACAGGCAGAGCCCAATGAATCGGGAGTCCAAGCATGTCACCTTGACAGGGAGGAGAAGGGGGTCAGGGCAGGGACAACTTCGAGGGGGTGGCGGGACTCCAGTCCCAGGGGTGTGGGGTCTGCCAGGAACAAGGAAGGACCAGACACTAGGGGTCCACTAGCCTGGGCCACTCACTGCGATGGGACGCGAGCCCCAGGAACCAGCCCAGTCCGGGTCTCCACATGGAGCTGCATGGAAGGAGGGCCTGGGCCTCAGAAACAAGGTGACGGCCACGTGTGCGAACTGGCCTCCCAGCAGGGCTGACTGCCCCCAACAGCGGCCTGCACTTGAGTCCTACGGGTCTGGTCCAGGTCTCCTGCAGTCCTCTCAGCCTGAGGCCAGGAGTGGGCAAAGGGGCAGAGGACAGGGCTGAGTCTACACAGGAAAGCGCGTGGCGGGAAGCGCAGTGACCCCACATGGGGCAGAGGAGGAGGAGAGCTGGGGCCTGAGGCCTGGGCCCCAAGGTTACCGTGCAGACCGGGAACAAGGGCCGGGGCACAGGCAGCGCCCATCCTCGTTCGTCCACCTGACAAACGGCCATCGAGCGCACCCCGCCAGCCAGGCCCAGGCGGGGCACCAGCAGGGAGTCCGGAGCCCGGGCCTGAGCCTGCTCCCTGCCCCGGGGTCTTCCTGCCCAGCCGCAGAGCAGGCGCCCCGGCCCCGCAGAGAGCCCGCGGCAGCACCTGGAGGCAGGCCGCGGCTGTGAGGCGGTGTCCCCTTTCCCGGCTGCCGAGCCGTCTGTCAGCACACGCGGGCTTCCCCGGCTCAAACTGACTTACCCGGCTCCTCCTTCCCTCGCCCCCTTGACACACATTCACTCCACCCCCCAGGCAGAGAAGGCGGGCAGACTTGAATTCAGAGGGTGGCAGTGGGGCCTCAGAGGAGGGATGAAAGGGTTTGAGGCTGTTAGGACCTGTTTGTCTGCGACAAAGTGCGCAGAGGCATAAACAAGACAGGACTGTATTTGTCTCACAGACACGGGCACCCGGAACGGCGTGGCTGCTGCTCCGTGACCAGGGACCCAGGCCCTTTCCCTTTTGCTGATCCGTCCTCCCCAGTACACGGCTTCCACGGCTCCCTGAACACCGCCCATGTGCCAGGCAGCTGGAAGGGGGAGGGGACAGACAAAGGCACCGCCTTCTAAGGACATTTCCTAGAAGTTCCACAGACCACTGTGGCTTATAGCCCATCCACCAGAGCTCAGCCACTCACAGCTGGGGGCTGGAAAATGGCATTACCCTGAACATCCCTGTGCCTGGCTGAAAACCAGGATTCTAGTCTCAAGAAGAGGGGCGCCTGTGGCGGGGAAGGACCCATGGTCCCTCCTCCAGGTCACCAGCAGAACCAGGCTGGCGCGGGCTTCTCTTTGGGAACTCGTCCCCGTGGTTCACTCTGCTTGTTCCCCTCTAGAGCCTCGTTTCTTCCCTCATTGGGGCTGCGGGACAGGATGGGGTGTGGGGCTATCTCCCTGCTGCCTTGGAGGGCTGAGGAAGGCCGGGGGGCCTGGAGCGGGAGGTGGGGGCATCGCTGGAGGCTGTGGCTGGCGGCCGGGGCTTTCATGAGAGCACACCAGAACCTCCGCTTCTGACCCTGTCGGGCTCACCATCGGGACCCCACTTGCATCTCCATCACTGTGTGACCTGGCAAGTCGCCCTGCTTCCTCATCTGTAAAGTGGGGATAAAAATTCCTACCTCACAGGTTGCTGTGAGGATTAAAGGAACTCAGTACGTGGTAGCTATCATCAAGGGTGGCTTTGCCTAGGCTCTATCTATCTTTACATCTGCACAGATCCGCCCCCACGTCTATACCTACATCTCCACCTGCATCTGTATCTCTACGCCCATGTCTATTTCCAGTTCTGCATCTAGACCGTCACCTCTCTATCTCCATGTTTCTCCCTTGGTCTGAGTCTCCCTCAGACCCTGAGCTCCGACCACTCAGAGGTGGTTGCAGGCAGCAGCTGGAGGGGCTTTGGGTTCCGGATGTTGAACACATACTAACCGGACCAGCAGGACCAGCCCTCCCCGGATATGCAGATGTTTTATCTCAGCTCACAGATGCCCAGACCCAGTTAGCCTGGCAGATTTAGGGAGAGCTCAGGACAGGCCAATTAAATCCTGTTAATGGCCTCGGAGGACTCTCCCTGCACCCCGGGCTGTGCTCCAGGGAGAAGCAGACGCTGGGCTGCTTAGCTGCCTCTGGTGCACCAGGGTTTGGGGGTGCACTGTATCACTGGAGAGGTGGACCCACCTGCTGATTCCAGGCCATGGTCAGCTTCAACAGCAGCTTCGGGTCTTTCCACAGGAGGTCCTGCCATCAAGGCTTATGGCCCCACTCAGCCCTTGAAAGAACATGAGTCACTTCACTTCTCAGAGGCAGCAGGGTGAAGCGTGGAGACCTGGATTGAATCTGGTTGAATCCACTAGCTGTGTGATCCTGGCCAATCTGCTCAACCTCTCTGAGCCTTGATTCCTTGTAGGCATAATGGAGGTGACAAGACCCCAGAGGGCTGATGGGAGGATTAAATGAGACAATGCCTGTAAAGCACCTGCTCACCGGAGGCTTGCTCCCTCCGCCTTGTCTGGCCCATCAAGACAGGTTCCATGGCGCAGAGCTCCAAGAGTGCAGTCAGCTGCCAGCTGGGAGAGGTCCTCGGTGAGGAGCACATGCCAAGCCCTGTTGGCAGATGAGAGCCTCCGTGGCCTCGTCATCTGATGTCACCTCCAGGGTGTTGCTCCGACCCATGCTTGAGAACTGGTCCTGTTGGGAGGCTGTCACAGGAGACCTAATTGTCCAGCTTTGTCTGTTGTTCTGGCTCAGATTCCTTGCCTTGTCTTCTTGTCCCTCCTTCTTCCTGTATCTCAGTCCCAAGAACTGTCCCCTGCATTACAACAATCTGCCTCAGTATCCCCACCTTGAGCCATTCCCTGGGAATGGGTGTCCTACTCTCTTGCCAATGGGTTTCAGCCCCGGACAAGTTCATATGAATTCAGTGAGACCAAAGAATGACAATGGAACGTTCTTGGGGTGAAAGGGTTATACCCAACTTTATTCCCACGGTGGCAGGTCAGTCACTAGAATCCCTTCCACTCAGAGCGAGTCCATATGTAGCAAGCTGGTCTCTGCCTCTGGGTCTCTCTGCCCCTGCAGCAGTCTCAGTGTCTGTCCTCGGTGCTGCCACCACTCCAGTCTCGTTTCTGCTCTCCTGCAGCCTTGCAGCCATGCCACCGTGCGTCCCAAGGCACTGGGTGGAACTCTTTATATAGAGTCAATGGCAACGTATTGTCCACACGTGTGTAGTGAGCTAGCCAACCAGGGCCAGGTGAGAATCCTGGCCATAGGATCTTTACTTTATCCATACCTACCTTCTCCCAAACTCAGATCCCCATCGTTAAGCTGAGCCCCACATCCAGAGGCTGGGCTTCCCAGAGACCAACTGCCTGCCAGCCAGACTGCCGGCTTCACCCACTGCCGTATGTGCCTGCCTCTGAGTGCTGTGTCTGTGGTCTCCACTTCCCTCTGACAGCTGGGCGTCTGAGGGCTGCCAGCCTCCCCAGCCTCACTACCACCCACTGACAGGACTCTCTCGTCACCTGCTCTGGGGCCAATCTCTGTTGTCTGGCTCTACCTGGCCAGATCAGACCCAGGCAGGGATACTCCTGAGCACCCTCATCCCCATGGGACAAAAGACTTCCTAAAAGTGGCTTTGGCAGCCAATGGCTTCTGCCTTTTCTAATCATGTCCCAATGTCCCCAGGGTGGAATAGAGGTGGTATTTTACTTCTTAGAGGTTCTAACTTCCTGACATGAGACTCCAAAGACAGGACTCATTGGGAGTGCTGGGGAGGGCTCTGGTCTGGGGGAGCAGCTGTCAGCCCCGAGAGCTCAGTTGCTGCTCAGAACCCTCAGGAGATGGGGGAGAAGCCCTGGATCTCAGTCTGAAGAATAATAAATGTGCTTCCTCCCAAACACCTACAGGTGTTCACCCTTTCTCCAAAAACCCCACTAAAATGAAAGCAAATGAATTTTTTTAAAGTAAACCCAAAGAATAGGAGAACATGAGAGGAGATAATTACAGAGAAGAGATTTCAACAAATTTTGGAAGATGGAAAGCACAGGAGGAGAAAAATCAGCAGGGGCAGATATAAACTAAAGCACCTGCAGGGGAGGTTCCAGATGAGAAACATCTGGTTTGTCCTGCAGGACACCTGAGACACTCAGTGCCTGGAGGCAGCAGGCACAGAAGCTACACCTGAACTATCCCAGAGAAACAGATCTCTAAATACCAACGTGTAGCGACTCCCAATGTAAAAAGCCCCTCTGGTCCTCAGGCTCCACCCAAGCCCTGAGAGCTTCCAATCAGCTTTAGGGAGCCTGTCTGAAACATGATCAGATGGTCAAGGATTAGCAGATATTTGAGGAAAGAGTCCAAGATGAGAAAGAGCTCTGAGCACAGGCAGGGCTGAGATGGGAGACAAAGGATCCCAGAGACAGCTCAAGGACCAGAAGACAAGTTCAAAAAGTTTCAGTGAAAATTCACAGAGAAGAAACCTTTGTCCTTTATAAACAAGGAAATAGAGAACAAGAAAGAATGCTTAGATAGCAAAACTCTATAATAGTTGAAATAAAACTCAATAAAGGGAAATCTGCCAGAAAAGAGAAGTAAAAGCGGAAGAGGAAAAACAGGACCAGTGAGATAAGAAAATTAAAGAATCAAAGAGACAACGAAGAAAACAGATGTGAGCAAATAATTTAAAATAAGTACATAAGAGCTTTTTTTCTTAATGGGGGCCTCTGGGGAACTGGGCGTAGAATCTCATTCTCTAGCTACTTCCTGCTGGAAGGGGGTGCAGATTCTGGGGTTGGTGAGACCATTGCTGTAGAGTTGGAAGGGCAGGCATCTTGAGATGATTCGTGATGTCATCATGGCTGGTTTCATTATTCTTCATGAGAAGGCTCTGATAGTCCTGGAGGAGTAGTGATTTAGTTTGGAGAGAAGTCTGAAAGGGTTCCCTGAAATCTTGAATTATTATATGTAAGGGGGTAGAGGATTGGTGCATGACAGAGTAAGATATAGAAGGCATACTTGGAATCAGTGTAGATGACTTTCAAAGATTTTACTCCTGGAGGGACTTCCAGGAAGATGGCGGCGTGAGCAGGGCAGCAGAAATCTCCCAAAACCAAATATTTATGAAAAACAGCAAATACAACTATTCCTAAAAGAGAGACCAGAAGATACAGGAGGACACCAGCCTGCAGCTACACCTGAGAGGACCCGGAACCCCACGAGGCGGGTAAGATACGGAGCCTCGACCCAGCGGGACCACAGCACTCCCCCACACCAGTGCACCGGAGGGAGGGGAGGATTCAGAGCAGGGAGGGACTGGAAGCACAGGCCCACCAAACAACCAGTCCTGGTGATCTGTGCCAGGAGCACTGACACACTTCACGCAATGTATCAGAGATTGGAGAGACAGAGGTGCAGATTCCAAGATGGCAGGTCCACTCAGCCAGTTCCCTGGGACAAAAGAAAAGTGCACGCTTTTTTAGGGGTCTTAAAGAGACAGGGGCCCAATGGAGGTACAGGATTGTCCCAGTACACTCAGCCAAGCATGCTGGGAGTCCTGGGGAATTTCGGTCCACTTGGACGGCATCTGGGAAAAGCAGTCGTGTGGAGACTTCTCACAGAAATCAGCAGCCTCCCATTCGTTCCCTCCCCAGCCAAAGTCACAAAGGGCCCTGCGGAGTGGTGTGGCTGTGGAACAGTGGAGCAGCACCGCCACCTACAGGATCGTTATAGAAACTACACCTGGCAGGCATTTTTTTTCTCTTTCTTTCTTTCTTTCTTTCTTTTTTTCTCTATTTTCCCTGTCTTCTTTTTTTCTTTTTCTGACTACTTCTATAGTCATGAAAAGACAGAGAAATATGGCACAAACAAAGCTTACCCAGACAACCCCAGACCAGACTACCCTAGAGAAGGAACCTGATGGGATGGACATGCACAATCTGCCTGAAAAATAATTCAGAATAAAAGTCATAACCATACTGATGGATCTACAGTGAAATATGCAAGAGCTAAGGGAGGAACTGAGGGAAGTGAGGGAAGACAATGCAGAGATGAGACAAGGGATTGATGGGCTTACCAGCAGACTGCATGAGATGCAAGAGACTGTTAATGGAATAGAAATCAGAAAACAGGAATATAGAGAGCTGAGGCAGAGAGAGAGAAAAGGATCTCTAGGAATGAAAGAATTTTAAGAGAACTGTATGACCAAACCAAACGGAAGAATATTTGCATTATAGGAATACCAGAGGAAGAAGAGACAGAAAAAGGGATAGAAAGTGTCTTTGAAGAAATAATTGCTGAAAACTTTCCCATGTAGGGGAAGGAAATAGTCTCTCAAACCATGGAAGCCTACAGATCTCCAAACACAAGGCACCCAAGGAAGAAAACACCAAGACACATAATAAATAAAATAGCAAAGATCGTATTAAAGGGAGTTAGAGAGAGAAAAAATATCACCTACAAAGGAAAACCCATCAGACTATCATCAGACTTCTCAACAGAAACCTTACAGGCCAGAAGAGAATGGCATGATATATTTAACGTAATGAAACAAAAGGGTCTCAAACCAAGAATATTGTATCCAGCATGATTATCATTTAAATTCAAGGGAGGGATTAAACAATTTCCAGAGAAGCGAAAGCTGAGGGAATTTGCCTCCCATAAACCACCTCTTCAGGATATGTTAAAGGGACTTCTCTAGATGGAAGCACTCCTAAGGCTAAAAAGAGGTCATCAGAGAAAATAAAATCATAGCAAAGAAAACAGACCATCCAAATACTAACTAAAGGCAAAGAATAAAAGACCTAGTATACAAAGAATGCAGGAGGAAGAAAAAGAAGGGAGAGAAATAAAGAATCATCAGACTGTGTTTACAATAACTTAACAAGAAAGTTAAGTTAGACTGTTAGATAGTAGAGAAGCTACCCTTGAACGTTTGGTAATCACGAATCTAAAGCCATCAATGGCAATAAGTACATATCTATCAATAATCACACTAAAGGGAAATGGACTGAATGCACCAATCAAAAGACACAGAGTTACTGAATGGATAAAAAAAACAAGACCCATCTATATGCTGTTTACAAGAGACTCACCTCAAAACCAAAGATATACACAGACTAAAGGTGAAGGGATGGAAAAATATATTTCATGCAAACAACAAGGAGAAAAAAGCAGGTGTTGCAGTACTTGTATCGACAAAATAGACTTAAAATGAAGAAAGTAGCAAGAGATAAAGAAGGACATTACATAATGATAAAGGGGTCAGTCCAACAAGAAGATATAACCATTATAAATATGTATGCACCCAACACATGTGAAACATATGTGAAACAAATACTAACAGAATTAAAGGAGCAAATAGACAGCAATGCACTCATTTTAGGAGACTTCAACACACCACTCACTCCAAAGGACAGATCAACCAGAGAGAGAATAAGTCAATACACAGAGGCACTGAACAACACACTAGAACAGATGGACCTAACAGACACCTACAGAACTCTGCACCCAAAAGCAGCAGGATACACATTCTTCTCAAGTGCATATGGAATATTTTCCACAAGAGACCACATACTAGGCCACAAAAAGAACCTCAATAAATTCAAAAATATTGAAATCCTACCAACCAAATTCTCAGATCACAAAGGTATAAAACTAGAACTAAATTTTAGAAAGAAACCAAAAAGGCTCACAAATACATGGAGACTTAACAACATTCTCCTAATTAATCAATGGGTTGACGACCAAATCAATACAGAGATCAAAGAATATATGGAGACCAATGACAACAACAACACAAAGCCGCAACTTTGGTGGGACGCAACAAAGGCAGTTCTAAGAGGAAAGTATATTTCAATCCAGGCCTACTTAAAGAAGGAAGAACATTCCCAAATGAACAGTCTAAAGACACAATTATTGAAATTGGAAAAAGAAGAACAAATGAGGCCCAAAGTCACCAGAAGGAGGGACATAATAAAGATCAGAGAATAAATAAATAAAATCGAGAAGAATAAAACAATATAAAAAATCAATGAAACCAAGAACTGGTTCTTTGAAAAAATAAACAAAATAGATAAACCCCTAGCCATACTCATTAAGAGAAAAAGAGAATCTACACACATAAACAGAATCACAAATGAGAAAGGAAAAATAACGACGGACGCCACAGAAATACAAAGAATTATTAGAGAATATTATGAGGATCTATATGCTAACAAGCTGGAAAACCTAGAAGAAATGGACTTCTTAGAAAAATACAACCTTCCAAGACTGACCAAGCAAGAAACAGAAAAACTGAACAGACCAATCACCAGCAATGAAATTGAATCGGTAATCAAAGAACTACCCAAGAACAAAACCCCTGGACCTGATGGATTCACCTCTGAATTCTACCAGACATATAGAGAAGAAATAATACCCACTCTCCTTAAAGTTTTCCAAAAAATAGAAGAGGAGGGAATACTTTCAAACTCTTTCTATGAAGCCAGCATCACTCTAATTCCAAAACCGGGCAAAGACCTCACCAAAAAAGAAAATTACAGACCAATAACCCTGATGAACGTAGATGCAAAAATACTCAACAAAATATTAGCAAACCGAATTCAAAAATACATCAAGAGGGTCATACACGATGATCAAGTAGGATTCATCCCAGGGATGCAAGGATGGTACAACATTCGAAAATCCATCAACATCATCCACTACATCAACAAAAAGAAGAACAAAAACCACATGATTATCTCCATAGATGCTGAAAAAGCATTTGACAGAATTCAGCATTCATTCATGATTAAAACTCTCAACAAAATGGGTATAGAGGGCAAGTACCTCAACATCATAAAGGCCATATATGACAAACTCACAGCTAACATCATACTTAACAGTGAGAAACTGAAAGCTTTTCATCTAAGATCGGGAACAAGACAGGGATGCCCACTCTCTCCACTGTTATTCAACATAGTACTGGAGGTCCTAGCCACGGCAATCAGACAAAACAAAGAAATACAAGGCATCCTGATTGGTAAAGAAGAAGTCAAATTGTCACTATTTTCAGATGACATGATATTGTACATAAAAAACCCTAAAGACTACACTCCAAAACCACTAGAACTAATATCTGAATTCAGCAATGTTGCAGGGTACAAAATTAACACACAGAAATCTGTTGCTTTCCTATACACTAATGATGAACTAACAGAAAGAGAAATCAGGAAAACAATTCCATTCACAGTTGCATAAAAAAGAATAAAATACCTAGGAATAAGCCTAACGAAGGAAGTGAAAGACCTATACCCTGAAAACTACAAGACACTCCTAGGAGAAATTAAAGAGGACACTAACAAATGGAAATGAATACCATGCTCTTGGCTAGGAAGAATAAATATAGTCAAAATGGCTATACTACCTAAAGCAATCTACAGATTCAACACAATCCCTATCAAAATACCACAGCTTTCTTCAATGAACTCGAACAAATAATTCTAAAACTCATATGGAACCAGAAAAGACTCCAAAGAGCCAAAGCAATCCTGAGAAGGAGGAATAAAACAGGGAGAATTACGTTCCCTGACTTCAAGCTCTACTAAAAAGCCACAGTAATCAAGACAATTTGGTATTGGCACAAAAACAGACCCACAGACCAGTGGAACAGAATAGAAAATCCAAACAGTAACCCAAACATATACAGTCAATTAATATATGATAAAGGAGACTTAGATATACGATGGGGAGATGACAGCCTCTTCAACAGCTGGTGTTGGAAAAACTGGACAGCTACATATAAGAGAATGAAACTGGACTACTGTCTAACCCCATATACAAAGGTAAACTCAAAATGGATCAAAGACCTGAATGTAAGTCATGAAACCATAAAACGCTTAGAAAAAAAACATAGGCAAAAATCTCTTGGACATAAACATGAGCTACTTCTTCATGAACATATCTCCCCGGGCAAGGGAAACAAAAGCAAAAATGAACAAGTGGCACTACATCAAGCTGAAAAGCTTCTGTACAGCAAAGGACACCATCAGTAGAACAAAAAGATATCCTACAGTATGGGAGAATATATTCATAAATGACGTATCTGATAAGGGGTTGACATGCAAAATATATAAAGAACTCACGCACCTCAACAAGGAAAAAGCAAATAATCCAATTAAGAAATGGGCAGAGGACATGAATAGACATTTCTCCATAGAAGAAATTCATATGGCCAACAGGCACATGAAAAGATGCTCCACATCACTAATCATCAGAGAAATGCAGATTAAAACCACAATGAGATATCACCTCACACCAGTGAGGATGGCCAACATCCAAAACACAAACAACAACAAATGTTGGCGAGGATGTGCAGAAAGGGGAACCCTCCTACACTGCTGGTGGGAATGCAAATTAGTTCAGCCATTGTGGAAAGCAGTATGGAGGTTCCTCAAAAAACTCAAAATAGAAATACCATTTGACCCAGGAATTCCACTCCTAGGAATTTACCCTAAGAATGCAGCAGCCCAGTTTGAAAAAGACCGATGCTTCCCTATGTTTATCGCAGCACTATTTACAATAGCCAAGAAATGGAAGCAACCTAAGTGTCCATCAGTAGATGAATGGATAAAGAAGAGGTGGTACATATACACAATGGAATATTATTCAGCCATAAGAAACAAACAAATACTACCATTTGCAACAACATGGATGGAGCTAGAGGGTATTATGCTTAGTGAAATAAGCCAAGATGAATAAGACAAGTATCAAATGATTTCACTCATATGTGGAGAATAAGAACAACAACAACAAAAAAAAAAAACAGAAGGAACAAAACAGCAGCAGACTCACAGAACCCAAGAATGGACTAATAGTTACCAAAGGGAAAGGAACTGAGGAGGATGGATGGGAAGGGAGGGACAAGGGGGAAAAAGGGACATTCAGATGTAATGCTGGGGAGTGGCATCGGGAGGGCTGTACAACTCAGAGAAGACAAGTAGTGACTCTACAGCATCTCACTGCACTGATGGACAGTGACTGTAATGGGGTTGGTGAGGGGAACCAGATGAAGGGGGTAGGTTAATTACCATAATATTGCACATGTAATTGTAGATTAATGATACCAAAATAAATAAAAAAGTACATAAGAAGTAGTCCCAGAAAAGAAGGGTATGAATTTCTACATTATCCCGGCCCGCGGGACATCAACGAGGACCTGGAGAGGGGGAGTGGGAATTTGGATGGAGACAAGAGACATGAAGAATGGAGACAAGACAGATTCCTGATCAAGTCTCATTTATTTGCGGAAACAGCAGAGTATATATAGCATTCATGGGGTGACGTTTCTTCTGATTGGTTGCCCTTTATGCTAATGAAGCGATCCTCAGATTCCAATTACACACCGAGTTGTGTGCATGCGCAGTTGTCTCTGACATAAGCGGCGGACCTAGGTGAGAACACTCTGGCGTGAAAGCAATCAAAACCGAAGCCTAAACACATTTCTTGGAATGTGAAACCGAAACCATTTGTGCACTTTCGAAACTCAGTCTCTAAGATGGAGTCCGAGAGCCCAAGATGGAGTTATTATGGCTGTTGCATATCCTGCTTCCCACACTACATTGAAAGGGCCTGTGGAGGACCCATTGTTACAAATGAAAAGAGACCAACACCAATTTTGAAATATCAGAACACCAAAGATAAAATCCAAAAAGCTTCTAGAGAGCTACACTAGAACAGGACACAGTAAGAGAAGCAGGAATCAAACAGGCACCAGTGTCTCAACAGCACCACTGCAAGCCAGGAGACAAGGGAATAATGGCCTCACCATTCCCAGAGGGGAGGGCTATCTTCAATCAGGGATTCCACATTCAGCCACTCTCAGTAAGGCTGAGGGAGGAGAAAACACATCTTTTAGATGTAAACAAACTCAAACATATGGACCTCCCATGCATCTGTCTTAAGAAATTGTTGCAGGATGTGCTCCACCAAAACTAAGGTGTAAACTAAGAAAGAGGATACAGGCCTGAGGCAACAGAGGAGCTAGGATTGAGCAGAGACTTGAATGCAGGTCCCCAGGTGACAGCTGTGCCATGGGCCTCGCAAGCAAGCCCACCAGTTTGGATTAGGAGGGACATCTGCTCTGGTGGAGGGAGACCACCAGGGGGAGAGGGGGATATAAAGAGTTTCTTCGTTGTTTTTCTGCTGCATATTGTTCACTGACCATCTGATGGACATTAGGTCATTTCTAACCTTTTCTACAGCAAACAGCACTGAGATAAGCATCAAGCAGGAGGTTGTTTTGCTAATGGTGGGACCTCTGGGGGTGGGACTCGAGTGGCCAAGGTTCTACTGTTTTCATGAGAAGTGTTTTAATACCATTGCATTTTTTAAAATTATATGCACATTTTACTTTGGTAACTAGAATAAAGGGCCACGTGGCCTTTTCGGGATGTGAGGCCAGCTGGACCTCTTGTGCTCTCCACCTAATGCTTGAACAAGTGTGCAAGTCCCTAGGGACCTCCAGCCCCCACACCCACTTGCACTGTGTTATTTTCATTTGCTCAGCATTTATTGAGCCTCTACTATGTGCTAGGTACTTGGAGGCAGAGCTTCAGAGAAAAGAATATCTCTTTCAATCAAAATATTCTGCTTGTCCCTCTTAATATATGAGGCCAAAGATAAATACAGTTCTCCAGGAGCTCAGGAGAGAACTGGGCTCCCTGCTCGCTAGGCTGGAGCCAGAGACCAGGAGCAGGAAGCTTGTGCTGTGGCAGCCGCCAAGTTTGCGGGTTTGGGACCTTGTTGGGGGTTAAAGTCTCCTTTCTGTGGGTCTGAGGGGCAGCACAAAGGAGCTGTATGCTCCCCTTACTGCAGTCACCTGCCCCTGCCAGACCCCCACCTGTCCTCATTTGTCAAACTGTAAGGCTGTCCCCCATGAAAGGCCAAGACCCCCTGGTTTTTCCCTCCTTTTCTCCCCATCCTTTGCCGCCCTATTCCTCCTCTAGCTTTGATTTTTTTCCTTTGTTCACGATCTCTCCTTTTCTCCTTCTCACCCAGTGGTTATCTTGACTTTAGCTGTGTCCCTGAGGGTCCAAGGGAGCCGAGACCCTGTGAACCTACCCCCACCCCAGGCCCCCGTCATCTGCCATCTCCCTTTGTCCCAGGCGGACAGTGGGGTCTGGCATTTGTGGCCATGGTGGGTGGGGGCACACAGCTCTGTTAACAGGGGAGTTTAGGCCTCCGGGCTGTTTGCGCCCCAGCTCCCACTGCAGTGCTTCAAAGTGATCCTGATCGCATCGGAGGGACGTTTCCTGAGGCCTGACCTCGGCCCTAGACCATTTGCTCCTCACAGTGGCCCTCGGAGGCAGTACCACTCTTCCACTGCTTTACAGATGGGTGGGTGAGCAATGCACCAGTGGGCACGTGGCTTGGCCCGAGCTGGAGCTGGTGTTTAGACCCGGATCGGCTTGTCTCCAGGCCCCAGGCTCATCCTCTAAACCTGAGGCAAACATATTTTCTGTTTTCTTTCCAGTGCACGTTGGCCTCATCAATGACCCCCAGTGACATCAATCCAATACCCACAAATGTCTGGGTGCAGCTTTGCCATTAGTCAAAAAGCCACTTAATCCTGCTATCAGCCGGCCCACAATTTTTCAGCTGGCTGCAAGGACTGGGGACATTTCATCAAATGCCCTGCTGAAGTCAAGGCTGCATTCCAACACAAGGCTTCATCAAGGCTCTGCCTCCTGAGGCCCCTCAAGCAATAATCCTGCACAGCCCAGCATGCTCCCACCCCCAGTCCCGTCACACCTGGCAGCCAGGCCTGGGCCTGATCAGGTGCCTCTCTGCCTTTGGTAAGCCAGGTCAGAGACGCTGGTGGTGCTGGGCAGTGACAATGGGCAGTGGGAGGAGGAGACGAAGAGCAAAGGGTGATGGCTGCTGCCGAGTGGCAGAAGTGAGATTAAAGCCCGCTTGGAAAGTAGCTGGCACAGTGAGGAGGAAATGAGCTCTCTCCTCAGCCTGGGGCAGCAGCCTGCAAGTCGGAAGCAGCCTGGCTCCTCCGGACTGGCCTTCCCCTTCCTCCGGAGCAGGGCAGACTGAAGCCTGAAGGTGGCAGGCCAAGGGCCTGCACAGGGGAAGGAGGTCTGGGGCCGTGGTAAATGCACTGCGTACCAAGGGTCCCTGGCACACTGTCAGAGCTCTGTAAACAAGCTGCTGTGATTCAGCCCCAGACAACTATTGTCCTTCAACAGGTGGACACAATGATGTAGGATCTGCCAATTTGTCACAGAAACTGGGAATCTGGACTTTTGTTTGAAATCTCCCAATTTTTTCATACTGGCAACTAATGCAATTAGAGCCAAGCAAACACACCTGTGGACCAGAAAAATCAGCCTACGGGCCCCTCAGACCTGAGTGCTCTGCCCTGCAGCCCACAGCTGAAGCTCTGTGGCCAGGATTCCACAACCCCCGGAGATGAGGGACTGGCTGTGGCAAGTCTTCCAGGCCTCCTTTGTCCCATGCCCTCCATACACATAGGCCTGGGAAGCACCCCCAGGGATTTGGGGAAGATGAGCCCATGAGCCCAACAAAGATCAGGCTGCTCTTCCAGCCTGAGAAGGTGAGTAGCAAAGGGAGAGCCAGGTGGAGAGGGGCTCAGGCAATGTCCCCAAGAAGCCTTGTGTCACACCCAGGCCCAGCCTCTGCATAGCCACATAGTATTAATGTGGATAAAATGAGAGTTCCTGTGGCCAGGATTCTCACCTGGCCCTGGTTGACTAGCTCACTGCACACCTGCGGGCAATACATGGCTGTTGACTCTATATAAAGAGCTCCGCCCAGTGCTCTGGGCACGACACAGTGGCATGGCTGCAAGCCTGCAGGAGAGCAGAGGCTGGAGTGGTGGCAGCGCCAAGGACAGAGGTCCAGAGGATGGCTGTGCAGGACAACTGTGCAGAGAGGTCCAGAGGATGACTGTGTGGGACGACTGTGCAGAGAGGCCCGGAGGATGGCTGCGTGGGAGAGCTGTGCAGGCAGAGAGGCCCAGAAGATGGCTGAGTGGGACGGCTGTGCAGGCAGAGAAGCCCAGACGACATAGTGTGGAAGACAGAGGGCCCTAGAGGCAGAGACCGGCTTAATGCATGCAGACTCGCTCTGAGTGAACAGGCTTTTAGTGACTGACCTGCCACCCTGGAAATAAAGTTGGGTACAACCCTTTCACCCCAAGAACGTTTTGCTGTCAATTTCTTTGGTCACATTGTTCATAGTGGGTTGCCATTTTCAAGGGTGGTGGCTGTGGTCACAGTGTGTCAAAGCAGAAGCAAAGGAGAAGCCCAGCTCTACAGTGGCTAGAGCCCAGCTCTCCAGGGAGTGCCCACAGCTGCGGACAGTCCACTGCCCCACGTCATGGACAGCAGTGACCCTCTACAGCTATCCAGCAGCCCAACATGAAGCACCGGTGGGCTGGGAGGGAACATCTCCCAACATGTCCTTCCCCTCAGGTACTTTTGTCTGTGACTCTTGGTGAGGATGGGCTGCATGTGAGCAGCCATAGAAACTTCCCTGGGGTTGTTCCTGCCCTGGGTCATTTATTTCTAAATCTCCTCCCTGCTGGGACCCTCCAGGGATTGTGCTATGCTCTTGGGGAAGGTACTCTCCCACCAGCCCCTCCTTGCAGTATTCCTTCTGCTTTGAGGGTGGTGACCAGCTAGGACTGGGGAAGGACAGCTCAATACCACCATCTTCATCATGACATTTTTGTTGTTTTTAGCAGCTTTATTGAGCTATAACCAACTGTAGGAGAAATTGCAATATTTCCAGAATCTCTGGCCTTGCTTTATGCATCTCCGTATCAACAGGTGTTTCCAAGGAGTGGAGAGAAGTAGTCCATCTCCATACCAATGGGTATTTACATGGGCTTATCTGAACCTGAGAGGTTGTGGGGAGTATTCTCCTGCTGCATCAGGAGAGAGAGACATGGGACAACTCCTTGTGAGCAATAAACGGGTTTTAAACTTTATTTCTCCCTTTGACTGATTTCAGGTTCCAAGGCGTTTTGCCCTAGGATTTCCCCTCCCCGGATTTACACCAACATACAAAAAACTGCACATATTTAAAAATTCCATCTGACAAGTTTTGACACATGTACACACCATAAAGCCATCAGCACAGCCAAGACAGTGAACATGCCCACCAGCCTCAGTGTCCTTGAGGCCCTTTGTAATCCCCCCACGTCCCTCCCCAACCTCAGGCAACCACTGATGTTTCTGTCAGTAGAGACCAGTGTGCATTTTCTAGAGTTTTATAAAAATGAAATTCCATAGAACACATTCTTTTTTTCTGGCTCCTTTCCCTACCATAACATGAGATTTCATCCACGTTGCTGGTTGTACCAGCAGTTCATTCCCATCTGCTGCTGAGGGGCTTTCCATTATGGGCACATAATTACTTTTTGTTTGTTTCACAGAAGAGAATTACATCATGTACATATATATTTTTTATAATTTATTTTGGAATGATTAATCTACAATTACATGTGCAATATTATGGTGATTAAACTACCCCCTTCATCAGGTCCCCCCCATCACATACCCCATTACAGTCACTGTCCATCAGCGTAGTGAGATGCTATAGAATCACTACTTGTCTTCTCTGAGTTGTACAGCCCTCCCCGCGCCTCCCCAACATTACATCTGCTAATCGTAATACCCCCTTTCCCCCTTGCCCCTCCCTTCCCACCCATCCTCTTCAGTCCTTTCCCTTTGGTAACTATTAGTCCATTCCTGGGTTCTGTGAGTTTGCTGCTGTTTTGTTCCTTCAGTTTTTTTCTTTGTTCTTATACTTCACATATGAGTGAAATCATTTGATACTTGTCTTTTTCCGCCTGGCTTATTTCACTGAGCATAATACCCTCTAGCTCCATCCATGTTGTTGCAAATGTTACAATTTGTTTTCTTCTTATGGCTGAATAATATTCCATTGTGTATATGTACCACCTCTTCTTTATCCATTCATCTACTGATGGACACTTAGGTTGCTTCCATTTCTTGGCTATTATAAATAGTGCTGTGATAAACATAGGGGTGCATATGTCTTTTTCAAACTGGGATCCTGCATTCTTAGGGTAAATTTCTAGGAGTGGGATTCCTGGGTCAAATGGTATTTCTATTTTGAGTTTTTTGAGGAACCTCCATACTGCTTTCCACAATGGTTGAACTAATTTGCATTCCCACCAGCAGTGTAGGAGGGTTCCCATTTCTCCACATCCTCGCCAACATTTGTTGTTCTTAGTCTTTTGGATGATGGCCATCCTCACTGGTGTGAGGTGATATCTCATGGTGGTTTTATTTTGCATTTCTCTGATGATTAGTGATGTGGAGCATCTTTTCATGTGCCTGTTGGCCATCTGAATTTCTTCATAGGAGAAGTGACTATTCATGTCCTCTGCCCATTTCTTAATTAAATTATTTGCTTTTTGTTTGTTGAGGTGCGTGAGTTCTTTATATATTTTGCATGTCAACCCCTTATCAGATATGTCATTTATGAATATATTCTCCCATACTGTAGGATGTCTTTTTGTTCTACTGATGGTGTCCTTTGCTGTACAGAAGCTTTTCAGCTTGATGTAGTGCCACTTGTTCATTTTTGCTTTTGTTTCCCTTGCCCGGGGAGATATGTTCATGAAGAAGTAGCTCATGTTTATGTCCAAGAGATTTTTGCCTATGTTTTTTTTCTAAGCGTTTTATGGTTTCATGACTTACATTCAGGTCTTTGATCCATTTTGAGTTGACTTTTGTGTATGGGGTTACACCGTAGTCCAGTTTCATTCTCTTACATGTAGCTGTCCAGTTTTTCCAACACCAGCTGCTGAAGAGGCTGTCATCTCCCCATTGTATATCCAAGGCTCCTTTATCATATATTAATTGACTGTATATGTTTAGGTTAATGTTTGGATTTTCTATTCCGTTCCACTGGTCTGTGGGTCTGTTTTTGTGCCAATACCAAATTGTCTTGATTACTGTGGCTTTTTAGTAGAGCTTGAAGTCAGGGAACGTAATTCTCCCTGTTTTATTCCTTCTTCTCAGGATGGCTTTGGCTCTTTGGAGTCTTTTCTGGTTCCATATGAGTTTTAGAATTATTTGTTCCAATTCATTAAAGAAAGCTGTTGGTATTTCGATAGGGATTGCATTGAATCTGTAGATCGCTTTAGGTAGTATAGCCATTTTGACAATATTTATTCTTCCTAGCCAAGACCATGGGATGAATTTCCATTTGTTAGTGTCCTCTTTAATTTCTCCTAGGAGTGTCTTGTAGTTTTCAGGGTATAGGTCTTTCACTTCCTTCGTTAGGTTTATTCCTAGGTATTTTATTCTTTTTGATGCAATTGTGAATGGAATTGTTTTTCTGATTTCTCTTTCTGTTAGTTCATCATTAGTGTATAGGAAAGCAACAGATTTCTGTGTGTAAATTTTGTATCCTGCAACATTGCTGAATTCAGATATTAGTTCTAGTGGTTTTGGAGTGTAGTCTTTAGGATTTTTTATGTACAATATCATCTCATCTGCAAATAATGACAATCTGACTACTTCTTTACCAATCAGGATGCCTTGTATTTCTTTGTTTTGTCTGATTGCCGTGGCTAGGACTTCAAGTACTATGTTGAATAACAGTGGAAAGAGTGGGCACCCCTGTCTTGTTCCCGATCTTAGATGAAAAGCTTTCAGCTTCTCACTGTTAAGTATGATGTTAGCTGTGGGTTTGTCATATACGGCCTTTATAATGTTGAGGTACTTGCTGTCTATACCCATTTTGTTGAGAGTTTTAATCATGAATGGATGCTGAATTGTGTCAAATACTTTTTCAGCATCTATGGAGATGATCATGTGGTTTTAGTTCTCCTTTTTGTTGATGTGGTGGATGATGTTGATGGATTTTCAAATGTTGCTTGCATCCCTGGGATGAATCCTTGCATCCCTGGGATGAATCCCAGTTGATCATGGTGTATGATCCTCTTGATGTATTTTTGAATTCGGTTTGCTAATATTTTGTTGAGTATTTTTGCATCTACGTTCATCAGGGATATTGGTCTGTAATTTTCTTTTTTGGTGACGTCTTTACCCAGTTTTGGTATTAGAGTGATGCTGACTTCATAGAAAGAGTTTGGAAGTATTCCCTCCTCTTCTATTTTTTGGAAAACTTTAAGGAGAATGGGTGTTATTTCTTCTCTATATGTCTGGTAGAATTCACAGGTGAATCCATCAGGTCCGGGGGTTTTGTTCTTGTGTAGTTTTTTGATTACCGATTCAATTTCATTGCTGGTGGTTGGTCTGTTCAGTTTTTTTGTTTCTTGCTTGGTCAGTCTTGGAAGGTTGTATTTTTCTAAAAAGTTGTCCAGTTCTTCTAGGTTTTCCAGCTTATTAGCATATAGATTCTCATAATAGTCTCTTATAATTCTTTGTATTTCTGTGGGGTCTGTCATTATTTCTGATTTTCTCATTTCTGATTCTGTTTATGTGTGTTGATTCTCTTTTTCTCTTAATGAGTCTGGCTATGGGTTTATCTATTTTGTTTATTTTTTCAAAGAACCAGTTCTTGGTTTCATTGATTTTTTATATTGTTTTATTCTTCTCGATTTTATTTATTTCTTCTCTGATCTTTATTATGTCCCTCCTTGTAGTGACTTTGGGCCTCCTTTGTTCTTCTTTTTCCAATTTCAGTAATTGTGTCTTTAGACTATTCATTTGGGATTGTTCTTCCTTCTTTAAATAGGCCTTGATTGCAATATAGTTTACTCTTAGAACTGCCTTTGCTGCATCCCACAGAAGTTGTGGTTCTGTATTGTTGTTGTCATTAGTCTCCATGTATTCTTTGATCTCTGTTTTGATTTGGTCGTTGACCCATTGAGTATTTAGGAGAATGTTGTGAAGTCTCCATGTATTTGTGAGCTTTTTTTATTTCTTTCTAAAATTTATTTCTAGTTTTATACCTTCGTGATCTGAGAAGTTGGTTGGTAGAATTTCAATATTTTTGAAATTACTGAGGTTCTTTTTGTGGCCTAGTATGTGGTCTATTCTGGAAAATGTTTCATGTGGACTTGAGAAGAATGTGTATCCTGCTGCTTTTGGGTGTAGAGGTCTGTAGATGTCTGTTAGGTCCATCTGATCTAGTGTGTTGTTCAGTGCCTCTGTGTCTTTGCTTATTTTCTCTCTGGTTGATCTGTCCTTTGGAGTGAGTGGTGTGTTGAAGTCTCCTAAAATGACTGCATTGCTTTCTATTTCCTCCTTTAATTCTGTTAGTATTTGTTTCACATATGCTGGCGCTCCTGTGTTGGGTGCATATATATTTAACATGGTTATATCTTCTTGTTGGACTGACCCCTTTATCATTATGTAATGTCCTTCTTTATCTCTTGCTACTTTCTTCGTTTTGAAGTCTATTTTGTCTGATACAAGTACTGCAACACCTGCTTTTTTCTCCTTGTTGTTTGCATGAAATATCTTTTTCCATCCCTTCACCTTTAGTCTGTGTATATCTTTGGGTTTGAGTGAGTCTCTTGTAAGCAGCATATAGATGGGTCTTGCTTTTTTATCCATTCAGTAACTCTGTGTCTTTTGATTGGTGCATTCAGTCCATTTACATTTAGGGTGATTGTCGATAGATATGTACTTATTGCCATTGCTGGCTTTAGATTTGTGATTACCAAACGTTCAAGGGTAGCTTCTCTACTATCTAACAGTCTAACTTATCTTTCTTGTTAAGTTATTGTAAACACAGTCTGATGGTTCTTTATTTCTCTCCCTTCCTATTCTTCCTCCTCCATTCTTTATATACCAGGTGTTTTATTCTTTGCCTTTAGTTAGTATTTGGATGGTCTGCTTTCTTTGCTATGATTTTATTTTCTCTAGTGACCTCTTTTTAGCCTTAGGAGTGCCTCCATCTAGAGCAGTCCCTTTAAGATATCCTGAAGAGGTGGTTTATGGGAGGCAAATTCCCTCAGCTTTCACTTGTCTGGAAATTGTTTTATCCCTTCCTCGAATTTAAATGATAATCGTGCTTGATACAATATTCTTGGTTTGAGGCCCTTCTGTTTCATTACGTTAAATATATCATGCCATTCTCTTCTGGCCTGTAAGGTTTCTGTTGAAAAGTCTGATGAGAGTCTGATGAGTTTTCCTTTGTAGGTGATATTTTTTCTCTCTATAGCTGCCTTTAATACTCTGTCTTTATCTTTGATATTTGCCATTTTAATTATTATGTGTCTTGGTGTTGTCTTACTTGGGTCCCCTGTGTTGGGAGATCTGTGGGCTTCCATGGTTTGAGAGACTATTTCCTTCCCCAGCTTGGGGAAGTTTTCAGCAATTATTTCTTCAAAGACACTTTCTATCCCTTTTTCTCTCTCTTCTTCTTCTTGTACTCGTATAATGCGAATGTTGTTCTGTTTGGATTGGTCATACAGTTCTCTTAAAATTCTTTCATTCTTAGAGATCATTTTATCTCTCTCTGCCTCAGGTTCTGTGTATTCCTGTTCCAGAATTTCTATTCTATTAACAGTCTCTTGCATCTCATGCAGTCTGCTGCTAAGCCCCGCTTGTCTCATCTCTGCATTGTCTTTCCTCACTTCCCTCACTTCCTCCCTCAGCTCTTGCATATTTCTCTGTAGATCCATCAGTATGGTTATGACTTTTATTCTGAATTCTTTTTCAGGAAGACTGTGCATGTCCATCCTATCAGGCTCCCTCTCTGGGGTTGTCTGGGTAAGCTTTGTTTGTACCATATTCCTCTGTCTTTTCATGGTGATAGAAGCGGTCAGAAAAAGAAAAAAACAAGAAAGGTAAAAAAGAGAAAAAAAATACTCCCCCAGGTGTCGTTTCTGTGAGAATGCTGTAGGTGGTGCTGTTGCTCCACTATTCTGCAGCCGTGCCTGCTCTGCCGGGCCACGCCGCTCCACTGGGCCCTTTGTGACTTTGGCCTGGGAGGGAATGAATTGGAGGCTGCTGATTTCTGTGTGAAGTCTCAGTGTGACTGATTTTCCCAGCTGCAGTCCAAGGGGTCCGAAATTCTCCAGGACTCCCTGCCTGCTTGGCTGAGTGCGCTCCAATGAGCCTGCTCCTCCGTTGGGCCCCTGTCTAAGACCCATAAAAAATCATGCACTTTTCTTTTGTCCCGGGGAGCCGGCTGAGTGGACCTGCCGTCTTGGATCCTGCACCTCTCTCCAATCTCCGATACACCGCGTGGTGTGTCAGTGCTACTGGCGCAGATCACCAGGACTGGTTATTTGGTGGGCCTGTGCTTCCACTCCCTCCCCCCTCTGAATCCTCTCCTCCTGCTGGTGCGCTGGGGTGGGGGAGTGCTCGGGTCCCATCGGGTCACGGCTCCATATCTTACCCGCTACGTGAAGTGCCAAGTCCTCTCAGGTGTAGCTGCAGTCTGGGTGTCGTCCTGTATTTTCTTGTCTCTCTTTTAGGAATAGTTGTATTTGTTGTATTTTCATAAATATATATGGTTTTGGGAGGAGATTTCCACCGCCCTGCTCATGCCACCATCTTCCTGGAACTCCACATAATTACTTTTTATCAGGTGTTTCCTCTGTGCCCCATGGTGTGCCCGCTGGTTCATACACATTATCTCTTCTGATGCTTAAATTGTGATTTCCACTCTACAGTCAAGTCAAGCAAGGCTCAGAGAAGTTAGGTAACTTGCCTCAGGTCACATATCCAGTAAGTGGAGGAATCAGGATCTGAACTTAAGTCTCAGTGGGGCTGTGTTGCTGCATGCAGCTTTCCCTCCAAGGTCCTGGCCATTCCGTGTGTCCCTGGCTCCTCAGCAGCAAGCTTTAGGCTTCCCTTCCAGCTCCGCCCCACAGTCTCTGCTGCGCAACAGGAAAGGCCTGCTCCCCCACCCCCAGGGACCCCTGGGCCTCTTTGTACACTGGCCACAGAGGGGAGGAGCTCAAAGAAAGGGGCAGGAGCCCCCGCCAGATGGCAGCAGTGGGTGGGGCAGCCTGGACCCCAGTCCTCAGCTCCCCTGAGCAGAGAGTCATCTGTCGTCTGTCTCAGTCTGCCTTCTGCATCCCCAGGAACCTGGGAAAGTGGAGAGGGAGGCTGCAGGCTTGTGAGCGCAAGGAACTGCCCCCTCAGGCCTGAGGCCCCCTGGGAATGGGATCCAGTTCGCCAGGCCCCTCTCCCAGTGCCATCGGAGGCAGGGATGCCAGGCCGACGGCCCTATGCTGGGTGGCTTCCCACCCCACGTGCCTCCTCTGCAGCACAGCAGCTCACGGGCCTGGAGCCTTCCATCTGTCCCTCTCTCCTTGCCCCTTCTATGGGGCCGATTTCCTCTTGCTAAACAAAAACCCTTGATCCTGTGTGTCCTCCACAGAGCCATTCTAGTCAGTTTTTCTTTATTATCAAACTTATCCTAAGTCTTCCTCAGAAGCCCTCCCTGCCCCCTTGAACTGGGTTAAACAGCCCACAGGCCTCTCCCACAAGCCCCTTTTGGAGCCTGCCTCATACCCATTAGGCTGTCAGCCCAGGTGGCAGGGCCTCATACCCAGCATAAGTCAGCAAATAACTGATTTCTTGAAATAAAGTTTAAAAACTTAGAAAATTAAATGTATTCTTTAGAGGTACATATATTTAGTAAAACTATTCAGAAAAGCAAAAAAATTTTATACTCAAAATTAGGATGATGGTTATATCCATTAAAATGGCTATTCTTTTTTAAATTCTTTTAAAAACAGAAAATGACAAGTGTTGGTGCAGATGTGGAGAAATTGGGACCCCTGTGGTAGGAATGTAAAATGGTGCAGCCACTATGGAAAAACCATATGGTAGTTCCTCAGAATATTAAACATAGAATTGCAGTTGATCCAGCAATTCTACCTCCAGGTATAGACACAAAAGAATTGAAAGGAAGGACTCAAATATTTGTACACCAATATTCATAGCAGCGTTAGTCACAATAGCCAAAAGGTGGAAGCAACCCCATGACCATCCACAGGTGAACGGATAAGCAAAATGTGGTCTATCCGTTCAGTGGAATATTCAGTCTTAAAAAGGAGGGCAATTCTGACATGTGCTATAACATGGATGAACTTGGACAATGACATGCTAAGTAAAGTGAAGCCAGCGCAGGACAAATATTGTATTACACTCATATGAGGTCCCTAAAACAGTCAAATTCATAAAGACAGAAAGTGGAAGAGTGGTTGCCAGGGGCTGGAGAGGGAGGAGTGGAGGGTATCCTTTAGCTCAGCTCATTTGGCTTCAGTTTGGGAAGAAGAGAAATTTCTGGAGATGGACGGTGGTCATGGTTACACAACAACACGAATGTACTTGGTGCCACTGATCTGGATACTTAACATTGTTATAATGGTAAATTTTATGTTATGTGTATTGTACCACATTTTTAAAAAGTGGTGGTCACCACGGGGGGAGGGAGAGGGACACATTGTACTGGTGGTCAGTACCCAGGCTCTGATTCTAGTACACTTGTTTAGCTGGCGGCCTCTATCCAGCCACACCTGCCTACTCTACCACCATATATGGATTCTATGTACCTTATTTCATTGATTCTAAGGCCCACATTTGAAAACTTTAATCTCTCCAAAATTGGGGTACATCTCACAATCAACTTGATAAGGAAAAACAGCATTGTGCCTGTTGTTTTTTGGTAGCCTTTTATCTTTCTCTGTGGCACATAAAATAATGACGTTTTGATGATCAACAGTGCCTTAGAGTAGATGAAATTCAGGGTATGTATTAGTAAGTAAAAATATTTCCTAAAAAATTTTTAAATAACAGCTTTATCCAGATATAATTCACATATGATACAAATTACCCACTGAAGTGTACAACTCGTTTTTAGTTTTCCCACCTTAAAGCCAAAATTGTATTAAAAAAAAACGCAAGGAGTTAAGAAGTAAGATTCTTAAAATACTGTTTAGCAAACAAATAATAACTCCATCCACCCTGGGGGGCAGGGCAAATGGTCTTAATTGATATGCCCTCAGACCAAAAAGCTACTATTCTGGGAAACAATCAGCAGTAAATTTATGTTAATTTTGCAGAATTTTCTGGAAAACCAAGCAAAAGAAAGATGTAATGACTCATTCAGGGACCACTTAACAAGTCCACACCTCTAGCCCTTTGAAAATTCTCAGCTGCCTATAAAACTCCAGACCCTAAAACCTTAGGGCCACCTCTTCTCTAAGGTAGCCCTCACTCTTCTCTGAGTGTGCACCTTTTTGCTTTAAATAAACCTCTCACTTATAACGTTTTGTTTCTGTGCTTTTCCAGTGGTAAGTGTCTTTATTACTTTGCTTTTTCATTCTCAACACCTTATACTCTGACTTCCCTGCATCTCCGAACTGGCCTTCCCCCAGCACCCCTACCAAATTGCAATTCCAGTGTGTGTTGGGATTCCCCTGCCTTCTCAAGAACGTCCAGAAGCAGAACTGGGGACCCCAAAAGGGGCTGCCCCTGGAGTGTCAGAAGAAAGCTCCCGGCTTGAGGCCCTGTGTGTGAGCGCCTGACGACTGCTGATTGGAAAAGGCCCACCTGAGCCCCCAGGGGGCAAACAATGACCTGCTGCCCGACAGACCAAGCAGGCCTGGGGCTCTATCCGCACACCTAACCAGCCGTCTCACACATCTCACATGTTGCCTGCAGGATCCCAGGGACAGGCTGGCCACATGGGAGGAATCTGAGTCCATAGCTGAAGTCCTCACGGGCAGCTCTGGACAAAGGTCCAGATACTTGCTGGTGGAGAAAGATGTGTGCCAGCACCTGCCCCCTGCCCCTTCCTGCTCTCCCTCTGCCCTACAGGGACCCCTCACCTCTGTCATTGTGTGTAAAATTATAACATTTCCAGAATATCTCGCCTGGTTTTAGTCCATCTGCATATCGATAGGTGTTCAGAGGTGGAAAGAAGTGTGGCTTTAGTGCATTTGCATCATTCCTCAGGGGTGGAGAGAAGTTCATCTCCATATCAATGGGTAAGTACCTGGACAAGGAGGGCTTATCTGTACCTGAGAGGTGAGGGGAGGGCCAGTTTTGCTGCTGCTGGAGCAGGAGAGATAGGCCGGACTGCATTTTGTAAGCAATAAACGGGTTTTAAACTTTATTTCTCCCTTTGACTGATTTCGGTTTTTAGAGGTATTGAGACAGGGACTGTGGGTGTAGTCAGAGTAGGGGGAGGGCCTCCGGAAAAAGCAAGGCAGAGTATTGGCAGTCAGAGCAATGTAACTACATGCAAGGAAACCCCCTACCAAAACTCTGTGTTAAACATTAAGCTCTAGGGTCATTCTTCAGTAAGATCAGTGGGTGTTCCCCAGATAAAGAAGAGTACCCTATGTTTTTATTATGCTAATCACTTGTAAGATTCACTCTAGCATGCTAAAAGGCCCAGGCCTATGTGCTGTCTTTCCACTTTCAGAGCTGATGGGGTGGTTTTGCAAACCAGGCAACTAATTTAGCATGCAGACCCAGCTGTAAACAACATAGTAAAAGGCAGCAAAGATTTCACCTTAAAGATAAGATGGCATTTTAACACCCAGGAAGTTTGGGAAGCAGGATTCTTAACTTACTCTTTAGCAAACAGACCCCCCACCTTGGGGGCTGGGCAGGCTGCCTTTTGATATGCCCCTAGACCAAGACGCCAGTATCCCAGAGAGAGATGCGGTGAGAAATTCCTTGTGTTAAGTTAATTCTGGGTGTTCAGACACCACTTAGCAGGTCTGCACCCCTAAACCTTTTTTTTCATGTTCTTGAAAAATCCTCATCTTCCTATAAAACCCCTAGACAACGCAGCACACCGGACTCTCTTGTCCCTTCCTGGCGTGAGCCGGGAGCTCTGTCCTATCACTTTATTTTTAAATAAAAGTCTGTACCTTGCTCTACCTTGCCTGTTTACTAAGCTCATTCTTCGGCTTCATAAACAAGAACCCCGGCATCAGTATTTTGCCCCAGGATTTCATTTCCCCGGACTTAGAATCATGCGCCCCACAAGGGGCAAGATGGCAGCACAGAGCCCCAGGCAGAGGGGCCATCCCTTCCCATCACGTTAGAGGCTCTACCTAACTCATTCCATTTTGAAACAAGCTAAGACGTGAAACCTCTCCCTCCCTCTTGCCCTCTAACCAGAATTTCTGAGTTTCTGGAATTTTGCCTGGAGCCCCCATGAAACCACAGATAAGGACATTCTACTCTCCTGGCAAGATAAGGATCCTAGGACTCCTGCCCAGTCCCCTCACCCTCTGAAACTGCCTTTTAAGCCCCAAGCACAGCCCCTCGGGGAGCTCACATTCCCTCCTTGTTGGCTCTCGGTGTGCACACTGTCTCTAACCCTCTGGCTGAATGCTTGGTTTCTTCCAGTGCGGTGTTCATTTGTATAACATTGAAACTCAAGAACCTGGCCTTTGGGGGTCCAGTAACAATCACATCCATGCCCTGTGCCCGAAGCCAAGGCAGTTGCTGGGTGTGTCACTCATCCTGTACATAAATAAAAAGAGGAACCACCACTCCCTGGAGCCCCTCCTGAAGTCCCAATTGTCCGTCCTTGGGGCTGGGAGGCTGGATGCTTGTTCCTCAGGATGGAAATGTCTGGCTCCTGCCCTGAAGGGCTGCTGTGGGAAGTGGCACTCAAATACCTGGCTTCTATTTGGGTAACAGCTCACGGCCCACCCTGAGAGGTCCCTGCACCCAGTGAGCCCAACCCACAAGTGAGAGCCCCTGAGGGCTGCTGGCCTGAGGCCTCCCTACCCATTCCAGCCTCCATACCCAGACGGGTGTCTCCTGTACGGGAGGCTGTGGTCCATGCCCCTCATACTTCCTTCCCGTCTCCCTTGCCTCAGAGGCTGCACTGAGACAGCCCACATGTTGGAGAGGAAGAAATTTCCTCTTTCCTTCAAGGTTCTTCTAGCTGGTTTGAAAATCAAACTAACATGGGACAAATTAAGAGGGGGGAAAAAAACCCACAAACATACAGGGAAGCCACAGACATGAGATTCCAGAAACAGGGAGAATGAGTTATACATGTCATCATCCTGAACCAAGGAGAAAAGGTGAGGGTCCGGGACTTCAAAGAAAAAGGGAAACCAATCACAGAAGATGAAAGACTAAATGTTTGGGCAAACAAATGTTTGCTGGGCTGCCCAGAATCCATGCGCATGGGGAGGAATTTCAGCTGGCGTAGCCAAGTCTCCCGAGTCTCCCACACCCAGGTCACATTACAATGCAGTCATCTATGGTGATTTCACGACGTGCCCCCTGGTCTCCCACTCCTAGATTGACAGGGAAAAACTTACAAGGACAGCAGCCTAGTCCAGTGGCTCCCTCCTGCTGCTCTTCTTAGCAAAGACAACAGAAACTCCCTTAACTTCCGCCTCCCCTTGACTCCCGGCTCTTCCAGGCACTGACTCCCTAAACTCACTCCCCCTTGTTTCCTTGTTTGTTGTGCATGTAGGAATGTTGCAGATACCGAAGCAGAAAGATATATATTGCTCTCCTTGCCTTTGTTGGGGCTCAGACCTTGGGAGATTACACCCCTCTGAGCCCGCCGGGGTGAAATAAAGCCTCAACACTCCAAGACCTCCGAGTGCCACTTGGTTCTTCCGTCAGTGATCCAGTCCAGGTTTTTCCAGTATTTTCCGTAAAAAGATCACCTTGTGATGCAGTCATTGAAAGAAGAGAGGGCATGTGAACTCAACAGTCCAAGCAAGTTTATTGCTGAACCTGAGAGGGCCCCCTCTGTCCTGGCCAGCAGAACAAAGGAAAGAGAGTCTCTAATGGGTCAAGAGGCTTATGGCCAGGGCTTTGGAGGGCTCTTTGAGGGGAGGGCTCAGGGGAGAGGTGGGCTTGTGGCTTGCTGACATGTCCTCTGGAGGATGCCTGTAGCCTAGGGAAGATGACACCTAGGTCTCTCTGAGATGGTGGGTGGGCGTATTTGAAAGCTGGTGCTCAGGTCCGGATTCTATCAGTCATCTACGGTGACAGCCCTGCTCCTGGGGCAGGTCCTCCTCTAAACCCTTTTTGTGCATTTGGAGGTTGGTGGCGAGTCAAAGTTTCTTTCTGTCTTCTGGGCTCAATTGTTTTCAGCTCTGAAGTAATCGGCCTGCCCTTGGCCGGCACCGGCCAGCTTGCTCTCCCCACTCTGTCTGTGGTCTGTCCCCAACCTGTGCTCTCACCACGTCCTGCCTTTCTATCAAGAGGCTGTGAATCTCTCCGTCTTGGCTCTTGGCTGACGATTGAATGCTTTTATTTATTTGCTAGAAGATGTCTTCACAGCCTGGCCACAGTGGCTCACAGGGCAGCAGCCTCTAATCCGTGCCCAGACAGCTCGGGGAGGTGCTGGAAATGAATGCTCTGGGCACGGACTGGAGCAGATCAGGCAAGGACTGGAGTAGATCAGAGCCGTGGGGCAGAGGCCTGCAGGGAGCAGAACCCTGCTGCAGGGCGAGCTCAGCGCTGGGCTGCTGGGCTTGGAGCAGCCAGAGGAGCTTCAAAATCGATGCTCCGAGCCCATCCCAGACCAATTAATGAAAGCATCCATATTTTCAAAAAGCTTCCCTGGGGATTCTAAAGTTCACCCAGATGTGAGATCAATAGACTCAACTATGGCTTTTGGGAAGGGAGAAATAGATGGGTGCCTCTGGACAAAGGGGTGTCAGGCCCACCCCACATCCCCTCTTTAAGTCAATGCAAAGCTCTGACACCAGAGAACAAGGGGACGTGGGTGAGAACCCTGGCAAGTCAGTGCCCCTGTCTCCAAAGGACAAGGGTGGCCTGCAAACTCAGTGTTTCCTGGGGCAGAGTGGGGAGTGGGTGTCTGCTGCTCAGATGCCCCAGAAATAACTGTAGGAGAGGACACGGAGCGGCCCAGGCCTCCTGTCTTTACTTCCTTTCTTCCTGACTGCATCTCCTCCCTGAGACGCCACCACCATCCTCACCCTGTAAATCCTCCCTATACAGTGGCTCAGATGACGCCTCCTGTTCATCCAGTAAGCAGATATAAAGCACCTACTGTGTGCCAGGCCCTGGCTTCTCGTGTGGCAAGTGGAGGCATGGTTCCTGCTGAAGCTGCTCACAGGGGGGGTGCCTGGGACCCATGATCTCCATCTAATACAGTGAGTGTCCATGGGGCACCTAACAGCTGAGGGTCAGGGCTTTTAAATTAAAACCAAGGGGTCTTGAGGTTCTTCCTGGAGGTTGTAACACTTGAAGGGATGTGAGGTTTCCCTGCGTGCTTTCTCCGACTGACACAGTTATCACCCTGTCCCTAGGACCATGCCCAGACTGCATGCCCCATCCTCTCTGCCCTGTGTCATGTAACAGATGTTTACATGGCTGCATCTTCAAATAGGTATGGGAGAGAGGCCCATGAGTGTGAGGAGGGTCTTAATCACCTTGGTGACCCCAGGGCCAAGCACAGTTCCTGATGTACAGCAGGTGCCAGATGAGTGGTTGTTGAATTAAATACACTTGTGTTTCTCACTTGTCGGGGAGGAAGCAGCAAATGGAGGGCCTTCCCCATGGCCACCTTCTCAGGCCTCCGTGGGCTCAGGCCCTCTGCTCTTCTCTGCCATCCAGACCTTGCGTGGGGGAGGGTCCCGGACTGGGCCCTGGAGCCAGCAGCCGGGAGTGAGGCGGGCTGTGATGTGCAGCTGCGGGCCTGAAGTTGGCATGAGGAGCCGGGCCTGCAAGGAGGGCCAGGCGCCTGCAAAGACAGTCTCTCTGGAAACCACCCAGTGGACAGGGCTTCTTGCATGAGGGGACCAGGGCCACGCACAATTCACAGGCGGGATGAGGAGCAGCAGGGAGGCTGAGCAGGGCCTGGTGGCATTCTGGGTGGAAGAAAGGGAGAAAGGAAAAAAGGCAGATTGACAAGACAAGGAGGTCAAAGCGGGAGGAACATGGCCCGATGCCCAGGGGTGGGTGAGCAACAGCCAGGCAGGAGGCCAGTCCCCTCCCAGGACAGACCTGCCAGGCCTGGGGGCTCCTCCCAGCAGGACGGGAAGTGTGTAAGGGTCACCTGTGGAGATGCTTCCAAATACCCTGACTCAGGCCCCGCTGTCCCAGAAACTTTGATCTGGGCAGGGGACGAAGATGTGTATTTGTGGGGGAGGAAAGGAAATTAGTAATGAAACAGGCTCACGTAAGAACTCAGCAAATGTTAGCTGTTTCTCATTCACTCTTACCCAAAAAGTATATAACAAGTATCTACTCTGTGCAGCACTGCAAATATCAACAATAAATATAAAAAAGCCAACACCTCTGCCCTCTTGAAGTTTACAACTTGTAGGAGAAATAGAAACTGGTGAGTTCAGAGTTCTGTATCCCCTCTGCCACCGACGCCCGCCTTTCCTGCCTCCTAAATCCTTCGGCTTCTCTCAATCCTCACTGCCCTCAGCCCAGGACCAGGCCACCAGCACTGCTACCAGGCCCGCTCCCACAGCCCCCAATTTTCTCAGCCTCCAGAGGGATTCTGTAGGCACATCTTCCTCCCTCCTGCCAGTTCCCAAATCTCTCCTAGAGCACGCTGCCAGCAAACAAAAGACAGCCATCTGGGGCGGATTCCATCCAGTGGGTTTCCTTCATCAGCAGTGTGACTGGGCGTACAGCTCTGACGCGTATGCAGGGGGTGTGCGTGCATTGGACACCATCTAGTGGACGTAGGGCAACTTTCCAGGCTATGGAATGAGGTCCCCAAGCCCTAGTCAGGCTTCCTAATAGCAAAGACTTAGATATAGCCAGATTTTAAAAGCAAAGATTGCTCTCGGCCCCAGAATAAGGTCAATGTGGCAAAAGACAATTTACAGCTTGTTTCCAAGCAGCCACCCTGCCAATAAGCCAAGAGAAGGGAAGGTTAGGGTTTGTGAGAATTAATTAAGGGAAACCTCACTGATGGCAGCTAGGGAAGCCTGCAGGAGCAGCTCTCACAGCCATCCCTCCTGGTAAATCTCAGCTCCACCAGAAGAGAGGGAGGCCTTACAGTTTACCCACTTGCCCACCCAGCCGGAGGAGGAAGGCTTCACCTGCGGTTGGGCCCAGCCAATGAGAGATGGTCTCAACTCAGCCAATGAGCAGCCATGACACGTGAGCCTTCCAGTTTCTTCCAATGGACGTTTTGCTTAGAACAGCCTCCCCAAACTCAGCCCCTTCCACTTTAAAAGAGTGTTCCTTTCCTTTGGTCTCCAGACCTGCCTGTGGTTCTGCTGTAACTTGCGTGTCCTGGATTGCAATTCTCTGCTATTCCTGAATAAACCCATTTTTGTTGATAAAATAACTGACTATTTTTATTTTTAAGGTTAACATGCAGAGAAGGCCAGCTGTGCCGCTAATTGCCTAACCATGATCAGGTGCCCTGGGCCTCCGTTACACCGTCTGTGGACAAGGAGCCTATACTACATGAATCCAAAGTCCCTTCCAGCTCTTAAGAGCCTCCGGTTCCATGAAATCGTACTCCCTTGCCAGCCACAGCGCTTCTGCAAACGGAGCACCACAGAATCCATCATCCAAGCCAGGACACTTCTTCCAAGAGAAATGCTAAATCAGTGGACACCAGGACTGCAGGTGTACGTTGGGGTGTTCTGAGCAAACCAGGACATATAAAGACACAGCCCTTTGGAACTGGCAGTCACGGCTGTGCACAGGGTGAGCCCTCCACGCTTGTCCTAGCGACACAGTGAGAGAGAGAGTCCCCTGTCCAGGGCGCCCTGGTGGGCATCACCCAGAAGCAGGCCTCATACAAGGATTTGGGTGGTGGTTTATTTTGGAGTGGGAGGGAAGTGGGGAAGAAATGAGTCAGGGGACGGACAAAAATAGATGGCCTTATCAAGCCAATTACCCCTGAGGGCAACTGAAAGGAAAGGGAGGGAGAGGAAGTCTCTGAGCTCCTTCCCTGGCTAGGAGCGCCCTGCGTGCATTGTCTACCTTCGCCTTCAGAGCAACCTCAGGGACACCACTACTATTATCTCCACCTCACAGACGACCAAATGGAAGATGGAGCATTTAGCCCCTTGCTCATGGACAGGAGCTGGCAAGTGTCAGGGTTCAAACCCAGATCTCCCTGGGACTCCTGTGATGGCAAGAGGACACCGACCATCAAGCAGCAAGGGACCCGTCCAAAGCCTCCCTCCTCCCCTGCTTTCTGAGGAAATGGTATGTCGGACGTAGAGAGACAGCTCTGTGACCCCCAGGTGAAACACCTGTGCCTGCCTAAACAAGACCTAGGAACGATGAGCCCCTGAATTTTACATAAATGAGTCTCATCCAAATGAATTATTCTCTGACTTTTTCACTTAGCACTGTTTTAGAGGTTTATATATATATATATAGATAGATAGATAGATAGATAGATAGATATGTAGGCTGTAGCTCATTTATTTACACAGCTGTAGAGTGTCTGTGAATGATTATATATTTATTCTGCCATTTGTAGGTATTTGGACTGTTTCCACTTGGGGCTGATGTGAACCATCCTTGTCAGGTTCCGGTCTCCCTGGCACCCACAGGCGAGCATTTCCTGATGGTACACCTACCAGTGGGATTGTGGGTCAGAGAGGACGGGCAAGCCCCACGTCATGAGGCAACAGCTGGTTGTGATTTTATGCTGCCCTGGGATTGGCTTTCCATGGGGCAGTTGCCGTTGTTCGTTTATTTTGCAAATACTTATTGAGGGGTTTTTTTTTTGACAGTCATTGGTCCAGGTATAGTTTCAAAAATAAGCCAGATACTGCTTTTGTCCACAAGGATTCACAGGTTTGAAAGGAAAGCCAGCTATGTGAGCAGATTATTATAAAACAGGGTTCGGCCTAGGGCTGGGCAGAGTCCATGTGTTTAGGCTAGGCCCTGGGCAGCCTTGAGAGAGAGCCTCTGCTTGTGTCCCGGTTCTGAAGGAGGGCCTTGCCGTCTTTGCCCTGCCTGTGGTGTGTATAATGCAGGTGACCAAGCCTGTCTGGGGTTGACCTGGCTCCCAGAGTCCGAATCACCACAGGTTCGCGCACAGCCACTTCCCCACGCCTCTGCCACGCCTTCATCTCACAATTAGAGAATGCCTCTTTCCAGAACACCAGCCCTCAACTCCTGTGAGTTGGTCATGTTCCTACTGGGGCAGTGCAGGGAGAGCAGAGGCTGGGAGAGCTGTGCGCTCTCCGCTCCGCCACTCATTAGCTGGGCGATTGGAAAATCACTTTACCTTCGGACTCTGCTATAAATCCAAGGAACAGCAGCTCCCAGGCCCCTCCCTGTTTAAAACGTCTGGGAGGTTGGCCACATGTTATTGTATCCCAGGAAATTAAATCTGACTTGATTATTTCCCAGGAAGTCGAATAACAAATCACATCACAATAGGGTTCTACTCTAATTCAAAAATTCAAATCTTAAAACATTAAATTATTTGTGCATACATTGTTCTAACTAAATTTTCTGCCCTCTGGAATTGTGGAGAGAGGTAAAGCACAGAATTTTGATACTGTTTCTTAAAGAAGAAGAGTTACTGAAAAATAAATCATAACGATTGAAAAATGCCTTTGTGAATATGGTTGAAAAATCTGCACTTTGATTAGAATTATGCTAGAATGTCCAAAGCTGCTTTGTTTCATAAACAGATTTCCAGCTGGATCCTAATGTAACTATGGCTTGGTGAAGCTATTTCTCTCTTGAACTGGTGAGTTATCCGTAGCTTTATTTTCTTCCCTTTCCTCCTTTATGTTTTTAAAAGAACAAAGGAGTAAAATAAGATCAGGTCAGTCACTAAGAGAATGAGGACAAAAATCTTAAACCAGAAGCACAGGGATAAAAATCTTCCATTTCCCATGGCCTTGCTCTCGTTGGAAAAACAAACCTGTGTGGGCCCCCGACCTGCAGACCAGGCTGAGCTCTCCCGGCCAGTCCTTCTTGGGGATCTCATTCTATCACCACAAAGCCCATTCCTGACAGAAAATCAGCATCCGGGACAATTCTGTGGGCTTGGAAAGGAACACAATTTTCTGAGGCAATTGTGAGTTTCTTTATGTCAGCCTCACATTTTAAAATAACTGGGCTTCTTTGCTCCGTGAGAAAGGCACTCAGGAGTCTCTGGCCTACGTGCACAGAGTGGTGGCGTGCGAGCCTGCTCTGTGCAGGGACCCGGCCCACACCAACAAGGGTGGTGTCTGCACCATGCCCTATGGGACTTGCCCCTATTTTTTTAAAGGCAAGTCAAAAAATAGTTTTTACATATTTATATACATATTCATTCATTCAACAAATATTTACAGAGTGCCCACCATGGGCCAGGCACTCAGCTAAGAGTTCAGAAAACAAATGAACTCACATGTTTAAACCTACCTTGCCAAGTGGAAGTGCTGTTATCACTCATTTGTTCATTCATTCATCCCCAGGGCACCGGGGGTATAAAATGAGTAAGTCTCTCAAGGATCAAGTCCCAGTGCTCAGAATCTCCAGCACAGTGGGAAGAGCCGTGGTCACTGTGGGGCTGCTGTAGGGGCAGCCTCCTATTTCATGAGGGTGTGTGTACGTGTGCATATATTATGTGCAGAAGCTGTTTTTTCCAAATTGTTATTACCAGGCAATTATCATTTTGGAGTAACCTGTGTTCAAGTGTTTCCCATCACTCAAAAGTACAGAGCCCCCACTACCTTTTAGAGGTGTGACCTACCAAGGTGCCCCCTGCTTGGCTCACCTTGGCAGGTAGACCTGGTACCCGAGGTGGAGGAAACAGCAGCTACAGGGCCAGGGAGTCTAGGGAGGAAAGGCAGGCCCTGGCTCTCCCCACCCAACTTCTCTGACTGACTGATAACTTCCCTCTGAGTCCTCGGGCCACAGTGGCCACCAAGGCCCAAGGACTCAGCTCAGCCTGCCGTGGGGATGCTGGTCCCCGCACCTCCTGTGGCCTGTGTTTTGAAGCACCCAGCTCACATCCCGGCCACTCTGTCTCCCACCCAGGCCCAGGAGGGCTTCCTGCCCAGAGCCCCTTCAGCTCACACCATGCATCTTCCTCTGCATTCCCAAAGGAGGCAGTTCCTGAAGCCAGGGGAGCCCTTCAGTCATCTACGCAGCCATACACGTGCCAGGCACTGCTCCAGGCCTCAGGGACGTATCGTGAACAAGAACAAGACACCCAGAGCCCCTGACCACGGCCACCTGTCTACAGGGTGGTCACCAGCACATGCCAGCAGATTCGGGAGCCCGGACAGTCTTCCTCATCCTCGGAGTCATGTGGTCTGGTTTGGTTTTTACAGGCAGCATGTACCACTTACATACTCAAAAAGAAAAACAAGGCTGTTTATATTATAGTTTTCAGAAAAAGGAAAACAAGAAAAGCAGGGTAGGGTGATGTGTGATGGAAGAGCCATGGAAACAACTGTCCTGTGCACCCCGTGCTGCCCCACCCCCACTGAAGCCGCCCACCATGGCCTCCCGTGATCCTCTCTTCTTCCTCCTCATGCAAGAGCTTTTTCCCCCTCTAATCTTACCCTTTTAATAAACCGGGCAACATCATGTATGGCATAGAGCATTTAGAAGTTAAGAGCAAACAGGGAAGTAAGACATGTTTACATCATTAAAAAAATTGAATCTTAGAGTTAATAATATGGGGAATATTTTTTAATGGGTAAAAAAAAGGTAGCACATGAAACTCACTGAAGTTGAAATAGTCAGTGAAATATAAAAATATTCAACCTTATTGGCAATCAAAAACTATGTATATAAAAATAACATGAAAAAACTGGCAATACTAAGTGTTGCCAAAGATGTTGAACAAATGGAACTCTCATACGCAGCTCTTGGGCTGTGAACTGGGATGACCATTTTGGAAAACTGTTTAGCAGAACCTATTCAAGTTAAACGTATGCAAACCCTCTGGCTCCTATATCCCACTCCTAGGTAAATATATAACAGAAAGGGGCACAAAGGCACATCATAAGCTATTTACATCCCAGGGGACAGTAACAAGACTTTAGCTAGTCAAGAACCCAGAAACACCTGAATGTCCATCAGCAAAAGAATGGAAAGTCAACTGAAGTATAGCCAGCTGATGGAATAGCACGCAGCAATCAAACGAACAAACTGCAAACACACACATCCATGGGGCGATTCTCCCCCACATAATGCTGAGCAAAAGAAGGCAAGCACAAGAGAACACGGCATATGATTCCATTTTTATGAAGCTCAAAAGCAAGCACAGCTATAAGATAGAAGCCGAACAGTGGTTGGTTGAAAGTACTAGCTGGGAGCCTGCATGAGGGATGCTTGTGAGGGCCTGGGAATGTGCTATATCCTGAGCTGGGGGGTGGTCATGCAGGTGGAGTTCCCCAATAAAGATTCATCAAACTGCACTCAAGATATGTGCACTTTATTGTATGTATGTTATTCTTCAATAACATCAGAACAATACAATCAGGAAATCATTAGACTCAAAATATAAGGGATTGTGTACTTCCCTACATGTCCACAGTGATTAACTTCAAGTGCTGCTGTGGAAAGCATAAACTGGTACAGACTCTTCAAAGGGAAATTTGACGGATTCTCTAGAAGTTTTAAGTGTATATGCCTCATCAGTCATCCATTTCTAGGAATCCTTCTCACAGAAATAATAACAAAGACAAATGTACAAGTATAAATGATAATGACAAATGTACAGGGTGAAAATAGCAGCATTGTTGTTGGTTTTTTTTGCTGTTTGCAATATATTTATTTATTTACTTGTTTGTTTTTATTATTTTTTATTAAAGTATTATTGATATACACTCTTATGAAGGTTTCACATGAAAAAACAATGTGGTTACTAACATTTACCCATATTACCAAGTCCCCACCCATACCCCAATTCAGTCACTGTCCATCAGTGTAGTAAGATGACACAGATTCACTATTTGCCTTCTCTGTGCTACACTGTTTTCCCCATGATCCCCCCACACCATGTGTACTAAACATAACACCCCTCAATCCCCTTCTCCCTCCCCACCCACCCTCCCACACCCCTCCCTTTTGGTAACTACTAGTTCCTTCTTGGAGTCTCTGAGTCTGCTGCTATTTTGTTCCTTCAGTTTTGTTTCATTGTTATACTCCACAAATGAGGGAAATCATTGGGACTTGTCTTTCTCTGCCTGGCTTATTTCACTGAGCATAATAGCCTCCAGCTTCATCCATGTTGTTGCAAATGGCAGGATTTGTTTCCTTCTTATGGCTGAATACTATTCCATTGTGTATATGTACCACCTCTTCTTTACCCATTCATCTACTGATGGACACTTAGGTTGCTTCCATAGCTTGGCTATTGTAAAAAGTGCTGCAATAAACATAGGGATAGGGGTGCATGTGTCTTTTTGAGTCTGAGAAGTTGTATTCTTTGGGTAAATCCCAAGGAGTGGGATTCCTGGGTCAAATGGTATTTCTATTTTGAGTTTTTTGAGGAACGTCCATATTGCTTTCCACAATGGTTGAACTAGCTTACATTCCCACCAGCAGTGTAGGAGGGTTCCCCTTTCTCCTCATCCTCACCAGCATTTGTTGTTCTTAGTATTTTGGATGGTGGCCACCCTTACTGGTGTGAGGTGATATCTCATTGTGGTTTTAATTTGCATTTCCCTGATGATTAGTGATGTGGAGCATCTTTTCATGTGCCTGTTGGCCATCTGAATTTCTTCTTTGGAGAACTGTCTCTTCATGTCCTCTGCCAATTTTTTAATCACGTTATTTGCTTTTTGGGTGTAGAGGTGTGTAAGTTCTTTATATATTTTGAACGTTAACCCCTTGTTGTATATGTTATTTATAAATATACTCTCCCATACTGTAGGATGCCTTTTTGTTCTGTTGATGGTGTCCTTTGCTGTACAGAAACTTCTTAGTTTGATGTAGTCCCATGAGTTCATTTTTGCTTTTGTTTCCCTTGCCCAAGGAGATGCATCAGGAAGAAGTCGCTCATGCTTATATCAGGAGATTTTTGCCTATGTTGTCTTCTAAGAGTTTTATGGTTTCATGACTTACATTCAGGTCCTTGATCGATTTCGAGTGTACTTTTGTGTATGGGATTAAACAATAATCCAGTTTCATTCTCTTGCATGTAACTGTCCAGTTTTGCCAACATCAGCTGTTGAAGAGGCTGTCATTTCCCTATTGTATGTCCATGGCTCCTTTATCATATATTAATTGACCATATATGGTTGGGTTTATATCAGGGCTCTCTAGTCTGTTCCATTGGTCTATCGGTCTGTTCTTGTGCCAGTACCAAACTGTCTTGATTATTGCAGCTTTGTAGTAGAGCTTGCGGTTGGGGAGCATAATCCCCCCAGCTTTATTCTTCCTTCTCAGGATTGCTCTGGCTATTCGGGGTCTTTTGTGGTTCCATATGAATTTAGAATGATTTTCTCTAGTTGGTTGAAAAATGCTGTTGGTATTTTAATAGGAATTGCATTGAATCTGTAAATTGCTTTAGGCAGGATGGCCATTTTGACAATATTAATTCTTCCTATCCATGAGCACGGGATGTGTTTCCATTTATTGGTATCTTCTTTAATTTCTCTCATGAGTGTCTTGTAGTTTTCAGAGTTAGTTAGGTTTCAACTTCCTTGGTTAGGTTTATTCTTAGGTATTTTATTCTTTTTGATGCAACTTTGAATGGAATTGTTTTCCTGATTTCTCTCTCTGCTAGGTCATTGTTAGTGTATAGGAATGCCATAGATTTCTGCACATTAATTTTGTATCCCGCAACTTTGCTGAATTCAGATGTTAGATCTAGTAGTTTTGGAGTGGATTCTTTAGGGTTTTTTATGTACAATATCATATCATCTGCAAACAGGGACAGTTTAACTTCTTCCCTGACAATCTAGATGCCTTTTATTTCTTTGTGTTGTCTGATTGCCGTGGCTAGGACCTCCAGTACTATGTTGAATAGAAGTGGGGAGAGTGGGCATCCTTGTATTCTTCCCGATCTTGAAGGAAAAGCTTTCAGCTTCTCACTGTTAAGTATGATCTTGGCTGTGGGTTTGTCATATATGGCCTTTATTATGTTGAGGTACTTGCCCTCTATACCCATTTTGTTGAGAGTTTTTATCATGAATGGATGTTGAATTTTTTCAAATGCTTTTTCAGCATCTATGGAGATGATCATGTGGTTTTTGTCCTTTTTGTTGATGTAGTGGATGATGTTGATGGATTTTCGAATGTTGAACCATCCTTGCATCCCTGGAATAAACCCTACTTGGTCATGATGGATGATCCTTTTGATGTACTTTTGAATTCGGTTTGCTAATATTTTGTTGAGTATTTTTGCGTCTATGTTCATCAGGGATATTGTTCTGTTATTTTCTTTTTTTGAGGTGTCTTTGCCCAGTTTTGGTATTAGAGTGATGCTGGCCTCACAGAATGAGTTTGGAAGTATTCCCTCTTCTTCTACTCCTTGGAAAACTTTAAGGAGGATGGGTATTAGTTCTTCACTAAATGTTTGATAAAATTCAGCGGTGAAGTCATTTGGTCAAGGCGTTTTGTTCTTAGGTAGGTTTTTGATTATCAGTTCAATTTCATTGCTGGTAGTTGGTATGTGGAGATTTTGTTTCTTTCTGGGTCAGCCTTGGAAGGTTGTATTTTTCTAGAACATTGTCCATTTCTTCTAGGTTATCCAGTTTGTTATCATATAATTTTTCATACTATTCTCTAATAGTTCTTTGTATTTCTGTGCTGTCTGTAGTGATTTTTCCTTTCTCGTTTCTGATTCTGTTTATGTGAGTAGACTCTCTTTTTTTCTTGATACGTCTGGGTAGGGGTTTATGTATTTTGTTTATTTTCTCAAAGAACCAGCTCTTGCTTTCGTTGATCCTTTCTATTGTTTTATTCTTCTCGATTTTATTTATTTCTGCTCTAATCTTTATTATGTCCCTCGTTCTACTGACTTTGGGTCTCATTTGTTCTTCTTTTTCTAGTTTCATTACTTGTGAGTTTAGACTGCTCATATGGGATTGTTCTTCTTTCCTGAGGTAGGCCTGTATTGTAATATACTTTCCTCTTAGCACGGCCTTCGCTGCGTCCCACAGATTTTGTGGTGTTGAATTATTGTTGTTATTTGTCTCCATATATTGCTTGATCTCTGTTTTTATTGGGTCATTGATCCATTGATTATTTAGGAGAATGTTATTAAGCCTCCATGTTTTTGTGGGATTTTTCATTTTCTTTGTGTAATCATTTCTAGTTTCATTCCTTTGTGGTCTGAGAAGTACAATTTCAATATTTTTGAATTTACCAAGGCTCTTTTTGTGGCCTAGTATATGATCTATTTTTGAAAATGTTCCATATGCACTGGAGAAGAATGTGTATTCTGCTGCTTTTGGGTGTAGAGTTCTGTAGATGTCTGTTAGGTCCATCTGTTCTAGTGTGTTGTTCAGTGCCTCTATGTCTTTACTTATTCTCTGTCTGGTTGATCTGTCCTTTGGAGTGAGTGGTGTGTTGAAGTCTCCTAGAATGAATGCATTGCATTCTATTTCCCCCTTTAATTCTGTTAGTATTTGTTTCACATGTGTAGGCGCTCCTGTGTTGGGTGCATAGATATTTATAATGGTTATATCTGCTTGTTGGATTGACCCTTTTATCATTATATAATGTCCTTCTTTGTCTTTTGTGACTTTCTTTGTTTTAAAGTCTATTTTGTCTAAGTACTGCAACTCCTGCTTTTTTCTCCCCATCAGTTGTATGAAATGTCTTTTTCCATCTCTTCACTTATAGTCTGTGTATGTCTTTGGGTTTAAAGTGAGTCCCTTGAATGCAGTATATAGATGGGTCTTTTTTTTTATCCATTCAGTGACTCTATGTCTTTTGATTGGTGCATTCAGTCCATTTACATTTAGGGTGATTATGGATAGGTATGTGCTTATTGCCATTGCAGGCTTTAGATTCGTGGTTACCAAAGGTTCAAGGTTAACTTCCTTACTATCTAAGAGTCTAATTTAACTCACTTAATATGCTATTACAAACACAATCTAAAGGTTCTTTTTTTTCCTCCTCCTTTTTCTTCCTCTTCCATTCTTTATATATTAGGTATCATATTCTGTACTCTTTGTCTATCCCTTGATTGACTTTGGGGATAGTTAATTTAATTTTGTATTTTCTTAGTAATTAGCTGTTCTACTTTCTTTACTGTAGTTTTATTACCTCTGGTGACAGCTATTAAACCATAGGAACACTTCCATCTATAGCAGTCCCTCCAAAATATACTGTAGAGGTGGTTTGTGGGAGGTAAATTCTCTCAGCTTTTGCTTACCTGGAAATTGTTTAGTCCCTCCTTCAAATTTAAATAATAATCTTACCGGTTAAAGTATTCTAGGTTCAAGGCCCTGCTGCTTCATTGCATTAAATACATCATGCTTCTCCCTTCTGGCCTGTAAGGTTTCCGTTGAGAAGTCTGAGGATAGCCTGATGGACTTTCCTTTGTATGTGATCTTATTTCTCTCTGTGGCTGCTTTTAATAGTTTGTCCGTATCCTTGATCTTTGCCATTTTAGTTACTATATGTCTTGATGTTGTCTTCCTTGGGTCCCTTGTGTTGGGAGATCTGTGCACCTCCATGGCCTACGAGACTATCTCCTTCCCCAGATTGGGGAATTTTTCAGCAATAACCTCCTCAAAGACACTTTCTATCCCTTTTTCTCTCTCTTCTTCTTTTGGTACCCCTATAATGCGAATATTGTTCCATTTGGATTGGTCACACAGTTCTCTCAATATTCTTTCATTCTTAGAGATCCTTTTTTTGTCTCTATGCCTCAGCTTCTTTGTATTACTCTTCTCTAGTTTCTATTTCATTTATCGTGTCCTCCACTGTATCCAATCTGCTTTTAATACCGTCCATTGTGCTCTTCAGTGACTGGATCTCTGACCGTAATTCATTCCTGAGTTCTTGAATATCTTTCCATACCTCCATGAGCATGTTAATGATTTTTATTTTGAACTCCCTTTCAGGGAGAGTCATGAGGTCATGTCATTTAAATCTTTCTCAGGAGTTGTGTTCATAATTTTACTCTGGACCAGGTTCCTTTGGCGTTTCATATTTGTGTATGGAGCCCTCTAGTGCCCAGAAGCTCTACTCTCTGGAGCTGCTCAGCCCCTGAAGCAATATCGGGGGTTGCAGGGGAGTGGTATTGGTGCCTGGGGGGAGGAAAGAGCTGTTTACTGCTTCCCGGCTGCTACGCCTGTCTCCACTGCCTGAACCAATGGGCCGAGCACGCAGGTGTAAGCCTCTGTGCTTTGCGTTTTTAGTTGCTGTAGACAGATTTTCCCTCTGGCTGGCCTAATATCAGGGTAGGGTTTCCCAGTTTGCAAGCCCGGTGGGACTGGCCAGGCAGAAGGTGCAGTAGTCTGCCTGGCACAGAAGGGGTTCTTGGAGCTGGGTAGGCAGCCAGGGAGCTGGAGCACCTGAAGATTGTGAAAGCTCCCAATCTGCTGGGCAGAGTGCACCCAGACAATTTTGTCTACCTGTCCTTTCTCCTGAGCAGTAAGCTCTGTACAATTCTTGCCCCTTTAGCAGCCCTCTGCTAAGGGCTTCCTTGTTAGGAAGTCTCTCAGGCTGCCCACCTTTCTTTTGTCCCAGAGCAGCCAGACATGGATCCCTGCCTTCCACAAGCAGCTGGAATCTCAGTCTCTCCAGGAATTCTGCCTGTCTTAGCTTTCCAACCCCCTAATTATGATAGTATCATGCAAGCACCATGAAATGTAGATTTGTGCTCTTAGAGCAGACCTCCGGAGTTAGGTATTCAGCAGTCCCAGGTCTCCACTCCCTGCCTGCTCCATTTCTCTTCCTCCCATGGGTGAGCTGGAGTGGGGGAAGGGCTTGGGTCCTGCCGGGCCACAGCTTTAGTACATTACCCTGTTCTGTGAGGTCTGCTCTTGTCTCCAGGTGTATGCAGTTTGGTGCAGTCCCCTCTCCTGTAGCTCTTTCAAGAGTAGTTGTATTAGTTATATTTTCATATTATATGAGGTTTTAGGAGGAAGCCTCTATCTCACCTCTCACGCTGCCATATTTAATCCAGGTGATTTTTATACTACGGAGTATTGATGTTTATTAACTATGTTCCTGGGTTGTTTCAAATGCTGTATCATTTGCTCATGCTCCTCACAGCAAATCTATGTGTTCGAGTTATCCCCATTTCACAGATGGGAACTGAAGCCTCCCTGGTCCAGGGTCATGGAGCTAGTGCAAGGGAGGGAAACAGTTTTCCTTAACCCTCCTGGGATCCATGGCTGAATCTGGAAAATCCAGCTGAAAAGGCATTAACAGGAGAAAAGCATACAAATGTATTCAGTATAAATTTTACATGACCCAGGAGGCTCCTTAGGGAAATGAAGGCCTGTGGATAAAATGAAAGTTCCTGTGGCCAGGATTCTCACCTGGCCCTGGTCCACTAGCTCACTACACATGTGTGGGCAATGCGGTGCTATTGACTCTATATAAAGACCTCCGCCCAGTGCTCTGGGCGATATGGCGGCACAACTGCAAAGCTTCAGGAGAGCAGAGCAGAGGCTGGAGTGGTGGCCGCACCGAGGACAGAGGCTGGGACAGCTGGGCGGGCCGAGTGGCTCAGAGGATGGCTATGCAGGCAGGGGGCCGCAGAGACAGAGGCTGGCTTGCTGCATGTAGACTTGCTCTGAGTGAATGAGATTTTAGTGATTGACCTGCCACTGTGGAAATAAAGTTGGGCATAACCCTTTCACCCCAAGAATGTTCTACTGTCATTTCTTTGGTCACATTGAATCCATAGTGAACTTGCCTGGGGCTGAAACCCACTGGCAAGACAAGGACCAAAGAAACTGTGGACCCAAATGCTTTTATGTGGGTGAACAGCGGAGGGTCACACCTCCACGCCTCTGATTTGACTGCTCTGTGCACACCAGGATGGCAAGAGCCTTATGGCTCCCCAGCGAGTCCCACATGCAGCAGGGTTCGAACGTACCTAGCTCTGCTGGTAACACCTCTCAGGGAGGAAGGGAAGGAAATGAGCACAAGCTGGGCTCTAGTGGGCTGCTCCCTCTGGCAAGACTCCTACTAAATATGTGTCCTTTCTGAGGCCCCTCCTACCCATAGTCTGGGAGCTTAGCTCCGAGGAAGGCAGCACGCATCCATCCTGGCAGCTGAACACTGCCAAGCTCCCAGTATTTCATATATTGGTGGACTGGAAGCTGGATCATTGCGTTCCTCTGCGGCAGTTAAGGAAGTCATAACAATACTAATTATAATTGTAATTGTTTTTAAAGATAAAATGATGTTCTCCAGAGAGTGTGCCAGCTCAGTAAAAATGCCAGCAGCATAGACTACAAAATGCAGAGACAGTAAATCTAGGAACAGCCAGAAGTTGTATTTCCATAGTTCTTGAAAACTGCACAGTACTTGCAAAATCTAAAATGATTCCCAAGAAGCACATAGATTTAATTATCGGAAGTTAACATGATCTACTTTGCCAATTACTTTTAAGGGGGAAAAAATTAGAAAGAACATATTAAGGAGAAATGCATTCTTTTAATTTAGTGACTAAAAGGGCCTTGTATCTGCTCTGAGAGTATTTGAAGTGAAGGGCAAATACAAGCTTAAATTCTCAGCTTCTCCCTTTAAAAACTCAGAAAAAAATCTATACTCAAGAACTACTTACTTTGTGCCCCTCTAAGATCTACCCCACCATCTTCCTCTCCCCCAAAAGCATACGTGTGGATATGCTATTGCACGTACACATGTGCACGGCAATGAAAAGGAAGTTTGGGTGATATTTAAGTTTATGGAAGGCAGCTTGGTGCTCTCGGAAAAGCACAGGGTTTTGAGTCCTGCAGAGCTGGCTTTGAATTCTGCCTTTACTACAATTTAAGTGTGACCTTGGACAACTTATTAAGAACCTGAATTCCCATTTCCTAGAAAATAGGAATATTCTCCCCAGCACCATGTAAGGCTGAGGGGAGTGGGGGGACACCTAAAACAAGGATCATCTGTGGTGCTGGACAAATCTTGGTTCCTCCCTTCCCCTCCCCTCCCTTCCTTTCCATTTATTCGGCTGAAAACCTAAGCTACCTATCTGCCCCCTCACGGTACTGTCTACACTAACATGACTTTACTATCCCGTTACCTTCATACTCTGCCCAAACCTGATTGTTCAGTATAGGAACTTCCCAAAAGACTCATCAACTCTTCAACAGGAAGCATCAACAGACAGTTTATGACCTAAGATTTCCTTGCTTTGCTGTTTCCGCCAATTCTAAGCCATGAGAGACTCAATACATAAATGGGCAGTGGCCAGACCACATGTAACATGGTCTGCAGCATCCAACCCCAGGAAACTAACTCATTATCAACAGTAACCAGCCCGGGAAACCGTCCCACTATCTGCAAATCAGCCTTAGAGGAAGTCAGACCACTATCTCTAGCGAACAGTCCAGAAGGTCAAGTAGTACCTCCTGTAACAATTGGCCTCCAACAACCAGGACTTGATTAATAACTGCCAGCTTCCTAGCTCCTGTGACCTTGTCCACCTGGTCCCCAGCTGGAGGAGAAAGCCAGCTATGCACACTGAATCTAGTCATCCAATCTATGACTTCCACACACAAACAGCCTCTCATCAAGGCACACGTGGACGCTGTTTTCCACCAAAATGCTTTCTCACTCCTCCGCCTTCCGGTGCGTCTGTGCCAAGTGCAAGTGGTGCTGGCTCCCTTGCTATGAATAAATCCCTTTGCCTGTTCTCATTTGGATGGGCTCTATTTCCACAACTCTCACATGATCCTTATCCCCTCCTAATAAGGCCATGCCAGGAAGTGAACATTTTCATATTTCTGCACACTTCGGGCTTTCTGAGCAATTTTTACTGGAATCTGGATTAAAGGAGAGGTCTTGGAAGTTAAAGGGCAATCAGATGCCAGAGAATTCCAGAAAGATTTACCTCTCTGAGGTACAGAGAGAATAGAACCCAGTCCTGGGGACATCACTGGGTTGTAAGTCCTGAGAGGCTTATCTGCTATATCCCCTGGCAACATTTAAGTACATTCCAAAGGGATCTTCCTTTTCTCTTCCCAAAGAGGTTTTGTTTATCCTAGGGAGATGAAGTTACTCTCCTTCCCTCACGAGCACTTCTCTGCAGTGCATGGTATCCTATGTAAACTGCCAGATTGATGATTTTGGGGTTCCTCTCCTGTCTGCAAGAAGCCACCTACACACAGGCTCAGTCATCTGGCTCTCATTCCATCAGCCCAGAAGAGGGAAGAATTGGGGTGTGGGAAACCAAATGCAGTTACTGCTGAAAGTAAATAATAATCTGCCTTGACTAATATAAACAAAGATATTAAAACTTAATATTAAAGTTTTAAAGGTATCAAAAGCTTATCAGCACCTCCTGCCCCCACATGGAAAGGCTTCCCTTAAACCAAACTTCAAATTCTCAGTAAATTCCAGTCTTCCTTTCCCTTGGTGGGGCCCTACTGTCAAGGCAGTGCTAGACTCAGCCTCGTGTCATCACTGGGTGGTGGTGGTGATGGCTGGGGAGCTGTTGTTTGACGCAACCAATCTTTTTTGAGCACCTACTATACTATAAACACTTAGTCTACATCAGTTATCAAAAGTATTAAAGACCCCAGCCTTCATGAGCTCAAGATAATCCTTACGCCAAAGAGGCATATTTTGGGGTAACATATTGTACCTCCAGACCAAAGGGGATTTCAGCTCTGGGCAAGTTCACTCTAAATTCAGTGAGATGGAAAAATGACAACAGAATATTGTGGGTAAAAAGGGGCTCATGCCAAACTTTATTCTCACAGTGGCAGGTCAAGCTCTAGAATCCTGTGTGCTTCCATCTCTGCCTCTGCCTCAGGTGCTGCCTCTGCTTCCAGCTTCTTCTCTCCTCTCTCCTGCTCTCTTCCTTTCCTCTGCCCTTAGCACCTGGTGGAGCTCATTAGATAGCACCACAGGCAATAATGGCTTATTGCCCAGGGGAGTACATGCATGAGCCTGCACAGTAGACTAAGTATTGCGTCATCACATGTACACAATGAGCAAGTAGATTAGGATCAGGTGAGGATCCTGGCTATTTTCCCTGCACATATTCTGCTCTCCTTCACCTTGAAGGAAGTGAGGGATTAGCAGGTAGATATCTAGAAGGAGAACTTCCAGACAGAGGGAACAGCTAAAGACCTTGAAAGCTGAAGTCATCCCTCCAGCACTCACTGGAGTTGTCAGTGACCCTAAAATGCTTCCTTTAAAGCAACCCAAGTGCCCACTTGTAGATGAATGGATAAAAAAGATATGTATATATACAATGGAATATTATTCAGCCATAAAAAAGAAATATGGATGGACCTTGAGGGTATTATGCTCAGTGAAATAAGCCAGAAGGAGAAAGACAAACGCCATGTGATTTCCCTTATATGTGGAATCTAAAAGCAAAACAAAACAAAATGAGCAAAACAGAAATAGACATAGACATTGAAAAGTGACTGGTGGTTACCATGTGGGGAGGGTTGGGGCAGGGGTGTGAAATAGGTGATGGGGATAAAGAGGCACAAAATCTCAATCATAACATATTAGTCACAGGGATGAAAATGCAGCTGTAGAGAATATAGTCAATAGTTCCGTCACATCTTTCTATGCTGACAATAACCACAACAGTTGGAATGAGCATTTAATAAAGCAGGGAACTGTCAAATCACTGTAGTGTATACTCGAAACCAATATGTCGTATATCAACTATATATGAATTAAAAAATGCTTCCTTTACCTCCACCTTGAAAGAGATTTGTCTATTTCCATATCTCCATTGCATTCACAATGCAGTTCCCAATTAGAAATGCAGTACTATCAGTATGCAAAAGAAAGGAGTTAATAAATTATGCCTGACATTTCCAGAGAGGAGGTTCTTCATAAGGATTACACTTCAAAGTGCTTAGAAAGCTAAATATTTTACAGGATTTGCAGCAAGAAAATGCCACAAGTAAGACCAAAGTTTTAATAACAAAAAACAATTGAAATGTCTTTGCATTTGTAGGCCATTTTTCAACACATGAAAAAAAAATTAGATTTCAGTCTTTGAAACACAGTAAAAGATTGTTGCTTTGGTAGTTTTTATTTTATTAAATTAATAAAAATTGAGTCATAGTCATACCATAACCAAGCAGAAAGCACCTACCCCAGAACTATGCTGGGTAATAAATAAGACCAGTCCTGCCCTTGGGCAATTCACAGTCTCAAGAGAGAAACATATAGAGAAATAATTGCATTAAGAATGGTCAGAAATAACAAAGGAGCCATTTATCAGGGTATTGATGAAGCTCACAGAGGAAGGGAACTTGGAATAGGATTGGAAAAAAACCACAGCAGACACAGGGCTGGCTGTGTGGGGCATGAGCTAATACTTTACAATTCTGAATGAAAAGCTCACATTATCTGAACCACACTGCCAGAAGATGGAAGTAGCTGTTGATCACATTTGTAGCTGAGAAAACTGCTGCACAGAGAAGTTACGGAGCCCTCCCAAGGTTACCACAGAGAGTAAGTGACCCAGTCAGGGATGGAACCCATGCAGTCTGGTGCCCACGTGTGTGCCCTTAACTAACCCTTCTCCTCTAGCAGCATCATTTGCAAAACATACCTGGGCAGGAAGTAAAAGGGCATTGTAGAGAGCTGGGCTGGTGTTTGTGCAAGTGTTGGGGTTGCAAATGAGGTGGCCATCCTCCTCTCTGCCTCCGCTACAACCTGGAGCTGGAGGACGCTGCTCTAGGGCTGTGGGGGCACACATGGGGCTGCCTGGCAGGGCTAACGGGATAAACCTGCCTCCCACTCACCCAACTTCTTCACGCACTAAATCAGCTGGGAGACCGTCACGGGGCCTCTTCTGGACTGTGGACAATCTCCCTAACACACTGCAGGGGAGGAAGTTCCCTCCACTGGCCTAGGTTTCCTGGCTGGGTCTGAAAAAAATGTTTGACACATAAGGTTGTATTAGTTTCAGGTGTATGACAAAGATTGGATGTGTGTGGACTGTGAAATGTCCACCATGGTAGGTCTCGTCTACATCCAGCACCACACACAGGCCCATGGTTTCTTTATAATGAGAACATGTGGGATGCTATCTCTTAGCCACTTTCCAATACCCAGTATAGTATCGTAACTGCAGCCCCCGTGCTGTCCCTTACAGCCCCAGGACCTATTTATCTTACAAGTGCAAGTTTATGCCTTTTGGGCCCCCTTCCCCCACCTTACCTCCCTACCTTCTCCTCTGCAACCCCCAATCTGTTCTCTATATCTATGAGCATGGTTTTTGATTTTGTTTTAGATTCCACACGTGAGTGAGGTCATACAGTCTTTGTCTTTCTCTTTCTGGCTTACTTCATTTAGAATAATGCCTTCACGGTCCAGGTATGTTTTGCAAATGACAGGATTTCTTTCTTTCTTAAGGCTGAAAAAGATTCCAATTTACATATATTTATATTTCCTTTATCCACTCACCCACCCATCCATGGACACTTAGGTTGTTTCCATGTACCAGTCATTTTAAATGCTGCTATTTAACATAGGGGGTGCAGATATTTTTCTAGAAGTGATTTCATTTCCTTCAGATAAATACTCAGAAGTGGAATTGCTGAGTCATAGGATAGTTCTACTTCTAATTTTTTGAGGCAATTCCATGGTATTTTCCATAGTGGCTGCACCAATTACATTCTCACCAACAGTGCAGAAGGGTTCCCTTTTCCCCACATCCTCACCAACCCTTGTTATTTCTTGTCTTTTGGACGGTATCCATTCTGACTCATGTGAGGGGATACCTCATTGTGGTTTTGATTTACATTCCACTGAGTAGTGATGTGGGGCTTCTTTCTATGCGCCTGTTGGCCATCTGGATGTCTTCTTTGGGAAAATGTCAGATCCTCTGCCCAAGTTTTAAATGGACTGTTTTGGTGTTTTGTTTGTTTTGTTTTGTTTCACTATTGAGTGGTATCAGTCCTTTATATATTTTGGATATCAACCATTTATTAGGCATGTGACTCATAAATACTCCCTCCCATTCTAGTTGTTGCCTGTTCATTGCGTCGATGGTTCCTTTGCTGTGCAGCTTTTCCTTTTGATATTGTCCCATGTGTTTATTTTTGTTTTTGTTGCTTTTGCTTTGGTGTCAATTCAAAAAATGATTGCTGAGACCGATGTCAAGGAGCTTACCACCTATGTTTTCTTCTAGTAGTTTATGGTTTCAGATTTTACATTCAAGTCTTTAATCCATTTTGAGTTAATTTTTGCTTATGGTGTAAGGCAGGGGTCTAGTTTCATTCTCTTGCATGTGGCTGTCCAGTTTTCCCAACACCATTTATTGAAGAGACTGTATATTCATGGCTCCTTTATTGTAAATTAACGGATACTTCAGATTCTTCAAGGGTGGAGGACCTGGCATTCATCCTTAGTACCTTCCCTGGGGTCTGGCACTGAGGAGGACTTCAAACACAAATTGAGTGTTTGTTGAATGAATGCGACAAGCAGCATGGGTCACATACTACTGTTATCCCATTTTGCAGGTGAGGAAACTGAGGCCCAAGGAAATTCATTAAGCAATTTGCCCAAGATTATAGGGAGTAACATGACTTTAATTCTCCTGATTCCAAGCCTCGGATTCTGCCTGAATCTGAAGAGGAAGAAGGGCACCCAGCAGGGCACCTAACTGCAGATGGAACTGGAAGACCCTGCCCCCTCTGAAGGGAAATGCCCACTTTTGGTGATTTCAGTGCCACATTTGGGGAAGGACTTGTGCTGGTACTTGGTAACCTTCCTTGAATTTTGAAGGTTCTCCTTAAAACTCATTCTTCCTTAAAAACTTTTCCCATCCTTTTGTTTTTAATAAATTATGAGCCATCATTTATTTATAACCCATCTACAGCTGCCTTCATGGGGCAGAAGATGAATGACTTGCCAAATTACCCTCATTGTAGACTTAGAACATGCTTGTGGCCCTTCCTTTCACAGTGGCTGCCGTGCTGGGTCTCTGCTGTCTTGCGCGGTCTAGAGTCTCTATGCTCATTATGGGTCTGACTTAGGACTGTTCGCTTAACTCACCCTAGAAGGCAGATCAACCTAGGCCGAGAGCTGGCTTCTTTCTGCAACACATCAAGCATTTTTAGAAAAAGGCTGTTCATTTCCCAACAGTGAACAGGTGCCTTAAGACTAGCACGCCTTCCCTGGGCATACAAAGGCTCTGGTCTCCTTCTCGTAGGTGCTGTTACTTGGGCGTGCAGCTGAGTCACCCAGCAGGCAGCCGCAGGGAAGGGGTGCCATTCATTTGGCTTAGGGCAGAAACCAATAGGGCATTTGTGCCAAAAGGAAAATCACTATGAAAAACTAAATACTTGCTGTTAGCCTGACTCGATACTCATATTTAACAGTTGTATTTAATATTCATATTTATAAATGTATACACACAGAGCGACACATTGTTCATTCAGTTATTGTTCATATAGTTTCTAAAATGAACCGGGCACTGTACAGTCCACTGTTGCCAGTTGCTTCATTTACGAATCTCCTTGGTACTTTAATTTTGAATGAATATTATATTAGAAAGTCCTTCAGACACTGAATGTAATTTTTAAAGATGATGTTAAACATGTATTTTAAAGAATGAGGCTAAGAAAACTAGCAGAATTGCAAGATTGGTACAGTTAAAATTTCAACAGTCTGCATTAGTTAAGAAAAAGGATTTAAAAACACATGCATTAGGCCTACAGGCTACATGATCCTAGCATTTTGGTCTCTGACCATAACTCAGAAATTGAGCCAGGTCTGGTCTCTCATGTCTTCTTTCCATGGTTACAAGGAAGACTTTGAACTCAGCTCCTTTGCCTAAAGAGTAAAATGGGCTGTAGGGAGACTTACATTTAGCCCATGATGTGGTGACTCTCCGGCTTTATTCAAGGGTGTGGTTATGCCAGAAGCCGCTGTTTTAGGTGAGTCACTGGGCTCCTTCCTGGCCCAGGTGTCCTTACTGTGAAGAAGTGAGGCATCTGTGAATCTGTCGTGAGACTAGGAAGGACGCAGTCATCTGTAGGTGGGAAAAGGGTGTTACCAAGCATGTGAAAGTTTTAGCTCCACAGAGACAGTAGAGCGAGGCCCACCAGGGCCAGCCCTCACTGGGCATGTGCTCTTGCCTACCCCTCGGAGAATGGGAGAGGAGAAGCGGTGAGGGGAAGGGGGAGAACGGAGAGAAGGAATGGACAGAGAGGCAGAGAGAAAAGGAGTGACTGGGTGGACTTAGGATGAACAGATGGAGGGTGCAGAGCAGGTCCCGGCTGAAGGCCCAGCTACACTCACCGAGCCTGACAGTGCGTGTGGACCTTGAGGAGCCGCAGCTGGCTGAGGCCCCAGAGCCTCTCGCCCTGAGGTCTTCTGGCCACTCCTCTGGAGGAGGAGCGTGCAGCCGCCTGCCTCCCCGGGAGGCTGGAGGATATGCCCCTGTCATTCAACTCTGCAGCCTCCTCATGATGGGTGTTTTTCTTGAGGACCTTTTAATGATGATGGTTGTAATTCCAGAAAATGTATTTGAATCATAGCACTTCAGACAGAAGGGAAGCTAGAATGTATTCAGTTCCACCCTTTAACTTTATGGATGCAGAAAACACAGACCATATTTTATTGCAGCGTTCTTGGAGTTATGCTAAAAGTGTCTGAGGACTGCATAAACGTGAACTTTTAGCAATAATGACACACTGTTTGGAAAACCTCCAACAAAAGGTGGCCTATTGAAGTCTATGCTATTTTACAGCTGCTTCTGAATGAACCCTCCCCAACTGGACTGCAAATGTATCAACAACAGAGATCAAGATGAGCTTCTGAGTTTGTACCAGACATACAGTCATACACACTGCACATGCTCATAACCACACAATACCCAGTCACACAATGCACACCCATAAGCACATATGTGCACACGTGTAAGCATACACACGCACACAGCGCACATGCATTGGACACACCTATTACCTGTGCACTTACACAGATACACCAGGTGTATGTGCATACACATCTGCACACACGTGTACACTGCATATACATGCACATGCGCACACCCTCTAAGTTCAGTTTCTGTTCCAGAAGGTGCTAGGCCATTCCACAAGTGCCATGAGGATTTTACTGAACACATTGATTGTTATTTAAAATCTGTATCAACTGCTCTTTGAGGAAAAAAAATCACACACATTCTTCTCAAGTACCTCAACGAAGGCCTAAACAATTATAGTAGGCTCTGAAGAAATGTCAGCTTTGCACAAAAATAAGAAAGCCCCAAAATACCGGTCTCCACCATGTGACGGTATCTCTGGGGAACTTAATCACATGTTTAGATCTGCCCGTCACATACCTGTTCTGAGAGGACGGCAGACACTCGCTTCCTCCAGGCAAGAATAAGGCTAATGAACAACAGTGACAATAGCAAAAACCGTCCGCCTGCGTCTCCCTCCCTCCGCACCCAGTGAGGGTTTAAAGCGCGAGTGCGCTCACGGTGGTCTGCCAGCCCCTCCCAGTAGCTTCCCCTCTCACCCGCGGTCAGACCAGACCCAGCCACGGCCCTGGAGGCCCTGCCCGATCAGGACTTCTGGGCTGGCACCCCACCGCCCCATCCTCGGGCATCCCGAACAAGCACAAGGCCCCCAGTTGACGCTGCCTCTGCCTATGACACGTGTCCCCAAAGCAGGCATGGCTCACTCCCTCTCTCCTCGCAGCCTCTGCCCTGCCATGCGTCCTCCCCGCACCAGCCCAGCCCGCGCCTGCCCTCTGCCCCATTCTTCAGAGGCCCCTCACTGCCTGCCCTGGACATCCTTTGTCGCCCTCCCCAGTCTGTCAGCTGGTGGATGACAGCAGAGCAGCTTCACTCGCCTCAGGACCCAGGGACCTAGAACATGTGCTAATGGGGACCAAATGCCTGACAATTTGCTGAATGAATAAAGGAACTGAATTAGACACCGACTGCATCTGGCATGTTTCTAAATGCTTTATCTGCTCTGCCTCACTTACTACTTGCTTCTGATGCAGGCCGTTCATTGTGCCCAATTCACAGACAGGAAGAACTGAGGCCAGAGAGCTGCAGGAACGTGCCCAGGACGACACGACGAGAGGAAGACGCCTATCTGATCACAAATTCCCTCCTTCCTGAGCTGCCAGTTTCTTTTAATGATTATAAGGATACTTCCGTTTGCAGAGTTCTTCACTGCACGCTGGGCACAGTGCGAAGAACTTTACCTGCTCCTTCTCTGATCCCCAAACTGGAATGTGGTCGATGTGAAACCACTTCTCCTACCATTCTGATGACATTTTTCTCAGTTTTGGTGGCCCAGGAGGGGGCTTTGGCCCCACCCCCAGGTTCTGGGACCTCCTTTTCTAGGGACAGTTGACAGCTGCCCTTCTGTGAGGCGGGCCGGGCTGGGGACCACGGAGCCACTGTCTTGCTGATGTCACTCTTCAGGTAAAGTAGGCTTGGCTGGCATTTTTGCTCGTTTTGTTTTTAAAAAAAAAAAAAAAAGACTGAATTTTAATTATTCTCCTTGAAGGAAAATAAAATAACAATGACACTTAAAGTGGAGGCCTCGAGGTAGCAGAAAATAACTGAGCAGAATTCCCGGCACCCGCATTACAAACAGCCTCATCGGAGTTTCTGCCTCATTGCAAGCACCAGCAACACAGAACTTGTCAGAATAGGACATCTAGGTCTCATAGACTGTTCTGTCTTCCCTCCACATGGCTGGCAGATGCAAGAAATTTGAATCCCACCAATAGATACCCAAAAGTCAGCTCTCAGAAACATGCATTTTATCATAAGTATTGTATGGATTTAATTCCTGCAGCTAATTTTTCTGAACCAGCCTTACTGCTCTGATGGTAACAGCCAAACTCCTCTTCAAGTTTCTCTTCTGCTCTGAGATTCAAGAATCTACTCCTGACAATTCTGATTTTTTCCAGTACCATTTTATATCCTCCCTGGTGTCCTCATGGGCACCAGTTGGCCCTGCCCACATCTGGGGCACACAGTGACAAATGGAGTCCTCTGACTCTGACAGCAAAGTCTAAAGTGTATCCAAGCCGGCGCTAACTTACACTGTGACCCTTTCTCATAACTAAGGCAGAGCTGTGGCCAGAGTTCTTGCTGAAAGAAGTCATAAGTGTTTTTTTCTAAGATGCATTACTTAATTCCCCACAGAACAAGATGTAGAGAATAAGAACCCAGGAAAATTTTCGAGCCTTGAAACTGTCCAGGATTCATATTTGGGCTGTGGCCCAGAGCATCCCTTCTTCACATACTCTAGGAAAGAATCTGGATAGTAAAGCTGAAGGTCTCAGGCTCAGATAGGCCCAGTGTGAAGCCAGCTCTGGTGGTGGAACACTGCCTCTGGGGTCAGGCAGCCCGGGAACCTTAACCAGTTCTGCGACCATGGGGAAGTTATCTGAAGTTTTCATACCTCAGTCCTTCCAACTGTATGGATAAATGAAAAGAGTGGAGTTTTTCTGGAGATTAAAGGACATGGTCCCATAAAATGATTAGTACAATGTTTACACTTCACAGAGCTAGGCTGTCACCTCACAAGTTTTAAGAAAGGAACAGCTATAGAGGTAACTAGGCAGTTTTTCCCTTTTAGCACTTTTTAATGTCACCACACCCGCTCTCCCAGCCTGCGAGGTTTCTGCAGAGGAATCCCCCACCAGCCTTGTGGGGTTCCTCTGTGTGTGATGAGCTCCTTTCTCCTGCTGCTTTCAAGATTCTCTCTTTGCCTTCACTTGTTGAGAGCATTATTGTAATGTGTCTTAGGGGAGTATTTGTGGGGTTGAAACTGATTGGGGAACTTTGTGCTTCCCATATCTGGATGTCCATATCTCTCCCCAGATTTGAGGAATTCTCAGCCACGATTTCTTTAACTAAGCCTTCTGCCCTCCTCTCTTTCTTCTCCTTTTGGGACTCCTATGATGCAAATATTGTCTCACTTGATAATACCCTGTCTTGGTTTTTCTTGATCCTTTTTTCTCTTTTCTCTTCTGGTTGGATAATTTCAGATGATCTGTCTTGGAGTTCATTGACTCTTTCTTTTGCTCGGTCAGTTCTGTTATTGAAGCTCTCTATTATTTTTTAGTCCATTGTATTCTTCAGCTCCACAATTTGTTTGGTTCTTTTTCATGTTTTCTATCTCTTTGTTGAACTTCTCATTTTGTTCTTGTATTGCTGCCCCAGTTTTCTTAAATTGTTTATGTGTGTCCTCTCCTAGCTCTCCAAGCTCCTTTAGAACAATTATTCTGACTTATTTGTCAGGCAATAGGTGGATCTCCATATCTTTGGTGTCAGTTACTGGAAGTTTATTGCATTCCCTTCCTGGGATCAGTCCTTGCAGGCTTGCATAGGTGTCTGTGCACTTGAAGAAGCAGTCACCCCTTCCAGACCTTATAGACTGACTTCAGTAAGGAGAGACCTTCACCTGTCATGGGTGAGCTGTGGAGTGCTGTGACTCCCATCTAGTGGCAAGGGGCACCACGTGTGGGGGCAGGTGGGGGCTCTGGGTCCACATGGGAATGGCATCTTGTCAGCTCAGGCACTTCAGTCCATGACAGCAACAACTGCATGGTAGGGTTACAGTGGCTGCAAGGGCTGCTAGAGTCCACACCACCACCTCCAGGTCCAGTGGTGAGGGCCCAGGGCAGGGCAGGGGTGGCCAGAGCCAGTGGTATGCACACACTAGGCTGCACGGCTGGCTGTAGGCACTTGAGCAGCGGTGAGGGCTGCGGCCCCAGTAACGGCCTGAGTCCTGGTTGAATCGGTGTGTGCCTGCCCTGACCCTACCAAACCAATCATCACTGTGGGAGGCAGATCACAAGCTGAGGGGTAGCCCAGTCCAGGTCCCATCCTCAGGACAGGTTCAGCTTTCCTGCCATGTCCATTGTACACCTAGTTACCCCCACCACGCACATCCGCAGCCACAGTCCTGTCACAATCCCTTCAGAACAAAGCAAGTCTTTTCTCACAGTCACTCATCTGTTATCTCCTAAGCACGCGGCGCGGCACTCACGCTGCTCTTCCCCTTTTTCATCAACCCCAGAAAAATTGTTGCCCTTGTCTTCCAAGAAACACTTGAAAGCATTAATTCCTGCTATGCTGAAGAACATATTCATTCTCACTGATAATACAGAAATAAACTTGCAACTAATTGGATAGTGCCACCGCCCAGAGGTGAGGAAAACAGTGAGGATGATAGGAGGAGAAGGCAGCTGAGACCAGAGAAGAGCTGCGGGCAGTTTCCTCCATGACTGCTTTGCCTCTCCTGCCACCTCATCTTTCAAACTCAAACCATTTTAGGAAATATCTGGGAATGGTCACATCTCCTGTATTTCCTGGACAATCGGAAGGGCAGTTTCCTTCTGAACCATGAGGACACATTCGTAGGACAAAACATTTTTAGAAACACTCTGCCCAGCCTGCAAAATAAATGAGAATGTACGTGTCTCAGTGGTGATTTTGACAATGTTATTTATTACACTACAGATGGAGAAAAATAAGCATATGGTACACAGACACCTTTCAGGTCCATGGATACGAATTTAAGAAGTTGTTCGTGAAAAACATCTCAGTTCTATACTTAAATGTCTGCAAAACAGCTGCCACCACTGCACAACACGCAGCTCCTGGTGGCATTTGGTAGACTGACAACAAAAGCAATCGGGACTGAATGTATTACTGATGTCATGGGAATAATTATACCACCAAACAGTTGCTGAAATCTATTTTTAACATTAATCTCAATAATAGACATGTAAAAATGAAAGATTTTATAAACCTGTCATAGAGAGAAAAAAGACTCAAGTTTAGGGAATTAAAAGTAAGCCAGGGAAGTTCTTACCAAAACCGTTCTCTTGAAGGTCAAGAATGGCTCCTCTCTGAGCCCTGTTGCCTGTTACCAGTCCTCCTCTTCCTTGACGCCCTTTTCCCCTCCTCTTTGCTGTAATTCTCCCCCTGAAAACACTGCCCTGCCCTGGTTCTCTCCCAAGAGAGTGTGCACGCAGCCCACCCTTCCGCCCCCTCCTTTGAACGGATTGAAATAAGTAGATGAGAAAGTGATCTTGGAGTCCGAAACACTTGCGGCTGAGTCCCGACATGATTGTTCTTTGACTAATCTTGGGAAATAATAGGTACAAATCTCTGTCCTCACCTGCCTGGTCAATGTCATACATACCCAGTGCAGTGTAGGCTTCCTTCAGGACTGCCTCCGAGCACAGCTCCAGGGGCCCGCCCTGCTCCCCCTCTCACTCCCCACCTCATCCATCCATGAGCTGCAGGCTGGTCAGGGCGTCAGAAGGGAGCTGGGCCACAGACACGTCCTGCTGGGCGCGGCTAGGACTTCATGTCTCCGAGAACCCTGTTCACGGGACCACAGTTCCTGGGGCCATCAGCCAGCCCACTGTCCATCACAACCCCCCACCCCACCAGCGGCTGTTTTCTCAGCTCAGAACACTAACCTCGCTTCCTCTCACGGCAGAGCTTTAGTGTGTGATACACTTCCAACCTAAAAACTCACCCGATTCTTCAGCCGTCCACGTTTGCCATGTTATTTCAAGGCCCAACTCAGAAATCAAACCTTGAGTTGGCTTTGCCAGATCCATCTCATCCTCAGCCCTCAGGCTGGCTTTTTCCGTTTTTCCTACAGACCTGGAGTGCAAGGTAGCTGGAGACTGGTACACCTGCAGCTGCCTCCTGCCGCCGCTAGGTGGGGGTCTTACGAAGGAGAAACCAGGTGGCAGATGAATGTGGCAAATGAATGAGAGATTGATCAGACGAGCAAGGCAGTAAAGCATGTGTGCGCACATATTTATATATACATATGCATTTACATACACATATTATTATGTTCATCTTTTATAATATATCGTATATATATTTGTCTGTATTAAGCAGAGCTGAAAAAGAGAACAGGTGAAATGCCAGGTTGCCTGAAGCTGGGACTGCCTGGATGAGGTTTGGGTCCCACGATCCTGTGTGTGGCATCAGCTAGTGGAGCAGTCGCCTCCTGCTGCGCACTACGCCTGCTGTCTGTCCAGACAGTGCTGGGCAGCCAGGACCGCTCAGGACGGCTCCAGGCAGGCTCTGGCTTCCCGGGGGAAAGGCTGGCTCTCAGTCATCTCCTGACACCGCCGCTGAACTGGGGCGGCTGCTCTGCTCCTCTGCTCGCTGCCCTGGGCTGGGTCCTGTCTCAGCGAGGCCCCGGTGGGAGGAGCGCTGAGCTCCTCCAAGTCCTGTGAGCTCTCCGGACTCAGTGGTTTGTCATGGACACGGAGTGGCATGGACCAGGCCATCAGCTTTTCCCTTACGCGTGTACTTGGTGTGGGCTATGTCCCTGGGTTGGGGGGTGAGGGGACCCTGGGCTGGGGGTGAGGGAAGGTGGTGCCTGCCTCTGACTGCCAGTCACGAGCATGCTGCACACGTGGTCACGCGGGGGCCGTGCTGCACACGTGGTCACGCAGGGGGCCGTGCTGCACACGTGGTCACGCAGGGGCCGGTGCTGCACACATGGTCACGAGGAGCCTGCCCCTTTCTGCCTGCTCCTCGCCACTCCTCTGCCTCGTTCCCAGCCCATAGCCAGAGATCCCTTCTGCTTATTTTTTTTACAAAGTAACTAAACACCATGTGGTGGCTTGAGAAGGAATCTCAAGTGTCTTGACCTGCACTTTCTCCCAGGCATGCTGGGTAGGTGTCCATTCCAGCAGAGGGGTGGGTGCTCTTTGTTGAGGGCACCTGCAGGCAGCGCAGGGCATTTTTGTGAGGCAAGTTTTGGAACTGGAGCCTATGTCTAGGCCCCTTATAAGCCCCAGGCTGGCGGCTCCCTCAGTAACTCGTTGGGGGCATCTCCGTTAAGTGTCATCACAGACAGGCTCTCACAAGCATTAGGGTTCCAGAACAGGGTGAGGGTGTCTGGCCTCATGCTTGGGGTGCCTCAGGTGGCCTGCCTTCTGTCCCAGCACCCTCCCCTGCTTTGGCTTGGGGCGGCCGCCCCAACAGCAGGTGTTGGCACCAAGCACATGTCATCTCTCCCATTCCCCTCAGCCACCCTCTCCATTGTCCTGGAAGAGATGCAGTCCTCCCAGAACCACATGCTCGGACCCTGGATGCCTTGGGACAAGCCCCTGGCCACACCAGGGCTGTGCGGGCTGTGCGTAAAGCCGCACTCCTATAACCCTGCAGGCGCAGGCTTGGCCACCAACGTGCATGGTCAGGAGAGGCCACAGGGTCTGGGCCCGAAGAGGGACCCGAAAGGTCTCCACCGCCCCTTGCCCGGCCCACCACAGGGGCCGCCAGCCCTGCTCCTCTGAGGGTGGGAAGAAGACCTGTCCGCAGTCCTGAGGCTGGGTCAACGTGGAAAGTAGCAGCAAACCAACAAATTAAACATTGATCTGAGTGAATATTTGTTCACTGGACTAAAAGCCAGAGACCCTGGGATTGTTTCTGTCCGGCTCCACGCTGGGTTTGTTCTCCGGCTGCCACAGTGTCCTCACACAGACACCTCTCCATGGGTGTCCCCTGAGCAGATGAACGCGTATTGAAACAAGGCGGAGGTGGCACTCACTACTTACATTCACAGCCCAGGTTTATAACCAGAAGCTTGTCTTCCGCACCATGAAGTCCCCTCACGCCGAGGCAGCTGTAAGGGGCACGCATGCAGCGGACTGTCTGCTGAGGGTTAAGGATGGTGGTTCGCTCACCTTCACGCCAATGGGATGTTTGTGTTTAGAGGGGTGTCATCCCTCTGGGGCAGCCCACCACCATGCTGGAATCCACTCCCACATGAAATTAGTTATTCCATCTCCCCGTCACTGGGCATGTTAAAGGATCTCATACAACATGCGGGTCAGATATGAAGGAGGAACCAGCTCGTATTTCAGAAACTTTGGCACCGGAAACATGAACGAGCCTGAGTGAGCACTTCCTCCCGCCCCTTGGGCGCCAGGCCCTCAGCTGTGCACGGGCACCGGAGGAGGCACTTGGGCATTATTGCAGGTGGGCATGCAAGGAGAAGCCGGTCCTGATGAACGGGGAGACACCAAGGATTACTGCACAGTTGAGCCTTGAACAACATGGGTGTGAACGGTGTTGGGGTCCACTTGTATGCAAATTTTTTTCAATAAATATATTGGAAAATTTTTTGGAGATCTGTGACCATCTGAAAAAGCATTTTCTTTTCTCTAGCTTACTTTATTGTAAGAATACAACATATCATACATAGAACATATACACAATGTGTGTTAGTCAACTGTTCATGTTATTGACAAGGCTTCCAGGGGCTAAGTTTTTGGGGAGACAAAAGTTATGCGTGGATTTTTGAGTGTGTGGGTTGCCAATGTCCCTAATCTCCATGTTGTTCAAAGGTCAACTATATACAGAAAGATGCGATCATGGTTTTCTATTTTTTAAAAAATATGGCAGTGATATGAGAGCTACAAAGAAAATCATGTTTCATAAAAATATAAATTGAGTTACCTAAATACTAATAGTTAATTCATGTTAACTGGCAACTCAGTGCTAGAGATAAAGTCCTAAGACTGGAAAATAGAGACACCGTAAACCACCCTCCCTGGCAGCCCAGACAAGGCAGGGCAGTGATGCAGGAGGAGGGAGGTGGGACTGTACAGTGTTACCTCTTTAATTCACATATTTAGCCACAAAGGCTAATTCTTTAACACCTGGAGTTGGATTCTCTCTGGAAGGTCTGTGCTGCTTGAATTGTGACCACGGCCAGTTTCCATGATAATAGCCAAGCTCACTGATAATTACTTATTTACTGGATTCATTAGTGCTCTGATCCATTTCAGCAGGCTCTCTGCCCTAAGTCCAGACCTCCGCACTGCCCTCCTGTCCCCTGAGACCCTCACCTCCACACTGCCACCTGTCCCCTAAGACCCTCACCTCCACACTGCCACCTATCCCCTAAGGCCCTGACCTCCACACTGCCCTCCTGTCCCCTAAGGCCCTCACCTCCACACTGCCACCTGTCCCCTAAGGCTCCGACTTCCACACTGCCACCTGTCCCCTAAGACCCTGACACAGTCCCCACAGAAGCTTCGGCTTAGTGTCATGAGTGCAGTAACAGTGGCAAACAAAGGGACCAGGGGAGTCTGGGGGGGCTCAAGAAGGCTTCCTAGGAGAGGGGGGGTGGCAAGCAAGCACCGAGCAGGCAACCAGACCAGGGAGAGAGCTGATGGGAAGGCACGGGCAGGAGGACAGCAGCCCGGGCAGGGCGCAGGCTCCTTTGCTGCTGGCCATGCTGGGATTTCCAGTTGCTAAACCTCTGCTAGCTTGAAGTTGGTTGCCGTGGGAGAATTTATACCACGGAAATTGGCAAATGCTACAAGCAAGGGCATTTTTGTTTACTGGAGAGTCAGTTACCAGCACACCCTGGGACCACATGTGTGAGGGACCAAAAGCCATTTGGTTAAAAGGAACAGAAGCTCATGCCAAGGACACCAGGCTATCTTGTAGACTTCAAGGAGGCCGCAGGCCTTTAGGAAAGGGTGTAACCAAGAGCTTGAATGCTCTCTGGACCTTCTTGTGTTCAGCTCTGCTTTCTTCTGACATCTCTCTGTCTCCCTCTTTCTTCTGTCTCCCCTTCCTACCCTCTCATTTTCCTAATGGTCTTGTGTCTCTGTTCCAGATATCAGGAAACATGCCAGTGTAGCTCTTAAAAGTTAAGTATGATAGCTTCAACCCCTGAAACAGACTGATTGCTGATTCTCTGTTCCAGTTCAAAATGTCCTAGAGAAGGGTGTAACTCACTTGTTCACGTGTTTGCTTCTAGACCAGCTGCGATAGGGGAGGTGTGATCCAGAGAAGGACCTGAACTCAGTCCCGATTTGGTCCAGTACCCATCCAGAAGCACTCAGCCTTGGCCAGAGGTCACAGGAACACCACAGCTTGCAGGGTGACCATGTGGGTGTGCAGGGTAGCAATTCCTAGGAGAAAGGACGCTTGGGGCAGATAGGCAGTAGGTCAGGATGGAAGGAGGTAACCTGTAAGGCGGCCAGCTTGGACTTTGCTGAGGGAATTATGCAGGGCAGAGTGGGCCCCCAGGGAGGAGTGCCCAGTGGGGTTTCTGCTCTGAACAGATGTTACAGGCAGCTGTGAAGGGTGAGACACCGAAGACCTGCAGCAGAGGGGGCAATTAAAGGGCGGTTGCCCTAGCCAGACGGCGAGGGAATGTGCTTATTTCCTCTCCTCTAACACTTGCTCGTGTCATTTCCACTTTTCCTTCCTCACACTACTTTCCACCACTTTCTTGCCCTGTTAAGTACAAGTGCTCACTAAACCAGGGGTTTATCTTCTTTCACCCAAAGGCCAAAAGCCAACTCATTTTTTTCTCTGCTGTATGTCAAACAAGATGCACACTCTGTACTCGGTATGGCCTTTAATCCCCCATTGTTGACTCCCTCAATGAGCTGAGACTTTTAAAAGGCCCTGACTTCCTGACTTTTCCCCTTAACATTCAGAATGCTCTCCTCCAAAGGGTTGTTATGATGGCTTCTTGTATCTATTGTACTGCATTTTAATAATGAGCAAGCATAAAGTAGTGTTAAGAATGTCAAACAAAGAGAAGGAGAATGTACTGAAATAGACAAGATTGGAAAAGCAGGAGAGAGTCAGGGCACAACCAGGAGGGCCTGGAGCTCAGGGCGCAAGCAGGGAGAAGGTGGTGACACATGAGCGAGCATCGGGGAGAGGACAGCAGAATGAGGGGTGCGAGGGGAGGAGAGGAAAGACTGGAACTGCATAGTCATGACTTGCCTGTCAGCCTCTTTTTCTCTGTTGGACTATGTCTGCAGTCCCAGATGTGTTATAAATTGCTGAGTTTCTTTGTAAAAGTTATTTTTAAATCCATCCAGTAAAGTTTTTGGATGTTTTTATTGAAATACAGATACAGAAAAGGGCTACTAAGCGAACAGCTTAATGAATTTTCACAAACAAAACAGAATATACCTGTTTACCCAGCACCCAAATCCAGAATATAACATTCCATCACCTGGGAAGCCTCCCTAGTATGCTCTTTGGTGTCCACTAACTACAAAGATAAGCACAACCCTTGCTTCTAACAGGGTAGATTGGAATTTACTTGTTTGTATACTTTGTCTATAAATGGACTCCTGTGGTGTATTCTCTTTGGGGTCCAGCTCCTCTGGCTCAGTGTTATGTGTGTGATATTCATCCACATCATAGCAGGTCATTCATTCTCATTGATAGGTAGAATTTCATGGGGTGATCGATCTATTCTGTTGGCGAGCTTTTGGGTAACTTCCAGTTTGGAGTTACCATGAATATTGCTGCTATGACCCATCCAGAGAGCTGTTACTATGAAAACTAGAATTCTTTATTCCTAAACTATTAATCTGTTTGACATCAAAGAGGAGTTCAAAGTTTTTAAACAGCCCTGAATTTTGCCAATGTAACCTCAGTCATAGAGGACCATGAAGGACTCTATGAGACACAGAGAAAGAAAGAGAGAAACAGTATAATAAAAGAGAATAAAAGTTTGCCTCTGGCCAAATGGAACTCGGTGGTAAGACAAGATCACAAAACCATGGTCTCTTAATCTCCTTGGGACACTCTGCTCCATAAACGTATCCTCCTTTCTCACACCCAACTTCACACAATAAAATAAATCAATGTAATGTTTCATTTAATTAATCCTTAACATGCTGTGCTCATACTTTCCTCAAGGGGCTGCCCATGGTACTATTTTTGCTGGACAACAAATCCAAAGTTTGATTTTTCATTTTGCTGAGAGAGACCCTGTCATGTTTTAAGTTACTTCCTCTCATTCACTCTTTTTCTTTATATCATCATATGCATTTGCCTTTGAGGTTAGAATTGAGCTTATTCATTATTCAGGAAACAAAATAAAAAATGATCTCTAAATAAGGCAATGCACAGTGGGTCCTCAGAGTTTGTTAGAAACACATGCACACAGTTTTCCACTGTAGGAAATTTCTACCTTATTATAGATGACATTTAGCCCCACATCTGAATCACAGAAAAAGACTCTTCTAAAATAAACTGGGAGGGCACTGATGACCTTGCCATCTGCATGAATTATTTTAACTTTGGAATTTAATAAAAGATGCAGTAGCAAATATTATATTCCTATCTGATGGTTTTACCCAGTAGCCCTATTTCCTGTTTACTACTTAAATAAAAGAAGAAGAGAGGAAGGAGGTGGGGAGCAGAAGGTGGGGAGCCCTGGTAGGAGTAGGCCTTACTTTGGTTATTGGCTGAAACATTACAGTGACATACTATAGACTTAATAGGTGCAGTTAGGAGGCAGGTGGAAATATTATAATGTGTTTACTGCAACTGAGCCTGGCAATTGAGCGTATCAAAGGGAAAGCGTGTAGATGGTGCCCACTCCATCCCACAGAGGGGTTCCAGCAGGCTCTAGGATGGTGTCCACAGCCAACATTCCTTGAGAGCAGCTCCATAGTCCACTAGATGTGTGCCAAACCCAAAGGCAATAGTAAAGATCTGAGCAGAAATAAGTGAAATAGAGACTAAAAGCAATGCAAAATATCAATGAACTAAGAGCTGGTTCTTTGTGAAGATAAATAAAACTGATAAATCATTGCTAGACTCATCAAGGAAAAAAGAGAGAAGACTCAAGAAACAAAATCAGAAATGAAAGAGAAGTTACTATGGACACCACACACCACAGAAACACAAACAATTATAAGACATCACCATGAAAAATTATGCAAATTGGAAAACCTAGAATGGATAAATCCTTAGAAACATTCAATTTTCCAAACTGAACCAGGAAGAAATAGAAAAACTGAACAGACCACTAGTAAAAAATTGAATTGGTAATCAAAAAACTCCCAATAAGCAAAACTCCAGGACCAGATTGCTTCACAGGTGAATTCTACTGAACATTTAAAGAAGAGTTAATACCTATCCTTCACAAACTATTCCAAAAAATTGAAAAAGAAAAGCTTCCAAATTCATTCTACAAGGCCAGCATCACCCTGATACCCAAACCAAAGACACTAAAAAGAAAATTACATACCAATATCTTTGATGAACATAGATGTAACAATCTTCAACAAAATAGTAGCAAACTGTATTCAAAAATACATCAAAAGGATCATTCACCATGACCAAATGGTATTTATTCCAGGGATGCAAGGATGGTTCAATATCTGCAAATCAATCAATGTCATACACCACATTAACAAAAGGAAGGGGAAAACATGATCATCTCAATAGATGCTGAAAAAACTTTTGACAAAAGTCAGCATCCATTCATGATAAAAACTCTCAACAAAATGGGAGTAAAAGGAACATAACATAATAGAGTCCAAAAATATAATCCCACAATTTAGAGGAAAGCTTTTACTCTAAGGTCAAGAACAAGACAAGAAAGCCTATTCTTACCACTTTTATTCAACGTAGTACTGGAAGTGCTAGCCACAGAAATCAGACAAGAAAAAGAAATAAGAGACATCCAAATTGGTAAGGAAGAAGTCAGATTGTCACTACTTGCAGATGACATGATACCATATATATATAACCCTAAAAACTTCACAAAGAAGCTGGGTGGAAGTAGCTTGCCTCTGCTCCACTTGGCTTCAGCTGGGATGGTTCAAAGCTGGAAATTAGAATGGCCAAAGATTACCTTACTCATATGTTTGGTGGTTAATGGAGCCATCAGCTTGTCTAACGCTTTTGGCTAGAACAACTACACGTGGCTTCTCCATGTGGCGTGGGCTTCCTCACAACCTGGCAGCTGAGTCCAAAAGGTGAGGGTCTAGAGAGAGAGAGTGAGTGAACTGGAAGTCATATCCTCTTTCATGACTTAGCCTTAAAGTATCACATCCACCCCATTCTATTAGTCAAGGAAATTGAAAAGTCAAGGGGAGAGAGAGTAGACTGCATCCGTTGGTTGGTGGTGGGGGGGGTTCCTCAATATTCTGGGAGCACATGTGAAAGTAGAAACATTACTGTGCCACTTGGGGAAAATACATTCAGCTACAGGGGTTCTTGTGACAGTGATGTGTGGGTTCTCCTGGTCAGATTTTCTTTCTTTACATTCCTAATCATGATAGGAGTACTTACAGCTACCCAAATTGCAAACATCAGATCTCTTTCTCTTTGACTTAAATGTTTAAAATTAAAACAAAAATTCTCAGTAATTTTTTTTGGTGAAAACAGCACACATTCATATGTTTTCATGAAAAATATTGTTTGTCAGGATAAAATGAGATCCTTATTGTTGATGCCAGCACAGAGTGTGATCTTACATTGGTGCTTGTCTGACACTGGTAGCAGACATGATTTTTCAAGAGCTTTCAAAATAAATCCTTCTCTTGCCATCTGTACACACACTTCCATCTGTTCATAGCTGACCTGGGAGGTAGTCCAACTTCCTTTGAGGTCATTTAAAGCAAATTTTTATTTTATCACAGTAAACATTTTCACTTGGTAAAATTACTCATAGAGTCATTGGATGAATGCGCCTCGATGCACTTCAGCCAGCAGCTCTCTGGGATCTGCCTAAAGCTTCCCACTGAGAATGAGGCGCATTCCGGCAAAGCCCACAGTCACATTCATGAAAACAAAAGCTTTGGAAATCAAGAAAGCCTAACTAATTAACCCACAAGATGTGTTCAAGACTGGCCAGCCCCACTGAATTTTCATTAAAAGCAAAGCCAAAACTTTGCTCTGTGCCTCAGAAGTACACCCTGAAATTGTCAGTGGGCTGTTTACCTCGTGTGGACATCCTCTGGATTGTTAACTGATTTTTTTTGAACATTCTTGCTCATTAAACTTCCCGAAATAGGTCTTGTCCCTGAGTTTACTGCCTCTGTCCTGGCAGAGGCCTCATTATTGCACGCCCTGTACAGTCACCTGACTGGGCTTTCTGTCCCTTCTCCAGCCCATCCTCTGACACTGTCGGTCCTGGCTCAAAAGCCCTCAATGGCTGTTAATTAAGACATGGTGCAAGGCCCTTTCTATCTTGTATAAGACCGTGTTCCAACTTCTCTCTTCAAAATGCATTTTCTCCTCCAAAATGAACCCCTGGGATGTCCCAGGAGAACCCATGACTGTTACCATGACAGCTCTGCTTCTGGCAGACCCTTGGCCTGGAGGGCTCTTCTCTCGACCCGTCCTAATCCTACCTATTTTCCAGGATAAAACTAAAATGCTTCTGTGCAGCCTTCCCTACTCTCTGCAGTTGGAAGGAATTTCTCTCTCCTCTGAACTCTCAGAGCACTTTATTATCTGCACCCCATGACTTCTCTACTTTGTCTCATAGCTATTCAAGACTATGTCTTCCTTTGCTCATTACACCAGGTTTCTTGTGGACAGAGCATTCATGGGATTCATCATAGGAGTCGCCAAGGCCTCTAGCCCAGCATGTGACGAGAAGTGCTCAGACACAATGTTTATCTCTCCAAACTCATCTGCTTCTCCTGCGGATCAGTCCTGTCTCCCAACTTCTCTGCTTTGTTAGTGGTGCCACCCTTTATCCGTTCTTACAGCACCCTCTTCCCCACCACACCAACACCGATTCTTGCCTAAGCCTGCCTTTGTAGTCAGGAGCCTGTCTTGCCTTCGCATTTCTACCTCTAGTCCATCTGCTATGACTGGGGCCTCTGTAACAGCCTCAGATGGCACCCTAGCCCTCAGCACATGGGACTCAGAGTTGTGATGGAAAAGCACCAGCATGGCATTCCCACAGCTCTTCTCCAGGCCGGTGACCTCCTTTTCCCAGAAATGCTGGGCAATTCCTGATGCCTTTTGCCCCTTTGTGCCCTCTCTCCTGGAAGGTTTCTCAACTGCCCTTATCCCGGGCAAGCATCTCCTGTGAGGCTGGTGGGTTGCTGATGAGCTGAGTCATCATTTGCTTTGGAAAGCTTTTGCCAGTCTCTCCAGGCGGGGCCGTGACTCTCCTCTGTGCATGTAATTCTACTGCAGTACTGCTTAATTAGATATGTCTCCTACCGCATTTGCCATGCCATATATCTTGGGACTTTGTGATCAGGGACTCACCATTTCCCAACTGTGTGGCTTCTGCAGCCAGACTGGTTGGGTTCAAATCCCAGCTGCAAACTCTTAGCAGCTCTGTGATGTCGGGCAAGTCATTTAAGCTCTCTGTGATCCAGTTTCCTCTCCTGACGGATTTGGATAAGAACAGAACCTAACTCAAGGGCTTCTTGTTGAGGACAAAATGGGAGGAAAATGCAACACAGCTGCACAGTGTCTGGCACACAAAAGCACTTAGGAAATATTAACTGTTATTAGAAATGTTATTAGAAGTAGTAGAGTTATTTGTGCTCATATTAGTATTACTTTTTTTTATATGTCAGAGCAGATTCCCTACAGGGTGACACACATTCATAAAGCTTTTGGAAAAAAGATCTTGGTGGGGCCCACCCCAAACCTACTAAATAAAAATTCCTTGAGATGCAGATGAGAAACTAAAGAAACATGAGAACTAAATGCAATGCAAGGTCCTGGGCCAGAGCAAGGACACCTGCAGGCCAGGGTGCAAAATTTAAGTAAGATCTGTAGATGAATAGCATTGTGCCAGTGTTAATTTCCTGGTCTAAAATGAATTCAAAGCAAAAGTTCTAAAAATGTCCCTAGGATGGGGCACGTGCATCAGCGAGGCCCCCGTTGGTGATCCATCTGACATGCCCCTTTGCTTCAGGTCTGCCTGGAGCCCAGCTCACCGCCTGCCTGGGTGATGGTTCCATGTTTTGCAGATGCTTGGGGATCTCCCCAGTACAGAGGGCCATTTAACCCTTTCACTGCTCCCACAGGACCTAGCCTGGCACACTGTAAATTCAATAACTGATAGCACTTATTTGAATTTAATTGGCATTTCCTTATGCATTTCCAAGAAGCTCTTAGTAGATTTCCTAGGAATACTGACCTCTTTCCCAAGTTATGATAGTTTATTTAAACTCAATACTGAACCTTAGAATACAGACAAACATTTTTAGACTTATATCTCTTTCTATACTTATGTGTCTTACCTGGTGAGAGGTCTGGAAGAACACTGAGTGACAGAATGTTCAATATTGCAGTTTCTCTTCAGTGCTGTTAATTATCATAGTCTCACTGGAAAAAAGAAAACATTCCTTTAGAAAGTCTCTGACCCAATATTCTAGGAAGGAAGAAAGCTCTACAATCAGTGCCCCCAACCAACCAGGGAGGTGAGTCAAAAGCCTTGGGTGGGGATGTAGAATGAAGGCACACAGGTAAGCTATCCCTAGAAAGTTATTTGCTCCCTAAAGTAAGCCCTTCAGGGCTAAAGACAATTAAAGATTTCTCTGTCATTCAATCATGCAGGATGGGAAGCAATGGTTTTATCCAAAACACGCAGTTGTGGCCCAGCATCGCTATTTGGTTAGCAACTATGCATCAGGGTCAAACCAGAGCAGCCCATTCACCGGGCCACAGTCAACCACACGCGGTCATCTGTTTTGGAGGACCTCTCTGGGTTCCAAACGGGACACCTTTCATGGGCCTTTGCTGCTGACTAGAGCTTTATCCTCTGCACAGATTTCCAGCCATGCTCTGCTCCTAAGCACCCTCTGTGCTGCAGAAAAGTGTCTAGTTTTGCTCATGCGTGCTCCAGGGGGCCTACTCATGTGGCTAAGAATTCATGCGGACTTTGATTTCTGGCAGGAAGGAGTAGTCAGAATTCCTTGCTTGGATTTCTTTTGAGATCAGGATCTCCAGGATAGTAAAGCCTCTGTTTGCACGCTCTTTGCAGATCCCTGAGCCCCTGTGCAGACAGATTCTGGAGGCCAGATGAGTAACACAATCTTACAGCAGGCTGAGACAGATCCTGAAGACAAACCCAGGAGACCACTGGCAGCAGACTACCACTTCCAACTTCCCACCTGAGCTGTGCAGTAATTCCTCAGCCCACCAGGCTAGTGTCTGGTTGCTGTGCAATTGCCCAAGCTGACGAAAGACGCTTAGAATTGACCGTGGGCCCACCAGTCAACGGTAGTTGATAGTAAGGGCATTCACACTGCTTACGGCACAAGTCACTGCTGTAGATCATTGACAGGATGCCCCGGCCCAGTCTCAATGCACCAGTCCTGGGAGCTCTCTAGCTCTCAAAGTGGGCAGCCCCTTTCCTGCACAGGTTTTATTCTGGCAACAGTTCCACATGACATCAGCATCAACCTCCTACTGCTACGTGGTCTGTCCTTTTGAGTTAGAATTTATTGAACTCCTATGTTTTAAGATCTTGATGTGATGGGGAATGAGATCTCACACACCTGAGATCTCAAAATGTCACCATCATAACTGACCAACTAGAGAGGCAAAACCACACAGCAGAGAGCAAGCGGCCCAGAGCTCCCTTCTGGAGATGGGTGTTCTGTCTCACCTTTGGCCTTCTCTTCTGCAAGCTAAACCCACCCACAAACTTGACAGGTCTGACCACCCAGTCCTTCCCATTCCTCTTAGCATACAATCCTGACCCCTTATGGAGCCCAGCTTGAGGGCCCCAGCACCACGGGCCCCTCATCAGCCCTCCTTCATCTCAGGGCTGTTGCCAGAAGGTCTTCCCCTAGGCCTTCACAGGCCAGCCTCCTTCTAATTCTTAAAATCTCAACTCAGTTTTTGTGAGAGATGCCTTGGAACCTCTGGGAATAACTGTAGTGTTTTAAATAGACATGAGGGTCTTTCCTGCTACTGGGGACATGAATTAGGGAAACCTTACTCCTGTTACTCTCCATTGTGGGGAAAGCTGAGCTACTTGGTAATAGCTAAGAGCTTCATAATGTTCTGCACACAAAGGAAAGAGGCAACAAGCCCTCTCCTGGTCCCCTGACAGACAGGGAACCACACAACAACCCCAGGAGACCAGGTGCCTGTTGCCCTGTGATGTTCAGCTGACAGACTCAGCTGATGGCCCCTGGACAGTGTCTGATGCATGAGGGGTGAGGGCAGAGAACCCGAGGGGAAGGGGTTAGTAGAGCCAGGGCAAGTTGTACATGCAGGGAAGGGATTCAACATCAGAACCTAAAGCACACTGTGGAACTGCAAACTGTTCTTCTTCAAAACAGGGACGACCACATGCCCTGAGTGGAGGAGCATTTGGTTCAGATTTTAGAATAAACTACCATTACTCAGTCCCTCCTCCCAGGAGGCATATCTAAATAAAAATCACAGTTGTGGAGATGAGGGTGACCATTCCTAACATCAATTTAAAGGATGGAAAGGAAATGCATTTTGCACTTTCTTGGAATTCAGATACTCACCAATTTCCAGAAACTCTGGATGCTGCCCAAGTGAATGTAGTACCAGGCTGCTCTACAAGACCTTGGGAACGCAGGGCCCTGTCTCTGGGAGAAGAGCGCCTGTGCCATCCAAGGCCGCAGCTGAGGCTGGAAGGAGCAGGTGTTACAGACTAAATGTGTGTATCTCCCTGTCTCACCAGAGGGGCATTTCAGCTCCCAGCAAGTTCACTGTGGATTCAGTGAGACCAAATAACAACAGAACATTGGAGATAAAAGGGTTCATACCAAGCTTTATTCTCACAGTGGCAGGTCAAGTCCTTCTGCATCTGGCAAGTCCATCTCCGTCTCTGCATCTGGGGCAGAGCACTGGGTGGAACTCCTCATATAGCAACAAGATTATGGCTCATTGCCAACAGGCATGTAAGCAGGCGCTTACCCTGTAGGCCAATTACACCATTGCATGTGCACAGCGGGCAAGTAGATTAGGGTCAGGTGAGGATTCTGGCCATAGGAACTTCCATTTTCCTTACACTCCCCAAAATTCAAGCCCCACTCACAGCAAGGCCAAGAAGGCAGCCCTGGAATCTGCATTTTAGCAAGCCCTCCTTAAGGTAATTCTGATACAAATGACTCAGAGAACAGAGTTTGAGAAACAATTAAATAGATGAGTGGTTTCCAAATTTTTCTGAGAATGATCTCAATAAGAAACTGATTTTATGGTCCAATAAGCAAGGTGTCATATGTGTACAAACAAAATTTCACAAAGCAGTAAAAATGCTCATCTTGGGCAAGGTGCTATGATCTGTTTTGTACTGGGGTTTTTTTTTCTATTTTATTTCATTTTTTAAAATACCATCCTTGCCCCACTAGCTGCTTTTTCAAACTATTGAAAACTATTGAAAAAACAAAACAAAACACTGCAATAGACTATTTCTGAGTTTCCACCCTACTCTCTATAATAAAATCACAATTAACCAGGACCCAAGACTGTTACAATCTCTCAGGATTTGGTTTGAAGTGTGTAACAATCAGCTCCCCAGTGGGTTTTGTTTCTGCCAAGTGATGTTTGGTTTGACCCCCAAATTGGTTTGACAAGCCAAACAGGAGCTACAAGTGATGCTCAAGTGGTTATATCTGCCAGGAGAAAGAGCCCTTGTGTGCTCAGGAAGGAGCCTGGGGACACGCTCCACGCTGGAGCAACTCCCCGCAGGGCACAGCGAGGCCCCCATCTCTTCTGGGAAGGCAGGAGCACATCACCCAGCTGCAGGGGCTGCGCGGGTCTGCATGCTCTGACACCTCTTCCTGGGCCCTTGAATCCTCCTGAAAGAGGATGAGCTCCTCCAGCGCTTCATGAGAGCAGCTTTGTGGTGCCATTAAAGGAGCCAGTTTGCATTTGCCTTGATAAGAGGCGAAACACCTGAGCAGGAATCACAAGAACAGAGTTGGAGGGGGCAGAGAAGGGCCCTGACCTGTGGGTTACTTTTTATTTCTCAGTTAACCTGACAAAACTCCCTTCTACGGGTGCAAAAGTCAGGCCATCCTACAGTTTAGAAGCCAGTGTGGATTGAAAACCCAGCTGTCCAACTTCTGTGGTGCACCCCGCACCCAGCAAGCTGCACTGAGGGCTCACAGGGCCGAGGATGCAGCATGGGGTCCCCTGCTCGCCTTCTGCCCGCCTCTCACAGAGCACCCTGGGGAGAGCCGGCACTGCACAGAGCTGCCTCACCTCTGGGTCACCACCAGTGACGACCGCCACTCAGCCTTGCCCTCGTGTGAAGTCACAGAAGGCTACCATCCTGTCTCCCACGAGAATGGAACATCTCCACCCTGTCACTCAGGCTGCCCTAGGGTTGGGACGGACGATGGGTTGCCTAATTGCCCTACCAGTCTGAGCCAGTCCCAGCCAGCAGTCAGGGAGCAGTGCAGGTGGACAGGCCCCTCCAGGCCCACTATGTCACACAAACACACCAAAATCAGAGCCAGCACTTGACCAGAGGACAAGGAGGGCAGAGACATCCAGCCACAGCAAAGTCACACTTAAACTTGCCACATACTCTCTGCTACCCACCTGGCTATTAAAACTAGACATCGCCCTTTGGTGCCTACCTGGTGTGGCGGTTCTTTGAAGCAAACAGGGCTTATTCTTCAGGCTGCATGTCCTACCATCATGTTCCACAATGTCCAGGACTGTGTGTTTCCACAAGCTGCAGGGTAGACATAGGCGGCCCAGGGAAAGTTCATGATTCTTCTACTGATGGTCTACAACTAGTGCAGTGGGGCCTCCTCCAGGTCCACCTGCCACAGCCCAGCATAAGGCAGAGGGTGTCACACAGCAGCTGGACAGAGGGCAGGGAGGCTGCATGTGGCCATGGTGGGCAAACTGGCCCAGGAAAGAGCTGAGTGGCTCTTACTGGGGGGAGTGTGAAGAGCACCCAGACCTACCGCCTTCCTCATCCTACCCCTGCACAATCTGTGAGGGGAGTCATCCGTTCAAAAGTCATCCACAGGCTGCTCAGCCAGTGCGAGTGAGTAACCAAAGTGGGCCTAAATATGTCCCAAACAACAGCTGGGGCCCATGGCGGTGCCAGCAGGTCAGGCCTGGGGGAGAGCTGGCAAGGGAGGGAGGTCTCCTGTACCAGGGCTCTCCAGGTCCTCCTAAGGCAGGTAGTGGGGGGCTGCTTCTGGACATCGCCCTCAGATTCCTGCTGCTGAAAGCTCGCGGCCTGGCCACCAGCCCGCTGCTGCACCCCCAAAGCTCCTGGCCACGCTGTGCCACACACAGGCCCACGCCAAGGCTCTCACGGGCCCTGGGCCTTTCTGGCTCTCTTGCTCTATTAAAAATTATTAACTAATCCAGGCTGGATTCATTACAAATATTTATTATTATTATATTCTTTCTTTCCTTTTGATTTTAAAGGAAATAGAAATGAAAACATTTTTATGGACCCCAAAGGTGGGCCTTAGGCACTCTGCCTGCTGTGCCTAATGGGTAAGAAGTCCCTGGGCCACACAAGCTAGGTGACCTTGAGTGAGTCACACCTCTGAATCTGCACAGCTGGCCTGCCCGTCCCACACAGATCCCACGAGATGACATGCTCAGATCTGAGCCAGGTTGAATGTGTTATAGACCAACCTGGGAGGTGGCGAGGGGCAGCAGGGTGGAATTCGGCCAGCTCCCTGGTGGGGCAGAGCCGCAGGGCACTTCTCATCCAGAAGGGGCTTGGGCTGGCCGAACCATGGGCACAGACACAGGCCAGCAGGCCAGTCCCCAGAGCCAGCCGACTCGCTGTCCCTGCAGTTCCACAGACCACAGCACAGACGGGATGAGCCTATGTCCCAGCCAGTGAACCTCACAATACAGTCTGGAAGAAAGTGCCAACACCCAGGTCGTCTCTGCCTCCTCCTTTCAGTTGGGACTTGTTTCTCTGGTGCTTTTTGCCCCTCCAGTTAAGCCACATGCTTTTCGACCTCTCTACACATTCAGCTCCTCTTTGCCTCCCTGTTTAAATTTTGTGTCTACACTCTGGGCCAGGGGCTTCCCCCAGGCCAGCAAACCCAGCCACGGCCACTCCTTGCCTCGTGCAAAGTCAGGTGTGCTCACAGCAGCTCTGGCTGTACATGGCCTGAGACTGGGCCTTGACCAGGGCCGTGGGTGCTGGCCTAGACGGGATACTCAAGTGTACACAGCACGGAGGCTGGCGTTCTGCTGGAGAGACCAGCAAGCACCTAAAGGTCTGCAAGGTGGCGTGTTGTTGCGTGAGTGATGGTGCAGTGGAGGAGCGCACAGCAGGACAGAATAGGGAGGAGCTCTGTAAATAGAGGTGCTGCATTTCCCAGGACTCTGAGTAACCATAGATGGCTACCTTTTGAGTAAGAAAGAGAGGTTAGAAACCATACATCCATCTGCTCAGTCCCGCAAAACTCCTGCCTCTTCCCACCTTCTCCATGGTAGGACGACTGGGTAACATCTGCAAGGATTGCAGGGCTTCTGGAAGAACCCCAGCCCCATGTGCTTTGGAGGCCAGAAGGAGGCCACTCACCCCACTGTGGTGATGTCCCCTTTCTTTGATTTCCAATTGCTGATGGCCTTGGACCCCAGAGGGCAGCACCACCGTAAGAACACCGGCGCACTTCTCTGAGCACTCGCTCTTTGCCAGAAGCTGCAAAATGTTTACAAATCTTCATCTGTTTACTCTTCTCACAGATGCTGTGAGGGAGGAACAACTAGCCCCGTTTTGCAAGGAGGGAAACTGCAAGGTTAGGTCACTTGTCAAAGGCCACAGAGCTAGTAATTGATGAGCTGGGACAAACTGTATCTCTCTGACTCCAAAGCCCTTTCTCTTTGCAATAAGGGCTCAGTGTCTCCTTGACTTTGTTCAGAGTCCTGGAATCCATTGCCTGTGGCTAAGAAATATATATATATATATATATGTTATATAAATCATTAATACATTCCTTGGGGTTTTTCTCAGCCATTTGTATACTAAAATGCATCTACAAAAAAATATTCAGCTCTTTGTCCTCCGGTCTTTATTGCCCGCACCAACACGCAGTGCAGGTTGGCTTGCCATGCCTCTACTTGCCTCCCAATGTTTTGTGTCATATCTCCAATCAGGTAAACTCCTAATAAGTGGGACTCCAAAAAAAAGTTTCTTTCAAGTCCCACTTGGTCCTATTCCAGGTCTTACCTCTAGTATACATAGATACTAGAGACAGATTTAGCCAGTGTGATTGCAACAGCCTCTTTATATTTCTCCTTATAAAGACCCACAGAATGGCTAGGCTCAAGCCTCCTGCCCTGTATCGTCCCCCAGAGGTGCCCTGCTGTGGTGCTCATGCTTCCGAGGGCACATGGGCAGGAGGGGGATGCGGGCACAGAGAAAATATCTGCCACCTGGGTCCTGAGCCTGTGCCCAGCACTGGGGATGTAGAGTGAGGACAAGTACCCAATGAGCCTGGTGTGCCCTCATGGCCGTCCTCAACGCAGCCGCCCCTACGACAGGCGACGGCATCCCCTTTCTCCTGATGGAGAAGTTGGAGGGGAGCAGAGCTTGAACTGAGGTTTGTTTTAGAATGTTTCAAATTGAGAGTCATGACTATTGTTGGATTTGAGTGTATTAAAATGTATTTAGTGGATCATAACTGACATTTATTTTTAATGGGTTGGTTTAGAATGGAATTATCAAAGAGTACATAGGAATACATAACATGTAGTAGAAGTATTTTTTGCTGAAATATTTGCTTCATTTACATGTACACACACACACACACACACACACACACACACACACACTGGGTCATGATGCATTTCTTAGCATGGATCATGTCAAAAATGTGTGAATCCCCGTGGTTTGTCAAAAGCCCCATGTGTCCTTCTATTTTCTATCCTGCCTCTTCAGAGAAAGAAAGCTCCCAAAGTATTTCTAAGACCCTGGAAACCTCCTTGAACATTGCTGGCCCTGATCCCACACTGGAAGGAGCTGCGGGCTCAGGCACTGTGGCTGTGCTCTCTCCTCCCTCCACCCGGAAAGCTTCCCTCATCCGCTTGCTGGAGCGTCTCCCACATCAACACTTGCAGGCAGCTCCTCCTCATCAATCTGTGCCTCAATTGGTTTTATCGGCTTGAAGAGATGTACAGCTGGCTCCATGGCAACCACCAAGGTAGGATGGACACCATCTAATTTTTTGGCACTAGACAATAAAAAGGGGGTCAAATAATACAAGAAAAGGGATAGATAATATCACCTAATATTCTTAGGTGCCATAACCAATAACATATTGACCATGAAACCCTCAAGCACTTGAGCATGTAGCCACCAAGACTGAAGCCAGAGAGTGCAGGGTGATGTCTGAAGTTTCCAAGGCATCATCACGTGGCCCTTCCACCCTGAGACCAGATTCATCACCTTGCACTTGTGACCCACCTCCAAGGAGCACTGGGTATTTGGCAGCTCTTCTTGTGTCTGTAGGAGAAGATGGGGTGGAAAGAGGCAGTAGGTGGTGCCATGGAAACAGCACGGCACTACCAAGGAGACGAAGGCTGGGTCTGGTCCCAGCTCTTTCTCTTACTACACATGGACTTGGACAAGTCATTTAGTCCATAAGCACCAATTTCTTCCTCTCAAAAGGGAAACAAAACTGATTTGCATTATTTATATAATTTTGAAGATGAGTTAAGACCGTATTAACCCAACTATAGGCTGAAAACTCACCTTAAATTTAAGGACATGCAAAGGCTGAAAGTGAAGAGGTGGAAAAAGATCTTTCATGCAAATGGGAACAAGAGAGCATGGGTGGTTATACTTATATTAGGCAAAATAGACTTTAAGTCCAAAACTGTCACAAGAGACAAAAGAAGGGCATTATATAATGAGAAAGGGCCAATCTACCAGGAAGACTTAATAACTATATATGCACCTAATATAGAAAGCAAACATCAAAAGAGTTAAAGGGAAAAATATGCAACAATACAATAATAGTAAGATACTCCAATACCCTACTTTCAATAATGGATGGAACATCCAAACAGAAAATCAATAAGAAAACAGAGGACTTGAATTACACTAGAGGCTAAAATGGACCCAACAGGCATACACAGGACATTCCACTCAACACCAGCAGAGCACACACAGATCTTTCTCCAGGATAGATCACATGTTTGATCACAAAATAAGGTTTAACATTTAGGGAGACTGGAATCATACCAAGTATCTTTTATGACCACGATAGAATAAAACCAGAAATCAACAACAAAAGGAAAACTGGAAAATTCACAAATAGGTGGAAATCAAACAACATACTCTTGAACAACCATCAAGTAAAACAAGAAATTTAAAGGGAAATTAGAAAACACCTTCACATAAACCCAAACAGAAACACAACATATCCAAACCTGGATGCAGCAAAAGCAGTACAAAGAGGGAAATGTATTGAGATAAATGCCTACATTAAAAAGAAAGATCTTGAACAACTTAACTTTACATCTCAAGGATCTAGAAAAGGACAAACTAAGCCCAAAGTTAGCAAAAGAAAGGAAATAACAGATTAGAGCATAAATAAGCAAAATAAGAAGTAGAAAAATTACAGAAAAAAATCCATGACACTAATTCTAACAGTCACATGGAACCTCAAAATAGCAAATCAATCTTAAGAAATGAGAACAAAAAACTGGAAGGCCCACACTTCCTGATTTCAAAATATATTACAAAGCTATAGTAATCAAAACAGTATGGTACTGGAATAAAAACAGATATATAAACCAATGGAACAGAATAAAGAAACCAGAAACAAATCCACACATATGCAGTCAGTTGATCCTTGACAAGTGTGCCAAGAATGCATAATGAAGAAAGGATAGTCTGTTCAACAAATAGTGCTGGGAAAATTAAATATTAGATCCACAAGCAAAAAATATATATATATACGAAATTGGACCCTTATCTTATACCTGACACAAAAACCTCAAAATAGATTAAAGACTTAAAGACCTGAAACTATAAAACTCCTAGAAGAATGAAGCTAGGGGGATAGCTTCATGTAAGTTCTGGCCATAATTTTATGGATATGACACCAAAATCATAAGCAACAAAAGCAAAAATAGACAACTGGGATTATACCAGAATAAAAAGCTTCTGCACAGCAAAGAAAACAATCAACATAGTGAAAAGGTATCCAATGGAATGGGGTATAAAATATTTACAAACCATATATCTATATGGGGTTAATCTACAAATTATATAAGGAACCCATAGTACTACTCATTAGCAAAAAAACTAATAAACTGATGTTAAAATGGTCTAAAAACTTGATCAGACATTACTCCAAAGAAGACATAAATGGCTAACAGGTATAGGGAAAGTTGCTCCATATCACTAATCATCAGGGAAATGCATATCAAAACAACAAGGAGGTGGGTGTCATCTTGCTCTGGTCAGGATGGCTATTATAAAAAAATCAAAAGACAACAAGTATTAGCAAGGATGTGGAGAAACTGGAACTCTTGTACATTGTTGGTAGAAATGTAAAATGGTGCCACTGCTGTGGAAAACAGTATAGAGGTTCCTTTAAAAATTAAAAATAGAATTACCATATTTTGCAGTAATCCTACTACTGGGTGTTTATCTAAATGAATTGCAATCGGGATCTTAAAGTGGTATTTAGCACCCCATGTTCACTGCACCCCATTCACAATAGCCAGGATATGGAAACACTGACAGATGAATGGGTAAAGAAGATGTGGTATATACATATAATGGATTATTATTCAGTCTTAATAAAGAAGGAAATTCTGCAATGTGTGACAACATGGGTGAAACTTTAGGACATTCTGCTAAGCAAAACAAGCCAGTCACAGAAGGACAAATACTGCATGATTCCACTTATATGAGGATCTTACATAGCCAAATTCATAGAATTAAAGAGTGGAATTGTGGTTGCTGGGATTGGGGGTACATAAATGGGAATTAATTAATGCACATAAAGTTTCAGTCAAGCAAGATGAATACATTCTAGAGATCTGCTGTACAACATTGTACCTAAAGTCAACAACACTGTGCTATAGACTTAAAAATTGTTGAGAGGGTAGATCTCATATTAAATGTTCTTACCAAATAAAATTAAATTTCTTAAAAAAAGGTCATATAAGTTAAAGCAGTTTATAAATAGAAGGTAAGTTTCTAAACTTAGATAATAGTAGTAACATTAGTAAAAATAGTAGGAATAATACCAGCCTAGTCTTCCTATAGGTTCAGCATTCTAGCAAATCAGGAACCTGGAAGCACAATTATAATGCAGGTGGTCTTAGGTACAATAAGAAAAATAAGATACAAAATACACAAAATGATGCATAATAAAATATGTAAGAAGGAAATAGATATAAATGTTAGCAGTGATTAAAGGGATAGTGGGACTGTGGCTTTGTTTCCTACTTCTATATGCCTGTATTTTCAAAATTTTGTATAATAAACATGTAAATATAGTTTAGTAGTGAAAAATATTCATTAAACATATCAAATAAAAGGCAGCATTAATTTTTTTTTAAATAAAGAGATTTGAGATTGAGATTCAAGATGGCAGCATGAGAGGTGAGACAGAGAACTCCTCCCAAAACCACATATAACACAAAATTATAGTTAATACAACTAATCCTAAAAAAGCAACAGGAAAGAAGGCTACACCAGACTTCACACACCTGGAGAACAGAGTGGACCTCACATAACATGGTTACGTACCAAAGCCGTGATCGGGCAGGACCCAAGCCCTTTCCCCATCCCAGCTCACCGGCCAGAGGAAGAGAAATGGAGAGGGGAGGGGATGGAAGCCTAGGACTGCCAAACACCCAGCCCTGGAGATCTGCTTTGGGAACACAAACCTACATTGCATGGTGGGGTTGGAAAGCTAAGACAGGGGGAATATTTGGAGAGACTGAGATTCCAGCCATTTGTGGAGGACAGGGATCCACATCCAGTTGCTCTGGGACAAAAGAAAGGTGGGTGGTCTGAGAGGCTTCCTAGCTGCTAGAGGGCTGCTTAGGTGTTGGGTTTGCATGGAGCTTGCTGCATGGGAGAAGGGATAGATGGACAACGGTGTCTGGGCGCACTCTGCCCGGCAGGTTTGGAACTTTGAGGAGCTTCAGGAGCTCCATCCCCCTGGCTCGCTACTCAGCTCCGAGGCCCCCCACTGTGATACACAGCCTGCTGCACCTTCCTCCTGGCCTACAGGCACCGGCTCGCACACCCGCAGTCCCTGCCCTGGTGTCAGGCCAGCCAGAGGGAGGTCCCGCTGATGGCAGCTACAAACGCAAAGCACAGAGGCTTAGACCCGTGTGCTTGGCCCACTGGCTCTGACAGTGGAGACAGGCACTGCAGCCGGGAAGCAGGAAATAGCTCTTTCCTCTCCCCAGGCACCAGCGCCGCTCCCCTGCAACCCCCAACCTCACTCCAGGGGCTGAGCAGCTCCAGAGACTAGAGATTCTGGGCACTAGAGGGCGCCACATACAACTATGAAACGTCAAAGGAACCTGGTTCAAACAAAAATCTCACAAACACCAGAAAAAGGGCCAAATGAAACAGAACTTACCAATCTTCCTGAAAGAGAGTTCAAAATAAAAATCATAAACATGCTCATGGAGGTACAGAAAAATATTCAAGAACTGAGGGACAAATTTAGGATGGAGATTCAATCATTAAGAAATTCCATATCTGAAATGAAATATACAATGGAGGGATTTAAAAGCAGATTCGATGTAGTAGAATAGATGGTAAATGGAATAGAAATTAGAGAAGGGAATACAAAGAAGTTGAGGCACAGAGAGAAAAAAGGATCTCTAGGAACGAAAGAATATTAAGAGAACTGTGTGACCAATTCAAATGGAACAATATTTGCATTATAGGGGTACCAGAAGAAGAAGAGATAGAAAAATGGATAGAAAGTGTCTCTGAGGAGGTAATTGCTGAAAACTTCCTCAGTATGGGGAAGGAGATAGTCTCTCAGGCCATGGAAGTACACAGATCTCCCAACTCAAGGGACCTAAGGAAGACAACAGCAAGACATATAATAATTAAAATGGCAAAGATCAAGGATAAGGACAGACTTTTAAAAGCAGTTAGAGAGAGAAATAAGACCACATACAAAGGAAAACCCATCAAGCTATCATCAGACTTCTCAACAGAAACCTTACAGGTCAGAAGGGAGTGGCATGATGTATTTAATGCAATGAAGCAGAAGGGCCTTGCACCAAGAATACTCTACCCGGCAAGATTATCATTTAAATTTGAAGGAGGGATTAAACAATTTTCAGATAAGCAAAAGCTGAGAGAATTTGCCTCCCACAAACCACCTCTACAGTGCATTTTAGAGGGACTGCTATAGATGGAAGTGTTCCTAAGGCTAAATGGCTGTCACCATGGGAAATAAAACTACAGTAAAAAAAAGTAGGACAACTAATTACTAAGCAGATGTAAAATGAAATCAACTACCCCCAAAGTCAATCAAGGGATAGACAAAGAGTACATAATATGATACCTAATATATAAAGAATGGAGGAGGAAGAAAAAGGAGGAAAAAAAGAAAGAACCTTTAGGTTGTGTTTGTAATAGCATACTAAGTGAGTTAAGTGAGTTAAATTAGACTGTTAGATAGTAAGGGAAATGCCCTTGAACCTTTGGTAACCACAGATCTAAAGCCTGCAATGGCAATAAGTACATATCTATCAATAATCACCCTAAATGTAAATGGTCTGAATGCACCAATCAAAAGACATAGAGTCAATGAATGAATAAAAAAAACAAGACCCATCTATATGCTGCCTACAAGAGACTCACTTCAAACCCAAAGACATACACAGACTGGAAGTAAAGGGATGGAAAAAGATACTTCATGCAACGAATGGGAGAAAAAAGCAGGTGTTGCAGTACTTGTATCAGACAAAATAGACTTCAAAACAAAGAAAGTAACAAGAGATAAAGAAGGACATTACATAATGATAAAAAGGTCAGTCCAACAAGAGGATATAACTATTATAAATATCTATGCACCCAACACAGGATCACCTACATAAGTGGAACAAATACTAACAGAATTAGAGGGGAAAGAGGATATGAACAGACACTTCTCCAAAGAAGAAATTCAGATGTCCAACAGGCACATGAAAAGAGGCTCCATCTCGCTAATTATCAAGGAAATGCTAATTAAAAGCCCAATGAGATATCACCTGACACCAGTTAGGACAGCCACCATAGAAAAGACAAACAACAACAAATGTTGGTGAGGATACCGAGAAAGGGGAACCCTTCTACACTGCTGGTGGGAATGTAAAGTAGTTCAACCATTGTGGAAAGCAGTATGGAGGTTCCTCAAAAAACTCAAAATAGAAATACTATTTGACCCAGGAATTCCACTCCTAGGAATTTACCCAAAGAAAACAAGTTCTCAGATTCAAAAAGACATATGCACCTCTGTGTTTATCACAGCACTATTTACAATAGCCAAGATATGGAAGCAACCTAAGTGTCCATCAGTAGATGAATGGATAAAGAAGAGGTGGTACATATACACAATAGAATACTATTCAGCCATAAGAAAGAAAGAAATCTTACCATTTGCAACAACATGGATGGAGCTGGAGCGATTATGCTCAATGAAGTAAGTCAGGCAGAGAAAGACAAATACCAAATGACTTCCCTTATTTGTGGAGCATAACAACAAAGTAAAACTGAAGGAAGAAAATAGCAGCAGACTCACAGGCTCCAAGAAGGGACTGGTGGTTAACAAAGGGGAAGGGTGGGGGAGGTGGGTAGGGGGGAGAAGGGGATTGTGGGGTATCATGACTGGTGCACATGGTAGGTGTGGGGTCACGGGGAAGACAGCATAGCTCAGAGAAGACAAGTAGGGACTCTGTGCATCTTACTACACTGATGGACAGTGACTGCAATGGGGTGTGGGGAGGGACTTGATAATAAGGGTGAATGTAATAACCATTGTTTTTGTGAAACCTTCATAAGAGTATATGTCAATGATACCTTAATAAAAACAAATAAATAAATAAAGAGATTTAAGTGACTCCTGATTGAAAAGGGTCAAAAAATTCTTTGGAAGAGCCAGGCTCCAGGAGAAGAAAGTCTGTGATGATGTCCCTTGTTAGCTTGGGCTCACATTGCCCAGAAAGGGGCCACATGAATATCTGGGTCACTGGAAAGTTTTTGATATTACAATAAATAAAATCGTATTAATCAAATGTTTCCATAATGAATTAAGATTTTCCCCTTCTAAGCTCTGTGACTTGGGAAAGGTCTTTAACCATCCGAGCCTCCTTAGCTGGCAAATGGCAGGGGCTCAGTGAGAGTCAAGTGAGACCACGTATGTGAAAGGCGCCCTTACTGCTCTTCCTCGCCCAGCAAGCAGCTCTTCCTGTTTCGTGACTGTAACACCTTGTTTTATCTGAGCCTCTTTTATTTGCAAATGACCGAAACCAACTGGAACCAGCTTAATCAAAGAATAAGAAAGGGAAACGGACTGGAAAGACGCAAGAGCACTTCACAGACGGCAGGTAGAGGCAGAGCCAGGCTCAGGCCCCGCGTGGCACCTGGATGGAGACTGCCGGTGTCGTGACCCGGAGCACAGCTCCCTCAGCCTGCCTCTGGGACCACAGGGCTCCGTGCTTCCTTCTGGCTAACGCTCAATCCACCCTCATCCCCTGCAGGCGTGCAGCATCTGCTTTCCCTCCTTAGGGCAGCCCCGTCGCCCCAAGCTTACCCTCCTGGGCTGCAAGAAGTTGTTGGCGCTCAAGTCTAAAGTCAAAGGAAGATGCAGCTGATGGGCCAGCCAGGCAGATGTCCTGGAGTGGACAATCAGCTCTGCTGTTCATCCACTTTTTGGAGAACAGGATCCTCTCCTCAGAAACATGCATGGCCATGCAATGTTTGCACATAATTTCCAGAGACTCACACATCCTCCAAGGCCTATGAGCCTTGGACACCAGGCACAGGATCCCTGTTTGGGAGGGTCTTATTGTTATAACTGACCTCCTCTTTTCCTCTTTCATGTGTGAAGGAAGTGAGTCATTAATACAGTTTGCATAAGGTAAGCGTTCATATTCCAGGGGCACTTCTGATAGCCTGATGCTGACAACAAGATGCTCCTTGGATACAAACACAGAGACAGCAATAACATTTTCCCTCTAATTTCTAATTGATGATGGCAGTCACCTGTCTTTACAAACCGGTGCCACACACCACCCTTCAGCACAGCACCCACCTGCAGCGCCAGCAAATATCACTTCTGCAGAGTGTTTGGGCTGTACCGCTTGCCACTGTCCCCACACTACACACCCACTCTGTCCTGTTAGGTGTGCGTGAATTCTATCCCCTTCCCCCCCCATTCGCCACCTGGATGCTGTGGGCATAGAACCTCTCCTCCTATGGACAACTTTCCAGCAAGCTTTGTTGTCTGTTTCACATGCCCTTCCTACCACGCTTCCCCAGGCTGCACGTTCCTGTCAGGTTCTGAGTCACAACAACAAAGGGAAACCAGAAATACGGCTCCAGCTGTTCTGACAGAGAGCTATTGGCTTATTACATAATTATTAGATCACGTAACTGAAAAGGCCAAAGTAAGCAGGACTGACATGAGTACAACTGTCTTCAGGGACTAAAGGTCATCCAGATTCCCCATCCTCTCCCTGTCTCCCAGTCCTGCTCTCCTCTCGGTTGGCTTCATCTCTGTTGGGACCCATGCACAGTGAGCCCCTGCCAGCCCCAGGTCTACAGTCTCCTCTTAGATGGCATTCGTAGGGAGCCTCTCCATCCCAAGTTTCAACAAAGCCTCAGAGTGAGTCTGTTTGGGGAACCTGAATCATGTGCACATCTCTGAGCCAGTCACTGTGGCTTGGGGGATGGACGGCATTCACTGGCCAGGTCACATGGCTGTCCCTGGCTATCACTGGAATCTACCAGTGGGTTTCCACCACCAAAACCACGTGGAGGGAAAAGTGGTTCTCCAAAGGGGAACCAGGACTCCAAAGGCCTGTATTACCGTATGAGATGCTGTTTCCTTTCCCTCCATTCTCTTCTTGGAATCTTCGTCTCGTGGCATCTTTTCACAGCCCAGAACAAAGATGGCTCCATTAAAGCTCCACGCCTGCTCTGAGGGTCTCTCCACTCCAATACTATTCTACTCTGGGTCAAATATAACTCAAGAGAGGGGGCCTCCACGCTCATAGGCACCCAAAGGGACGAAGGATGGAACAGCAGATAGCCTCGTGTTGTCCATAGACACACCTGGACAGGAGCATAGGTGTGCTCTCCGGGCTTACTCGTTTTGATGACCTCAAGGGTAACTGTATACGTGTGCCGAGGCTTCACACTCCCTTACTCAGGAAACAGGGCCATCTGTTCACAACTAAAGATAATTAGGAGGAATATAGAGGTGACCTAGAATTTTTTTTTTCTGGAATCCCACAAAACGGATCCTGATTAAGCTCTCAATATTTCCCAGCTTTTTCTCACTGTGCAATACCCAGTGTAACTTGGGCTATATCACCTCTCCTCTAAAGCGGAAGAGGAGGGATTGGGTTTGCTATCTAAGCACTATTTAATACCCACACTGGCCCTGCCTACTCACAGCGGGCTCCAAGAAGCGAACAAGACAATGTGTGTGAATGTATTCCGAAAATTACAGGGTATGATTCAAAAGCAAACTGTTGTTATTATTGTGTGACAATTAAACAGTTACTTATTAAATCATTCAACTATTATTTTCTAAATATTTGCTGTTCCTCAAGCATCACAGCATTTTCTGGGTCTATGACAATGAATAAGATGGTCTGAGAGACAGCGCGCATTCTAGCCGGGAGCACACACGTGAACAGGTAATTACCATGTGTGGGCTCACAGGTGGGTGCAGATGGGGCAGAAGCACCCAGGCCACCCTGGGGCTTCCCAAAAGGCAGGGCATGTGAAAGCAATTCAGAACGGGAGCCGCCCTGCCAGCTGGCGGAGGGAAAGGAGGGTGTGCTGACTCAGGGCACAGTGTGACCAAAGCCCGGCCAGGTGGACGTTTGTTCAAACCTCCTGGAGGTCTGCTGGCGTATCTACCTACCTCTGTACACCCGGCGTTCTCAATGTCTGCTCGTCACTGGATCTGCTGCCGTTTACAGTCAGGCAGTGATGCAGTATTCATTGTCATATACCATCTGCTGTCACCTACCTCTCACTTTTCATCTCCTTCCTTCTGTTGTTTTTTTACTTTGTTTTCCTTCCTCTTTCTGCAGAAAGTGTCTATAGCATCTCGCCTAGTCCGTTTAAGGGACAGACCCAACTTTCCAAATTGGCTGCAGAGCTGAAAAGTACTTTCCCCAGCAATGCCTGCCTTCAATTTGGAACTTTATTAGTAACAGCCAATGGCAGCTAAAACTTTCCTAACTGTGCTTTTTTAATAAAAGGAATTAATGTCACACACAAATACTTCCCTCCAATAGGGCAGAGAAATATCCCACACATTCAGATACACTGAACAGCCATTTCCCCCCAAATAGGTGGGAGGCTTATCCCACCTATTGGTTTATCATCACAGTTCACGGAACGTGGTTTCTAAGTCCCACAGTCTCGGCCACTAGCAGTTTTCACTCCACCTATGTTGTTCCAGAGAAATTCTCCATGTTTCTCCCTAACCCAGATGTGAATTGTCTGCCCCAGTCTCTCCATCTGCAAAATGAGCTGGCCCAGCCCTCGCTCCTCTGTGCCAGTCCATAAAAAGTGAACAGTTCAGATTCTTATTGTCTTTTATGGTCCGTGTCCTCTCCAGGTGGAGAAGTCCCTTCTGAAATGGGCTCTTGGTCTGTGTGGAGAGCTCAGGCCATAAAGTCACAGAGCCGAGCTACATTATTTTTATTAGCAAGACAAATGCAGCCACACTTCGGGGGCACAGGTCCCGCACATCGCAACAGCAAAGAACTTAAGGTTTCCTTCTATACGATGTTTATTCTCTCAGGTGAGAAAAAGTGAGTGAAAGAGAAAAATGAGAGTGTGAGTCAGAAAACAGAAGCATTTTATGTCAAGCTACAGTTTAGAGATAGAAAATGAAGCTTTTGCCTTTACACCCACCCAGATCCAGTTACGAGAGAGGCAAACCGCTACATTGCAGGTCTCTTTATTTAATTAATCACCGGGAAGAAGGAAACACACAAACAGAGCAGGAGTCCTGCTGCCTCCATTACTCCTCACTTTTGGGGGACCCCATCACCTTCAGCTGCGGGCGCCTGCAGCCGCTATGACACTGCGGTGGCCCTTTGCTCAGACAGTTTTGCCCGGAACAGAGGGAGAGCCCGGGTTTGCACGTGGCGACCCAGGAACGAGATGAGACTCCTCGCAGGCTCAGGAGGAGATGATGGCTGGCTGTCCTCGGGAGCGCCTGGCCCGGCATCCGTCTGCAACTGGGGCTCCTCAACTGCTCTCTCCTGCTGTTCACTCTGACACGTCCTGTGCAGCATGAAGCCGTCCTGACTTGCTTCTGGGGAGACAAGAAGGATAAGGTGCTGAGGACACAGTAAGAAGGTGGGGTCAGCGTTCTGCCAGAGGGACCACGGCAAAGAGAAGTGAAGGCCAGGGCTTGCCAACCCTCCAGGTCCCCAGCCTTCGCCCTCACCGTGGTTTCCATGAACTCACCTCTCTTCCTTCAACAAGGAGTTATCAATTTGCATCGTGTGAGACATCCTCTCTCAGGGTGAGGGAGTGACCTAGAAGACGGGGGACCCTGCCCGCAGGGAACAGGTGACCATGCAAGGCAAAGGGCGTGTCCCAAATGGAGATGAAGGGAGGTCCCAGGACGACCTGCTGGCCAAGAGTCAACCACCTCAGACCCCAGCAGGTAAGGAGACAGCACTCTCTCGAGATGGTGAGTGGACAGAACACCCAGGGTGTTTCGTATATTTTGAGACAGTCCCATAACTGGGGGAGAAATTTGGGACAAGTTAGTGACAAGCAAACAAAGACCATTATTAACTCAAAAACAAAACCAAAACCCTCCCAAAAAGTTATGCTACAGGGATGTGTCAGTGGCTCAGCTATGGCCAGGGTTTGCACGGCCGTGCCGACAGAAGCCTGACTGCTCACTGGCCAGAATGACCATCTGCCTGGACGGGATTGCAGGGAAGGGCACTGTGCTGGGGGGGAGGTGGAAGCTTGCATCCCCCTCCCTGGAAGGAAGTCAGTAACGCCTGAAGCAGAGAAACCGAGGTGCAGCAACACAGGCATGACATTCGGAGAAGTGCAGCTACGCCTTCCTTGCCAGAAAAGAAACAGTTAGAGGAGTGGAAAATAGTTGTTTCGGGACTGTGGGAAATGAAGAGAGAGGACAAGGGACGAACTGTGTCTTTAGAGCACACTGCACGGAGCTATTTGACTCTCCAAAGTTGTGCATCTATAACGTAGATAAAAACAAAATGCTAAACAAACAAAACAAAAGCAACCCTGTGAGTCTCAATTTGCATCGGTCGCAAGACATGCAGCCCGATGAAATGCAGGAAACTCAGTTAAATTCCCATTTCATACAAACACCAAAACTTTTTAAAGCTTATTTATTTTTAGCAATAAAAATTGTGTATATTTAGGGTGTACAACATGGTGTGCTGACATATGTCCACGCTGAGTACATCTCCCTATTCCCCCAGTCCAGCCCCTGGCGACCAGCATTCTACGCTTTGCTTTTATGAGTTTGACTTTTTCAGATTCCACATACAAGTGAGGCCATGCAGTGCCAAATAAATTTTTGTAGGTTATGTCCAAAATGTTTCATGGAACACACTTATACTGAAAGATGTGTTCATTGCCTAGCTGAAATTGGAACGGAAATTCAAATTTAACTGATGTTCTATATATTCTTATTTGCTGTCCCTGGTAACCCTAATCAAGAGAATACCCTAATACTAGATATCTTGTTTGCTCTATTCCAGGAGCCACTTTGTAAAGAACCATAGAAGAAATTTCTTTAAGGCCTCAGTTCCAGAGACTGACATTATCTTTTGAGTAATTAATTCATTTTTCTTCTTCTTCTTCTGGTTGCTGTGAACCACACTGAAGAACTGATCTGGACTGGAGGCTTGTTATCAAAAAGCTGTCATTCTGATAAAGTCTACCCATTGGTCTAACCCGGATGACACCATCACAGATCTGGTGGTACGGACTGGCTATAGACAACAAGGGAAATGGCTACGTAACCCAAACAGACAAACATTGTTATAAAAAATAGCAAAACAAACAAAAACCAGACCAACAACCACAATAAAGCCAAGCCCCTCGTTTTCCGAGCTGACCCCTTTTGATGGACTCAGAGAAGAATCTAGCACCTGCTACCTGCCGGCTGGGCAGTTTGGCTTTGCCATGATGGTCCCAGGGGCCTTCAGGCCTCATGAGCCCGCATCTTTCAGACAGCACAGAAATGTGTCTGGGAATAAAACCTTCCCTTCCCTTCCCACCACATGAGCGTTAGGCACAAAACCCCAGCTGGACACTAGGGAGCCAGATTCTGCTTTCTCTCCAAAGGAAGAGTGTCTGTCACTGGGGAGAGCATCTCCTCAGTGGCTGGAGAAGGGGAATGAATTATACCTTTCCTGACATCTCCCGTCAGCTTGTTAGTATCACTGACAGCTGCTCAGAGGCAGCAGAGCAAGAGAGGTGGGAATGAAGAAAGTGGAAACATTGCCACTCTCAAGCCTGCACTGGGCAGACGCTTATTCAAAGCAATTAGCCATCATCAATTTTGCTCAAAATTCCCTTACCCCTGGTTCCTATGTGACGATGCAAGTTGAAGCCTTCCCCCCATAGCTGCCCTGCTCACTCACTGCTTTTGCTCCGGCTCCCCCCGTTGTGAGCAGCCTCAGGGAGGAATGAGTATCTCTGAGAAACTCTTTTCAAAGGCTAAAGGGTATAACGTAGGGGTCTAGGGCACTCTCCGGGGCCAGGAAGACCAGGGGCTTAAAATATGACTGCATCTCTTACTTACTAGCTGGGTTCCCCTCAGGCAAGCAGCCTTTTTAAGCCTTAGTTTTCACATCAGTGGAAAGGGTTTGACTCCATCTTCTCCCCTAGATTACTGTGAGGACTGAACATGACGTGCTGGATGGCTTTGGTGTGGAGGACAGGCTCACTCGGTCTCTTGTTAACCCGTAAGCCCAGCCCGTCAGGCTGTGCAGGAGGCCCCGCGACCATCCATCATCACGGAAGGGTGTCAGCCCCACTGAGGGCACCTGACTGATGAGTCCTTGCGCTCCGGGCCCGAGGAGACAGGCGGGACGGTGTCTGCAGCAGAGGAAGGACTCAGACCAGCGGGGATGGCAGGGAGCTTCTGGGGGGGATGAGCGCAGCCGTGGGACGGCCTGGGCCACGCGCCAGGGCAGCACCTTCCTTCTGGAACACACCCGGCAGTGCGCGGGGCAGCCCTCCTCTCTGGACCACCGACTTGCTCCCAAGCTGGCAGTGAGACTTCGCGGCCTGTGCAGCCTCCCAAAGCTCCGGCAGGATTTTGGGGCACCTGATTAGAGAATTGTTGCTGAGGGTCAGGGAAGAGCATGTCATCCTCAAGGCCCCCACTTCAGGTGAAGGGCAGGGCAGGAAAAGGAGGCGTATCTTCAGATTCTTTGGCCACCTAGCCCAGGGCTTCCACAGGCTGTTTCCTTGTTATATTTTGTGGCAAAACTACAGTGTGCCTATTCACTATCAATTTGCCCATTTTGCCTGTGTGACAAAATCCCTAATTTTTAGCTGTGCACCTTGTACCCAAAAACCAGTTTCCCATTTTCCCTTGCAGTTAGTGCTGGCCAGTTAGATGGACTCAGAAGTGCTGTGTAGCAACCTCCAGGGAACTTCCTTAGAAGATAGCTAACACATGCCCTTTGCCACTTTCTCTTTTGTATTCTTGCAGACTAGAATGTGGACATGATGGCTGGAGTTCAAGCAGCCCCCTTGGAGCAGAAGGCAAATGCTGATGGAGGCGCAGATGTATGGAAGGAGCCTGGGAGGCCGAGTCTTTGAGACTATGAATGAGCACGTTAGCTCCAGACCATCTCCCTCTGGCTTCTTTTATGATAGAACTAAGCTGTCTGGTTGAGGCCACTTTTACTTACCAACCTGTGTTTGCCATATACATTTATGTTAATCCCAGCAGATGCATCTTCCAACTCAGAATTACTACAGCTTCGCACGACACAAAAGAAGGTAATCAGAAAAACTTTTTTTTTCTATTTTTAAAATTACATTGCTTTTGGTTTTTTGTTATTGTTTTTGTCTTTTATTTCCTGTCTTGTCTTTCTTCTTTCAGGGTTTGTTTTTCTGGTTCACATGCCCTTTTAGAACATTGGATAAAACCTCCCTTGGCCCCACACCCCTTTCTTTTTTGCTTTATTTCTGAAAAGCCTGTTATGTGTTAGGAGATACACTTTTTAGGATTTTGTTTCAACCCTTCAATTGCCTCAACATCAAAGATTTCTTGTAAGTTTTAATTTAAATTAAAGGCTTTTCCAAACTGCCTCTCTTGGTGGTTTCCCTGATGGACTAGCTGTAGGAAGCCCCTAACAGGCTGGGAGGACACTGCACGGAAGGCACACGGCTCCCTGCTCAGGCCCACGCCGTGGCTGTTCAGCATTTGTGGCTGAGTGTCTCTTCCGCGGCTTCGTCACTGCGACCACCTACAGCCATCTCCATCACAGGATGGTCTCTCAGCCCGAGAGATGGCCTTCCCTCCGCTGCTGGGGTGCCCCGTCGCTTGTACTGGGGCTAGTTTTCACAGCTGGCATCTGCTGCAGCCCGTCTACAACAGCTAATTAAGTTAATTCAGCTCAATGTCTGTCATGATTATTAGCCCATGTCATACCTTGGGTCCCCAGGACATCCACTGAGGCCTGTAGGAAATGAAGCTGTTGGCAGACCAGGGCTTTCCTTCTCCCGATGCTCAGATTTCCTAGGGACGGTGTCTCAGGAAGCTGGTCTGCCTTTTCTCAACATATGTCTGTGCTCAGTCTCCCTGTAAGCATCAGAGATTGGGCCATGGGGATACAGTGAGGCCCAGACTCGGGAATTTGGGCTCAGAGGTTAGAGAAATTCTGGGGAGCCAGGCAGACTGATTTCCCTTCCACCCCTAGAATGACCTGAAGCCTCCACATGGGTCTGAGCACCATTCCCTCAGCCTGTCCTAATCTCCTGGCACCCGCCCAAACAACTGAGGGTCCTGACCTTTTAGTAGCAAAATAGATGGCCTTGGGGCACTTGGCTGATAGGCTGCCCGCATCATGCACCCTGGAACAGCAAAGGGGCAGGTGGGCGGATGTGGTAACACCAACTGAGAATCCTCAAAAGGCTGTCACTGATTTTTCAGAACTGCACTTGGTTTTCACGACAGCTCTGGAAATGGGCTTGATTCTGCCTGTTTTACAAATAAGAACACAGATAATCTCTCAATCAAACAAACTGCTCAAGGTTACCCCGCCAGTGTGTACAAGAGCCAGGATACAGATCTACAACCATTTCAGCCCAAACCCACACCTTTTGCCCTCCACCAGCTGCTCCTAACAGCAGAAAAGAGAGTTAAGAAATCCACCGACAGAAGTTTTTAAAAAAAAATACAGTCCTGTACTTGGTTTAGATTTTACATATTTTCTCTTGAAATATACCTCACCTCAGGGTGACTGACCAAACTTCTTTAAGCCTGAGCCAAAGACTGACTTATTCCCGCAAGGTTATTTTGGACTCTCGAGTAGAAATAGGCAAAGTTCCTCTTAAAGGGCCAGAGAGTAAATATTTTAGGTTCACAGACCATATGGTCTCTGTGGCAAATCAACTCTGCCCTTAGAGGGCGTCACGGATAAGGTGTACACGAATGAGCTGGCTGTGCCACACAAAACTATTCACACCATCAGCTGCGGTTTGCCAGCCCCTGCTCTAGAGAATCAGGTTCTGGCCTACTTGTCTTCCAGGTTCTCCTCTGTACCATCAGAATGCCCATGTAAACAGATGCTAACCGAAGCTCTCTGCCCTCCGAGATGAAAATGAAACCACATGCGGGGACAAGCAGTGTGCCGCCCAGTCTCTCAGGTGGGCATGAAGCTAGCCTGTTTTGCTAAAGTGGTTTAGCTTATGAATTGTCCTGCCTTCTTGTATTTTCCATCCCTATTCTAGACGACAGCATTCCAGATGCAGATCCTGGCCCCCTCCTTGACACACACATGTGCACACACATCCGGTCCTCCAGAAATCTGCATCGGGCCAACTCCCCTGTGGGAAATGGATGTGGGGTTTACACTGAAACAATTCAAACTATGTAACATCAAATATGTTGTCCTTATTCTCAATATTCCTTTGGGCACTTTCTCCTAAAGTTGTAGCCTCCTACCATATTGGTAGGATAACTGTCTTCCGGAAACTTCTCCCACTTTGTTAGGCAGACAATTACAGCCCTTACATCAGCCGTCTCCTGCCCACCTGCCATGGCTCTGCCAGGAGACATGCCACCTTCTCTTCTTCATTTTTCTACTGGCCTCTGCAGGATGAAGGGGAAAACAAATACACCACATTGTCTCAAAACTACATCCCCTTTCAAGCCAAAATTGCTCTATAGTCTTAGTTTTAAGTGACTTTTTTTCTCCATTACATAATAAAAATTGCTCTGAAGTACTTTTTACTTTGAGCAATAGAAGGAAACTGACATAAACAGGAGGGGGAGTTACTGTACGTATAGGGAGGCAAAGCTGAGCAAACGGTATCAGGAATGCGACGTAATGGCAGTGGGGGCGTCATGGGCAGGAGCCTCTAGCCTTTGCCCCCTGCATACGAGGGCTGTGCGCGGCACTGGAGGCCGATTACCCTGTGCGTCTCTGTTCCGGTTGGAGTCCAGAGCGAGGACACACTCCCATTGCCTGGGCCACTCACCAGCTCCCGTGGTCGGGAGCCCGAGGCTGACCCTGGCAGCCCCAGCAGAACCACATGGAGTTGGGGAGCAAACCCAAAAAAGGGACGCCACCTTCCCTGAAACACTAGCAAACAGACCGATGTCCACTCTACTGCTTCCGAGGAAAGACAGCTCATCCAAAAGGACAGAGTGACCAACAGAAGGCTCTGACCAGAGCTCTGCCATTAGATGACCCGCTCTCCTGGCGCTGGCTGAGGCAGTAAACTCTCTCAGGTTTCAGTGTGACTGGCCCTCGAGCCTCCGGCTCCCCATGGGTTGCTCTTTGACTTACAGACCCTCTTGCATGGCAGCCCTGCAGACCACAGGCCACCTTTATTTTATGCCCATGTCACAGGCGCAGGCGTTGTGACTTCACCTGTGGCGTGTCACGGCATGCCTTGTCCGTGTCAGCTCTCTGACACGGTTGCTAGGATATCTCAATTGTATAGGTCACCAGAATATCCCAGACCTCATCTGGCCCCAGCAGCCACAGCCCTTCACTCACCCTGCTAAGCAGAAACCACTCCAGCACCCCCACCTGGACCTCCCTGGGATAGCATCTCACACATGGCCAGAACAAGTTGCTTGTGTGCGGGCTCTGGGCTCCTCAGCAAGGGGCACTGGCCACAGAGGTCAGGAGGGTAAAAGACACCCTCACAAAACACTCAGGCCTTTTCCCTGTGAGCCCAGATGTCTCAGCACCAGACACATGCCCCTGCGTTCACATGGGGACCTCTCTCCACCTGTGGGCTGCGCTTTCTTGGCCCCAAAGAGATGCAGATGGTCCCCAGACATTGACAGTCTGTGCGCGGCTCTCATCTCCCGCGTCTGGCCTAGCCTGCCCTGACCGCTAGCCCCCAAATCAGAGTCCTGGCAGGGCCTGTCTGCTCGTGCAGGCCGTGGCCATGTGCCGCACGCTGGCCACAAGACAGCCAGGGCAAAACTGTTCAGCTCACGCTGGGGAAGTCCCAAATACACAGACGGGCTCAGAAGTCGGGAGGTCCAGAGAATAAGAACTAGGAATGGCAGATGCCGCCCAGGGAGCCCCGCACCCCTGCCATCATGACTATCCCCTGACTCTTTCCTCCTTCGACAAAAACAAACAGATATTAAAATGCCCCTCTGCATATTAAATCACACAATTCAATATATGGGAGGGGGTGGGATCCCACATACCAGAAGATTCAAAGGTCCAGTTTTAGTTTTGCGCCCAAAACCCTGCCATCCAGGGAATTAGAGGACCTCAGTGACAATTCATTCAGGAGGACGAGACAGCAGCTAGAAGCCCGATAGAAGATACGGAACTCATCCAAAATCACTGGAGGTGTAGATAATAATACTAGAAAATAAACATCCATGGTCTTCAAAAACACAGACTTTGGTAACATTGTAGTATTTTTTCCTTTCAGGCTTTTTTTCATATAGGTAAACAAAATTGTAAACATGCTATAAATGCAGGGTCTTACTCAGCTGTTTCCCACTAAACATTGCCAGAGCGTTTCCCACGTGTCACACCGCCTCCATAAACATTCATCTTCACGGCTGCAAAATGTTCCCGTGAGCAATGAGCCTTAATTTATGTGTCCATGCCCCTCAGAGGGACATTTAGGATATTTCTGGCTATAAATAATCCATGTCAACACCATTGTGCATAAAGCTAATTCCAGGGTTTAGCTTTGATCTAGGTCAGATTTTTTTTAGATACGAACTAATAATAAAACTGACACTGAGCACTTACTGGGCTCCAGGAATTTCACTTGTGTGACTCTTATCCTCTGTGACTTTTTGAGGTAAATAACGATATTCCCCAAAATGAAGAAACCAAGACTCAGACATTAATCTGCTTTAAGACACAAAGCTCAGTCAGCAATCACAGCGCATCCGATTGTTTCCAGATCCCTCCTCTTTCACCCAGACATCCTGGTACTTTGTTATATCAGAGTGTAAATGTTTTTAAGGATCTCGGCATACTTTACGTCCTATTAATTCTGTCATCCCTTCCTCAGTATGGAAATTTTTAATTTTATGGATCTGTTTGCATGACTGTCAGACCTAGAAGGGCTTTAAAAGTTTTATTGCCAAATGTCAATCTTTCCCTTTCCTAAGCTTAGAACATTGGTGAATATGGACTACTTTTTCTTTTCTATCTCTACAGTTTGAATTTTTTATATTTAACCCCTTGGTCCCTCAAGATTTCACCTTAGCATGTGGACTCGGGTGAGCGTGTGCAGTGGCCATGAGCTAGTTTCTCGCTCAAATTCCTAACCACTTAACCCAATTCCATTTATTGTGGAAGTTCTTTCCTTTTAGATTCTTATATGGAACAGAATGACTTTCTTTGCTTTCTCTTCTCATGTACCCATTCACAAACTTAGCAAATATTTATTCACACCTGCTACGTGCCAGATACTTGGCGAGGTCTGGAAATACAGTGGTAGAAGACAGCAGATTACTAAACAAACAGTTAAACTAACAATTTACTTAATTATCATATATCTAGCAGCTATGGATAAAAGAGAGTGCGCCACGGTGGCTTATAGCAAGAGTACCTGATTTATTCTTATTCAAGTGTTTTATTTTTAATTATTGAAGTTTTCTGAATCTTCATAATTTAATATTCCCTGCCCATCTCATGGCTATTCTTGCCCACTTATTCCGCCAGGAACGATTTTTTTCGACTTAGGAAAATATCACGTTGTACTATTGAATGAAATAACATTAAATAAAGTGATTAAATTATGAAGCATCAACACTGTGATATTCCAAGATAATTCTAACCAAGCTTTCTTTCATAATTCTTAGCAACATTGTGTAGTTTTGTAGTTTTCTCCAACTAACTACATTGTTGAATTTTCTTGTTAAGGTTGTTCATAGGCATTTCATATTTTTTCTGCTTTTGCAATCAGGATCCCTGTTTTTATATTTCATAACTTGTTCTTAATGGCATAGCAGCAAACTACTAATTTTATGTATTTAGCATGCATTCAGCCACTCTACTGAGCTCACTAGCTCTCTTTTTCTCTTTCCGAGTTGTGTCCATTTAGTTCCCTGTAGATGCATTCCTAGCTGCAAATAATAGGCTTTTTCTTTTCCTTCATCATATTTAGGCCTTTTTTTCTCTACTCTATTTTTATCAAATTGGCCAGAATGTCTAGAAAATTAAATAATATGGTGACTATGGGCTTCCTTATTTTCTGCCTGGTCTGATGAGAAGTCCATCATCTCCCTGTTCCATGTGATGCTGGTGATGCTAAGCGTGGTACTCTTTAATCAGATTAAGAAAGTACCCATCTAGTCCTAATTATTAAAAGAGCTTTTATTAGGAACAAGTGTTGAATTTTATTATCTCTGCAATCTCTTACGATGTGTTTTCTGAATGATCACTTCTGTAAGATAATTATTTCTTAAGATGAGTAGCGGCTGTGCTGGCCACATTTGTGCCGTTTGGTGATCATTTTCTAAAGATGGCTGCAACCTTCTTGAGTATTTTAGTGGCTTTGGAAAGAGGCTGGACCCAAGTCAGCCCACCTTGGAAGGGCAGACACAGCTCTGCGGGTTCAAGTGGAAGACGCTCCAGGCTCCAGAAGGAGAAACGCAAGCCGCCACCAGGTGTCCATGCAAGGACCACTGCAAGCCTCCTGCAGCCTCGGGGAGCAGGCCCGTCCCTGAGAGAACAGTGAACTGATCTGATACACGAAGGGCACTGCCGTTTCGCTGGGTTACCAGCGAAGTGGAGGCCTGTCCTCCCACATGCTATGCTGTTCCCGGACCTTTGTGTAGTTTGGTCCGGTAAGTTTGGTTGGAGGACATGGCCAAATGTACTTTGAAATGTGAAATTAATCTTGGCCCTAACTTTCGGGTCTGGCATTGAGAACCTGGAGCAGACCTTTATGAAATACTTTCCCACTCAGTCCCAGTCTTCATGCAGCTACGTCCAGGAGGCTTGACTTGCCGGGTTGCCTTTCCCAATGGCGTTCATTCAACAAATATTTGTCGAGCACCTCTTGTGTGGCCTGAACTGTTCTAGAGTGTTCTAAAGTGCAGATTTGATTATATTCCGGTATGGTGAGGCCAATACCAGGAGATGGCTGCCATAGAAAAGGGAGTCCGTCACTCACAGTTCCCGGGGGCGGGGGCACGCCGTGCTGTACAGGGCCACACAGGGAAGCACAGGGTCGGTCAGCCAGGAGGGGGAGGGGGGAAGCTGGGCAAGAGGCTTTATGCTGCTCTCTGTGGGAGGGAACAGGCATGCAAGCAGGTTTAGGATTGCCCAGCTGGAATGATTTCCGTGGGCTCAGGTGGGTAGGGGCTGTCCTGCTGTCTGGTGTCTGGCCCTGGGGCGACTAGGACAGGGGAACAGTGGTCCAAAGGGCAAGGGCTCTGTGAGGCCCCGTGGCTGGGCAGTATGGGCTCTCACTGGGGTTTGCATAAGAAAGGTGGGCTTGCAGGCGAGCCCTTTGCCATCCCTAGGAGCTAGTTAGTCCCAGGAGGGGCAATCTTTCCAGGATTAACAAGGCTCCAAACTTAAAAACCTAAGGAAACACAGAACATGAAAGGACATGAGTCATGAGCAGAGCTCACAGTGAGGAAGAGACACATGGTGAGCGCTGAGAAGGGCTGGAGAAAGACCTTCATGGACAGCAGCCAGGCTGTCAAGGCCAAATTAACAGAAGAGTAAACAAAATACGGCTGAGAGTTAACTATACTCCCTAACCTCTGGGGGAGCGGTAGGCTTCCACTCCTCTGATTTTCCTTGTCCCTGAAATGAGTCAAAAGCTATGAGAGTCCCGAGGATGGAGCAGAGGGGCCTGGTGCTGGAGGAGGAGCCTTGTGGGGGCTTGTGAACGGCCAGGGCCCCGGCACTCTCCTGCCTAGCTGGGCGCTGGTTCTGCTGGGTTTGGGGGCCTGTCCAGGTCTTCTGTCCCACTGGCTGAGAGTGGGAAGCGGGCTGGCAGTCTACTACTGGGGATAATTTCTTTCCTCCCTGGGAGGTGTGGAGAGGTCAGCATAGATCTGTCCTCTTTTAGAGCTGCCAGAAAATTGTTCTTGCTGTGAGTTCACTCACTGACTGCACAGGCCAGCCCCTCCTCAACGTAAAAGTCCCCAAACACAGTTCAGCAAACTAAAGCATTTGTTAGTGAAGAAGGGGACCCAGGTGCCCAAATTTTTTGTTCAAAACAAGAAATATAACCAAGGCTTAGGCTGTATTTATTTTTACATCCATTCATGCAGAAGAAGAAAGTGTGGGAGATCCTCTCCTGGTTCATCAGAGAAGCTTCACAGCGTTCATAATTTTCAGAAAACAGGTCTCCCAGCAAACACTCTTCCATTACCAGGCAACTAATTATTCCATAAGACACCATTAAGAATTGCAGAACTGCCTTCTTATATCTTTACCATTTGCAAGGGTTATTTGATGATGCAAAATAGTATCAAGAAAACAGACAGCTTCTTATCTTACCGAGATAGCTTCATCAGCAGTTCCAGGCAAAACACCATAATTCCATTTTTTTTAGCATCTAGGGAAGCAGAACAGGCTGAGAACCGGAGAGCTCTCAGCACGGAAAAGAGAAGGGAAGCAGAGGCATGTTAGCGCATGAACTGCAGCATGAGATGTTTTCATCAATGGACTTAAAAGCAATTCTGGTTTTTACTGATGTCCTCAAAGAATATCACAGAGGACTTAGGCCTAAACAGAGCCACGTCTTTAAGCCCTCTTTTCCTTCCTTCTTCTCCATCTCGCTTACGCACCATGTTGATCAAAGCACCTCCGGCTCATTTCCTGGGTGCTCGTTGCCAACATCCCCTGGGAACCCCGCCAAGTGACTCTCGACCCCTTTGGCTTCCCTCCACCCCCACTGATGGATCTATTTTTTTCCTCTCTCTCACTAGATAATTGCTTCCTCTCTGATGGAAATGTCTGGCCTCTCCCCCTAGATGCTCCAGCCCAAACATTGAGCTGACAAATCAAACTTTCCCTTGGAAGGAGGGGAGAGGGAACTTCAAGGATCCCTGTGTCACCGTGGGGATGGAGGAGATGCAGTTGATGTCATAGTTTAGTTTGTTTCCTTTGGTGACTCTTCTCATCAGTGGGGCAACATCATAAGGGTCAAGATCAGGGTGTAGGTCTAGGAAAAAGGCTCATAAAACTCATTTGACCTGCTTTTAGTCCAGACCACTCTTCCTTGGGTATGAAGGACTGGACTGTTGCAGTAGCAGACCTGTGTTAATTTCCTATGACCTTTATAACAGTTCCTCCAAACCAGTGGCTTAAAAACAACACAAATTTGTTATCTTAGCTTTCTGGAGGTCGGCAAGCCAGAACCAAGGTGTCAATAAGGCTGCCTTCCTCCTGGAGGAGCCCAGGGGCCCCACATCCTCCCTCCTCCAGCTCCTGTGGACCACCTGCATCTGCCCGTGCTCAGCTCTCCCTCAGGCTGCTGCGGTCACTTGCTTTCCTGCCTCCCTCTAGGTGACGAGGACCCTTGTGATGACACAGGTCCTTCCTGGACGGTGCAGGATAAGCTCCCCGTCGCAGGTCAACTGACAAGCAGTCACGATCCCGTCTTCAACCTTAATTCTCTCCTGCCATGGAAAACGCCCCATTCACAGGCCTGGGATGAGGATGGGGGAATCCTCAGGAGCCACTGGAGGGCTTACCCCCCTCTCCTGTGCCTCAGCCTCCTCTTGTGCCTCATGTTGCTCTCTTCTCTGCACGGCAGGCAAAGGGCTCCCCCAGAGCATCCATCACAGGACCCCCACCCCACAGCAGCCCTTGGCAAGGAGGTTCTCCTCAGCCCTGTTCATATACTTGCTAACGCTGAGCAATCCTGTCGCTGCTGGCGTCCACCCTTCTGTGTGATGGGGACTCGGATTGTACCCTACAAGCTAGTGTTTTATTTAGAATGTCCTCATCTACATTCACAGTGAGGTCTGTCTCCTGTGTTCCCTGTCAACCTATTTGGCTTTTCTTTGTAGAATAGATAGGGGGCTTCACAGGTTCTGAAGCTCCGAGAAATTTAAATAGTACACGAATCATTTCTTCCCTAAAATTTTGAAAAAAAAAATTCTTTCTGAATTTTAAAAATTTAACTGAGCCTTACATTAAGCATAACAAACATTAAGGAATTAGGCCAAGAAGTCCCCGACAACAAGTTTCCTTAAAAAATGCGTGTGACCTGCCTTCTCCAGGATCTCACCCGTGCCGTTTACCCACTTGCGCTAACGCCAGCGGAATACAAAAGGCTTGGGGAAGCTCCTTTCTAACCTAGGCCGGTCCTGTCCTCGAAGCTGACTCCAGGGTGCTCACGCTGCCCGGTTTCCAGCTGGCCTGGTGTCTAAACCAGCTGCACAGTTAACCAGGGGGAGGGGCTAGTCCGCCCCGTCAGGCCAAGTGAGCTAACCGGAGACAAGGCCTGGGAGCAGGTCCGGGACCCTGGATCAGCTCGGAGACGCTCTGCTGCTCCTGCCACCTGGGGTTGCCCGGCATGCATCTGCTGCTGTCAGAATGAAAATACAAATGGGGTCAGCCTCATTTATCCCCTCACATTAAGACAGTGTCTCAGCTCAGGCTGCTAGAACAAAACACCACTTAATGGGTGGCTTAACGTTTATTTCTCACATTTCTGGAGGCTGGGAGTCCAATGTGCTAGCTAGCACCGTTGGTTTCTGGGAAGGGCCCTCCTCCTGGCTGCCGGCTGTCACCTTCTTGCTCTGTCCTTATGTGACACAGAGAGCGTGTGCTCTAGTCTCTTGGGATAAGGACACTAATCCTGTCTCCAGGACCCCACCCTCATCTAAACCTAATTACCACTCAAGGGCGCCACCACCTGCCACTATCACATCAGAGGTCAGAGCTTTAACAAATGGATTTGGGGGGACACGATTCAGTCCACAGCAGATAGGGACTCTTTAGTTAGAAGGAAGTCATTTTCCACTTTAGCCTAACAGAAAAATCAAATATTATCACATGCACACTTTTAATTAAAAGCTACTAACTTGAAGTTTGCATATGTTTATTCTCCTTAACATCATCTCTTTTATAAACTGCCTCTGCAGGAAAGCTCTTCAGCATCTGCTTTCAGGAAAAGCCTGGATCCATGCAAGAGGTAGTCGCATGTTAAATGCATAAACACACTTCTGGAATGGAGATTGGAAGTCCACTGTTTGCCCTTGAATAAGCCTGTGTTGCCCAGAAATGTTGGTGGAACCCCAAACTGTCAAATAAACCAAGCGTTTTGCTGACCAGTGAAGCTACATGCCTGCTGTCAGTGCTGGACTTCCTTGCTTCCGATGCCCCACGATTAGGACTTGTGGGTATCGTGCTGCCTCCAGGCATTCTGCCGGGGTTTGCTCACCCTGCGGTGTGGGAAGGGGGGTCTTCCAGACCAGGCAGCCCTGCGCTCAGCATGCAGCCTCAGTGGTGTACCAAGCAGGGCAGACAGCCAACGCGGTGCTCCTGGCTGGTTGGGGCAGCCTGGACATCCAAAGCACTGACCTGAGGTGGAGGATTGCCTTGTCTGGCTCAATGCTTTCTCTGTTTTAACTTCTCAAATTAACCAGAGAAATTCTACCTACTCTGTAACTCTGAGGGGAAAATCCTGGGGCAAAATACCTTTGAAACCTAAATCAGTCAAAGGGAGAAATAAAGTAGGAGAAACTCATTTATTCCTTGCAAGCAGTCATCCACTTCTGCTTGCTCGGGTCTCTCACGACCTGGCTGCAGAAAAAGGGCCCTCACACAGCCTCTCTGGTTCAGATAAGCCCTGCTCCCCCTTGCATTTACCCATTGATATGGAGATGGATACTTCTCTCCACGCCTTGGAACCACGTATTAATATGGAGATGCACTAAAGCCCAGCAAGAGATCCTGGAAATATTGCAATTTTACCCACATAGTCTAAAGTGGTGGTGCTACTAAAAGACACCCAAGACCATAGCTCCTTAGATTCCAGTGATGACCCATGTAAGACATGACCTCTGGCAACACAGAGCTGGGAAATAAGAAGAACATGACAGGAGATTTCCCATTTGAGTGTCTGGTCTCCATCTGCCCCACACATAGTGTGGATTCAAAGAGCACCAGCTCCCAGTACTGTCATGGCTGCTGCCGCTAACATAAGGTCCTGTTACACACAAGAACCAATGAGAAACACGCCACATCCTTACTGCCACCCTGTCACCACCCAGCCCTGCTGGCCCTCACAGGGCAGTCCACAGGCAAAAGCCAGGGAGGCGACCCCTCTCAGCTGTTCTGAGCATAAAGTCAGAAGTGGTGTTATGTCCGGATCGCAGCATCCTCAGAGACCAGAGACCACCAGGGAGACCGAGTCACGCATGCAAGAGCAAAGGGCGTTTATTACGGGCTTAAGCTCGGACTCTCAGCATTTTCACCCAGGTGGTGGAGGTGAGCTGAGAGCCCCAGACAAAGGCAGGCAGGATTTTTATGGGCTTTGGGAAGGTTGAGTTACAGGAAACTAGGACAAGGATACGGTAATCCAATCATAATCACTCAACATCATTGACAACAGTTCTAGCCATACAGGTTATCTAGAGTATCCGTTACTTTTGGCGGGATCAAATCACAATGTTTGAGGTATCTTTGAAATTAACCAATTACAGAGCGAGCCTAGGGTCTTGCTTGGTGACCAGCAGGTTAATCTTTACTCTCTGTAATGGGGTCTTATCTATCTCTTCCCCGTAGACCTCATCCTTAGGAATGTGGGGAGAGGGCTTTTGGCCTCTCCTGATTGGATGGCAAGGGGGGTGGTTACATGCCTTGGGTGATATGTAACTACTTGATAGTTTCAGGGAAACTGTAACTTAGGCCTTCTAGTTTCTGAGGCTTCCTGAAGCCTGTCATGGCGTTAGTTTGGTTCTTTCAGTGGAAGACCAATCCAAGACCTGGAAAATTGCCCAGACTAGAGCCAAGGAAGCCAGGGCCCACAGCCAAGTCCAAACGCTGCTGGCGAGCAGAAGAGGAAGCTGGGGCCAGCAGAGCGCAGAGCAGAAGCCAAGCTCGAGCAGATCAAGGAGGATCCTGGGAAGTCATCCAAAGGATGTGCTGGAGAAGCCACAGTTCACCTCTGCGGGCCACTGGACACGGCTCTGCGGGCCACTGGACACGGCTCTGCCTAGCCGTCAGGAAGCTAAGGGTCGGGGCTCATAGACAACACTGTAGGGCAGGGCTCTCAAAGTGGGAGCCTCAGGCCCCGCAGAATCAGCATCCCCTGGAACTTGTTAGAAATGCAACTTCTCAGGCCCCACCCCAAACCTGCAGAGTGCAGGCCCCAGAATCTGCAATAAGGAACTGCAGGGTAAACGCTAGCAATCAGCATTTCTCTACATTACCAGTGCTGCCAAATCATCTGAGCAACCCACCTGCAAGTAAATCACAGTCTTTGAGAGCCCAGCCATGGCACATTTGGCTCTTTTTAAAACATTCTGGGTAATGTTAATGGCAGAAAACCCCGGCTCTAAAATCCTCCCCAAGGGGAGATCCCTTTACACACGAAGGGCGTCAGTGTGCCAGCCATAGGTTCTGATTTTATCAGCCCAGTCCCCAGGTTAATGTCGCCTTCGACTGGAGGTCTTATTGGACTAGTTGAGTTGGACTGGTCAGTGAGGCCTTCTTCTCTCCCACCCAACGGTTACTCCTCAGATGTCAGGGTAGAAACTGTAATCCTTGGAAGTGAGCGAGGGCAAGCTTTCCAGAAACCTGGGGTCAACACAGCCAGAGGAAGGCAGCTGTGTGTCATCTCACGGATGACCTGGTAAAGTCCATGATGCCTTTTCAACTGAAATGAAAATCAACTCTGAAGATACGAAGGTTCCTTGTGCTCACTGTGACAGGAGATCTGCTTACTAATTTCATTGGGCACTTAAATCTTTACCGTCAGCTCAGCATTTCAATCTGTTTCTGGCTTTTTAACGCTTCTCTAGTTTCAAGCAAGACAGTCATCACACCCTCTGGCTTTTCCTCCGTCTCTGTTGACGTTCCTCCCTCCTGCTCAAGCCTCCCTGCCTTACCGTTCACACACCCTGAGAAATGCCATGTGGATTTGATGTGAATAGCACATCCTCAGGACTGCTCCCTGCTTGTGTTAAGACCACTTGCAGAACCTCTGGCTGCAGCTATTATTATTCTAATAACTGTCATTAGAATTAGATGCAGTTATTGGCTAAGTGTGCTTCTGGATTTACAGAGAGGCTAGATTAATTGCCATTCATAATATCTTAATGCTTCCCATCATGCTAAGGGGTCACTTAATTCCATCTTTCTTCTAGACTAATTAATCCATAAGCAACATGTGCTTCATAGTCTTGGATTTAATTACCACACTGGTCCAGTATGCGAAGCTCAGCCCAATGGGGACAGTCATGCAGGGCTCCCGGGACAGCAGCCCCCCCAGATCCCAGCATGTGGAATTGCCTCCCCCAGCATCTGCCTCTGGCAGGTGAACCAAGCTCTCTGTCCACAGTATTTATCTGCTTCTTTTTGGAAGGATAAGAGACATGTGTCTTGCTAGAGAGGAATTTCAGCTCCAGGGAAGTTCACTCTGGATTCAATGAGACTGAAAAACCACAGCGGAACATTGTGGGTTAAAAGGTCTCACACCAAGCTATTTTCTCGGAGGCAGGTCAAGTGCTCGAGTCACATCTGCACCCGGCAAATCCACAATCTGTCTCTGTCTGTGCCTCCCAGCAGAGCACTGGGCGGAGCTCTTTATATAGTAATAACACAGACATTAAGGGCTCGTTGCCAACATGTATGCAAGCAAGCGCGTGCCAGCACTGCACGTACACAGTGGGCAAGTAGATTAGGGTCAGGTGAGGATCCTGGCCATGGGAACTTCCATTTTCCCTACCCATGGAAGCAGAAATAACGTCATGCACCTATAAAACCCGTTGCTGTGCCTAAATCAACGTCTCTCTGGGCTGTAGGGGTGACTAAGGAGTTGGTGACAGGAAACTGAGCTGTCTGCCTTTTGCCCCAAGCAGGCTGCAATCAGACAAGCGGTGTGAGGACTTTTGTCCTTCTGTCTGCCACTTGCTTAGCTCCCAGGATCAGTCTGCACGGCCTGGGCCTTCCTTCCACCAGTGCCACCCCACTCCACCCCACCCCACCCCGCGCCATGGACTTCCCAGTCATTGCCCACATCCCCACAGTGTAAGAAAAACATGCGTTTTAGTTCACAAACCCCTTCCCATCTAATTTTTACCTGGGAATAAGTCAGTGACTTGATTTAGAAGGTACAGGTGTCCCCCACTATAGGAAAGTAGAGAGTTCTGATGAAATTTTCCATAAACCAAAATGACAAGAGAAAAGCAACTACTGTCAACATATAAAGGAACATTTTCAAGCTTTCCCAGACTTGAAAAATCACTTCTTAGGCTTTTCTGATACATTAGGACCGATGCACAAAACAGAAGTCAGCATGGATGCTCCCAGATGCAGTTCGGAGCTCTGGCAGGTGATGCTCAGATGCCGAGCATGGCTCAGGGAGGGGCCGGTGGGGCCGCTCCACTGCCCAGGGTGCACTGGCTCTGCCCCAGCTCGCTGCAGACCAGTGCTGAGCCCTGTTCTCCCTTTCTGCCTTTTTTTGTAAAAGTGGAAATCTTCTGCAGATTTCTTTCAGCTTAACAAAAGCAGGTGCTAACCCAGCTCTTTCATAAAAGTGAAATGGGGTAGTGTGAAGTTTGGAAAGCCAAGACCCCTGGGCCCTCTCAGACAGATAGCTGAAATGAGGCTCCAGGGGCTTTAGTGACTTGCCCTGGGCAAGACTTGCTGACTGAGCTACCTGGGGAGCTCACTGCCTTCAGGGGCACCATAAACACAACTGGGAAAACCTCCCAGGATCTGGTGCACCGACCCACCAGCCTGGTGTTGAAAATCCCAAATTAGAGATGCTTCAGTTGGTTGGGGCGTTGGGTCTGAGTTAAAACGTACTGCCTGTGGAGAGGAGGCACATGAGGTTTTCGCTGAACACCTGCCTAATACCTACGAATAAAACGCTGACTTGAGGTCGCGCCCGCAGGGCTCCTTACCAGGTGGAGACTGACAGTGAGGGGTGAGGAGGGCAGTTTGCTGAGCAGCAGGGAAGGAAGGGTGAGGGATGCAGGCCCTGAGGACACCCCTGACCTGGGGGCAGAGGGCAGAGGAGGGAAGGTCAACAGCATCAGCACCAGATGCGGAGACTGTCTTCAGGGCAGCTCCACCCCCCAGAACCAAGTGCCATCCTGCTGGGAGCGTCTTCTCTGCTCAGGTACCAGCGGCCAGGACCACAGCCACCTTCTAGAGGACCAGGCAAGACATCGAGCAGGAGCCCCACATTTGTTCTACACTCGGATTCTGGCTCTACTTCCCCAACAACACGGAAACACTGTGAGCTGTGGCTTGAGGAGGGGGCGAAGCCATGCCCACCCGCTCTCATCCGGCTCCTTTGCAAACCCTCGGGGTCTTGGACGAGCCGGCGCTCTGCTGGCTCCTGCCTCTCCTCCTCCCCTCCTGTGGCCTCTCCTTCCTGCTCAGGCGTCACTCCACGGGGGAAAGACTGTTTCTCCCTTCATCCTTTTCTTACCACCTCCCAAACCAGCACAGATTTCCAGAGCTAATAAAGTTTGCCTTATGTGCCTTAAAAAAAAATCTTGGCTAAGTATATAAAGTGAAGGGTAGCAGAATATGCCACCCCAACATATGCCACTTTGGCAGAACGATTATTTTATGCTGAACGAAATTAAGAAGCAGATAAAAGAAAAACTCCTTGTCCTCCTGTTTGTCTGAAAGCAGGACACAAATGCACAGAGGCGTCCCCCTCCTCTCTCTCTGGGCACAGAGGCGTCCCCCTCCTCTCTCTCCGGGCGCAGAGGCGTCCCCCTCCTCTCTCTCCAGGCGAGCACAAAGGTCAGGCCCTTGTTAATGGAGAAGACATAGACTTAAATCTGCATAAGGAAGCTTGTTCTCATGCTTTTCCTGGTCACTTGCCTGTGATTAGCCCCCCTTCCTTTTGTCTTGACTGAAGAAATGAGTGAGTTTAAGCTCTCTTCCCTAATGCTTTGCACTGGGGTGGCGTCTGTTGGACAGCAGGGAGTTTTGTTTCTCACAGCATCTGAAGTGCTGGCATGATGGTCACAGGCAATGAGTGCTGGTGAAAAACATCCACATTGTGTTGCTGGCCCGCAGTCCTGTCCTGTCCTCACCACCTGCAGGCTCTCTGGCCTCCGGGGACTCGTGCGCCTGCCTCTGGGGCGGGGGGGGGAGGTGCCCCCATCTGACACTCCTCTGCTGCCCCTCCTCCCGCAGCGTCTCTTCCAGCAGCTCCCTGAGTCCCAGATCCTCTAGATGCTTTCTAGAGGCAGTGTCTCCCCCGCCTGCCCAGCCACAGACTTCCCTCCACCCCCCAGCTTGTCTGAGATCTTTACCAACCACTTGGTCCAACTTAGCAGTGGTGCTCCAGGGTTCAAATTCTCCCCGCTTCGCCATGTGAGCCCCGCCACAAGCCCATTGTCAGTGGTATGCTATGGCATCTCTGGTTCCTTATGTCCCACAAAAGCCAGGTAAGTTTGCTGTCCTCACATGGTGCAGCTTCAGCCCATCTGCCCTTCCTTCCAGCAGGGGTACAGGAGACACACCCGATTCACAGCCACGCCCTGGGCTGGCATGGAGAAGTCCAGCACGCTATAGTATTTCACTATAGGGACTGACACTCAATCCCCTATGCCATGTTCTCTGGGCAGGGAATGATGGGGAGTTGTTAAAATCCACATTCTTGAGGGTGGGCAGGCCTGAGTGTCCAGGCCGCCTGGGGTCCATAAGGGCACCAGCATGAGTCGCTGCCTTGGGCCCAGGGGCTTGATCCTTGGCTCGCATCCTTACCCCGCCTTATCCTGGACGCAGGGAGGCAAAAATAGTGCCCCTCAAAGGGCCGTCATGAGGATGACTGAAGAGGGGTCCTTAGCATGGGGTCTGGCACAGAGCTGGGCTCAGTGAAGTAGCCTCTGAAGGGGTGCCCCACAGCCTGTGGTGTCCCCTCCCCTGTGGCCGAAGCATGTAGCACCATGTCACTCAGGTGGAGGGGAGTGTGGGAAGTGGGGCGCCACCTCACTGGCCCGTCGGGAAGAGCAGAGCTGGGCTGGATGCCTCCTTTCCCTCTTTAGGAGCAGAACTGGCCCAAAAGAGTAGAGCCTCCCGATTCCCCAGGGACAGGCTCATCCTTGTAGGAGTGGGGTACAGGGCAGGAGTGGGGTGCAAGGGAGGGGTGGGCTGCAGAGGAGGGAGATATAATGGAGAAGTAGGGGTGCAGGGCAATGATGGGGTACACAGCAGGAGAGGGGTTTAAAGTAGGAATTGAGGATGGGGTAGGAGTGGGGTGAGGGGAGGAGGATAGAGGGTAGGAATGGGGTGCAGGGGAGGAGGTGAGTGGAAGACGAGGTGGGTGCAGGGGAGGAGGTGGGGTATAGGGCAGGAGTGGGGTGCAGGG
>JAQQAC010018689.1:35782712-35848936 GCA_029783875.1 Phataginus tricuspis | reverse complement strand
TGGGTGCAGTCAGGAGTGGGGTGCAGGGGAGGAGGTGGGGTATAGGGTAGGAATGGGGTACAGGGCTGGGCTTGGGTGCAGTCAGGAGTGGGGTGCGGGGGAGGAGTTGCTGTCCATGCTGTGGACAACCCTCAGCTAAGAGCCTTCCCGGGGATTTGCCCTTGATAGGATATTGCTGTCTCTCAAGGTCATGCCCCTTTCCAGAGGCAGCCTGAACCCAGCAACTGTCTCATATGGAGAAAACGCGGCCGTCCTGTTCCAAGGAGTTGGCTGAGGCCGTTTATAAGGCCCGCTGTTGACCGTCTCCCTCTGCCAACCCCTGCCACCCCATTCCCTTCTACAGCTGTGGATCCCAAAAGAACTCCCCATAGACTCCTGCAGCCTGGTCTCCGTCTGGGACTGTGCATCCCGCCATCCTGCAGCAGACACCCACTCTGCTCCCACATCAGCGACAATCCCCAGCCGACCCCATCAGAAACTAAGAGGATAGCTGGTCTACGTCTACCTGACTCTTAGCTTTATTTCTGGTTCAGACTCTGGACAGGGAATGGAGGCCCTATTCATGGGACTGCCATTGTTAGTGGGATATCCAGGGAAGGCCAGTGCACAGAGGTAGGAGGACACTGACACCGTCACTGCCCGGGGGACCTTCACGCTCAGTTCAGGAGCCGTGCCAAGAGCCCGGGGCCCGGAGAAGCCGGGGTGGCCTCAGCCACAGCAAGGGGGGGTTCATTTTAGGCTTTATCCTTCGTAAGCAGCCTCACTGCAGAGCACCTTGCAGCCAAGGATCAGACCAAGAATTACCTGACAATCGTGAAGGACGAGGTGTTGAAATGCGCGTGATAACCTCATCATTCCAGCCAATCAGCACCGGGTCTGGTGAAAATAACACAGGCTCGGGACCAGAGCGACCAGCGTCTGATTCCAGTCTCCCCGTCACCGTTTGCATGACCCTGAACTTGGGTGAGCCTACTTCCCTCACCTGTAAAACAGAGTCAGAAGAATCTTGCCAAACTGGCGGAAGGATTAGTTAAGATAACGTATGTAAAGCCCCTCCCATGGAGCCTGGCTTACAACAGCTGACAGCCGTTAGTATTTTTCACAGAGTTTCTAAACTTCTCCAGGTGATGAGTCATGGCAGGTTTCTCCTACCTGGTCATTTACCTCCCACTGTGCCCTTTCTAAATAGGGAGGCTATTTATGCTTAGACAGAACAAGAAGTAAGTTTTGGGGCAGCTGTTTAGGGCAAGGAGCCATCTAATGAGCGTGGCTTATTTTTATCCACCACAACTGCAGTGAACAGTGGCTCTTTGGTGCAAGTCAGCCCTTCTGGGAGCAGTATGCCCCCCTCCTGCAATGTGAGAGTCATACACGGCCCTCGACCTCAAAGGATAGGACGCAGGTAATCAAGCTCAGCAGGAGGACATGTGAGCCTGGGAGACCCCGAAAGCCCAGGGCTGGCAATGGACAAATGGTGACGCAGCCAGGGCCAGGACGGCTGCTCGGACGGTGCCACCCTAGAAATGAAACCTCCTCGGTTCAGTGGCAATTCTTGAGTCATTTCTCCAGAGCCCATGGCAAGAAAGCAATGTCAGTGATTCAGGAGGAAACGATGGAAGGAAACATCCAGCGGGTTATACAAACCAGCGTCAAGGCTGCAGTCGGGGGAGACCAGTGTCCAGGCTTCTGCTGCCAACAGCATCTTCCCCTGGAGAGCCCACTGGCCCACCCAGTGTGTCCCCACAGACCTGGCCACCAGCTCTGGACAAACTAGCAGGTGGGCCTGGCTGGGGGAGTCCAGCCCGCCTGAGTCTGTGGGGCCCTGGGGCCAGGCCTGGCTGTATGTGGAGGGACAAGCCAACGCACCACCTGGTGAGTGGCCTGTGTGCTTCTCAGCACCTGCACTCCCAGCTGACACCTGGATGAATCCAGGAAGTGGGAATTTGGTTCTCTGCCCCCTGCCACGCTTCCTTTTCCCTGCCTTGCATGCCCTCCACTTTCCCCACAGGAACTCACAAGGGGAGAAGCAGAAGCAAATTTTCTTCTCTGGCAGCTCCTGGATGGTTTGCAGGTTCATGCTCAGCCGATTGTCCAAGACAAGGCCATGTCTTCCACTGAAGGTACTCCCAAATCAGGACAGCGTGGTGGGGCACTGGGCTCCGGAACCCCCAGGGTCGGCTGACCCTCCTGAAGTCACAGCCCAGCCCCCACACGCAATGGGCCCTCTGCCGCCGCAGCAGCCCCGTCCCTCCCCCTAGCTTGGGTGTTTGCACAGGTGGGGCCTGTACCACCATGTAAGTCCAGGAGAGGAAATCCCAGGGCAAAATACCTCTAAAAACTGAAATCAGTCAAAGGGAGAAATAAAGTTTAAAACCCGTTTACTGCTTTCAAACTGCAGTCCAGGGCCATCTCTCTCCCCTGCTCCTGGAAGCAAGCCAGCCAGCAAGCCAGCCCCTCCCTTAAACGCTCAGGTTCAGACACGCCCTTAGTTGCCCAGGTAATTACCCACTGACGTGGAGATGAACTTCTCTCCACCCCTGAGGATGTGCAAATGCACCAAAGCCAGGTGAGATACTCTGGAAATGTTACAATTTTATCCACACACTGGTACTAGTAACACTGGCAACCGACCCTGGGGGCTAAGGTGCCCTTATATTATTCATTTAAGCTTCACAGCACCTATGAAAGTAGCTCTTACAGTTTTCCCATTTTACAGATAAGGAAACCAAGGCTTGGGGAGGACAAATAACCCACCTAAGTCACACAGCTAGTGAGTGAAGAGCCAAGGGTCCCCCTCAGCTCCTGCTGGGCACAGAGCCTGAGCCCAGTCACCCTCCACTGTGAGCCTGGAGACCTGTCCCCGCTCCTCTGCCCAGGTCACAGCTGCCTCACGGTGCTGGGGGCCTAGGTGCAGCCCTCGCAGGGCTCTCAAGAGCAGGACCTGTCTCATTCATGGCCTGATCCCTAGGTGCTGCGCAGAACCTGGCCGTAGTGGTGCTGGCCCTGCAGACACTCCGGGAGACGGGGCTGCCCCAGAGGGTCCTGTGCAGTGCACAGCTGGGGAAGCAAAGCAGGTGGAGCTGAAACGCAACCTTACACAGCTTGCCTGGAGCCGCTTCACCCAGGCCGGCTTCTCATGCTCACAAAGGCACCCACAGCATGACGGGCTCTGGGTTCACAGCCAGATGGGTGGTGCCCGCGTGGGACAGCCGACATGCTTCCCATCGAGTCTGTGGTAGGCATTCCAGCTGTTAAGCCCCATTACCTGTCATGGGCTGAATGTTTGTGCCCCAGGTGTGTATGTTGAGAGCCCACGCCCCAGAGTGATGGCATTGGGAGGTGGGGCCTCTGGGAGGTGATTTGGAAGAGGCCAGCTCTCGAGGGTGGGGCCCATCATGGGACGGGTGCCCTTATGAGTCACAGAGACCCGGCAGCTCTGTGTCCCCTCCACGCCAGGTACAAGTTGGCCTCCCCAACCTGGAAAAGGCCTCACCCAAACTTGATCGGCAGGCACCTGGACTTCAGACCTGCAGTCCTGGAAGTGTGAGGAACAAAATATCTGTTGTTTATGACCCACCCAGTTTGTGGGCTCCCAAAACCCAGTCCGTGGTGTGTGCTTTGAGACACCAACAGGTGTCGCCCCACAGACAGTCAGGATACACCCTGGGGGCCTGGTTTGGCTCAAACCACATAAAATTTTCAAGATAAAAGTCCCAAACAGCTCAAACCCATCTTGTCTAGGAACCTGCAGTTTTACCAAGGAACCGAAGCTCTGAGTTCCCTGAAGGCAGCAGCTCGGGCTGAAAGGCTCCCATCTCCTCTGACAGCCCAAGGTTCCTTCCTTCCAATTACACGCATGAAAAATGGCATTTAAGTGAGTGCACCCTCATCCCAGTGGCCTGACATTATCCAAAACCAGAGTAATGATCCTTGAAATAGAACTGTAGAGTCACCTCTCATTGCCACCCTGTCCTTCCCTTTAAAAATGAGAACCAACTTTCCCACCAATAGAAATTACCTTTAGGTTTTGACAGTTTCTGATGAAATTACATATAAATCCTGTGGGTAATTGATCTGATTACTTATGCCAGCTGGGAATGGCAGGTATCGCTGGACACCAAGACAAATCCAGTCTCTAAGTCTCCAGCTGACAGTGGAGCCCAACAGCATGGCACAGCTCATCCCGCAGGCTCTGGCACCGACTCGCTGCCCAGGTCCCCAGCTCTCCGCCACCGTGTGACCCCACCTCCCTGACCCGTTTGTTCACAGCCTAATATGGGGCATGTGGTGGCAGCTCACCCTCAGGAACACTGTGGGAGTTTGGTAAAATAATCCCAGTGAAACTGGGACTAGCTAATTAATCCTGCCGAGCATGTAGAAATGCTTGAGTGTGATTAAAATAATTCCATCTTTTAAAAACCATTCCTGTTTAAGATAAACTTAAAATTATTCCAGAGCGATTTGGCCCTTTAAACAGCTTTGTCATCGGAAAGTCAGTCTTGTTAACTGTCAGAAACTGGGCCTGACAAATCTTGCAGAAGCCAAGAGATTATCAGTAAGTTCACGTGTGTGAGCAGCAGAAACAAACTCCGTGTCTCTGTCCACTCCTCACTGGATAGCGGACATGCCCCATTTCTGGCACTGCCCTCCTCCTGTGCCTAGCACTCCTTCGCATGCCCCCCCCCCCCCGTGGCCCTCCCCCCGTGGCCCTCCTCCCTGGACAGCACTCCTGCCTTCAGGCCTCACTCACTCGCCCATTGTGATTCCATCGTGCCCTCCAGGCCTGGTACACGGCACATAGTTCCCGCTGTGACTGGGTTTCTCTGACCGACCGGACCATGCGGTCTTGGGTAAATTCCCTCTTAGTTCACCTCATTCTGGGACCAAGGGTTCTTGGGGGTCATCATGGGGGTCACCCCCTGTAAACAGCCCTGGAAGGGACACACCTAAGTCTAGACAAGGGTGAGCCAGAGTCAGAATCTGAGCACCACAAGGAGGTGGCCACCCCGTGTTAGCACTGACCGTCCTGGGCAAACTGGGTGGCTGGCCACCAGCAAAGCATCCTGGAGGTGCAGAGGGCTGGTCATGTCGGGGGCAGTCGGCCAACAGCACTGGCTCCACGCCTTCTGATATGTTGTAATAGCCCCATGGCTTCCTTCAAATGACTTCAGAGAAATCAGTGCTGGTCACCGGTCCCTGGCCGGGGGGCTTCAAAGGACTGACTTCATCCTGCCATCTTCTCCAGGCTGCAGCCCAGGTCCTGAGCCCCTCTGACCTCTGCTAAGCTCTATCCCGGATGCCCTGGTCTTTGGTTTGGAGCCAGAGAAGGGCCCATGGCTTGGGAGCCTGGCCCTTCCCACCCAAGTCCTCCTCCCAGGTATCCAGGAGGGGGTGTGGGCAGCGTCAGGGCCCTGAGCCCCTAACCTGCCTGGGAGCTCATCACAGCACCCTGTGGAGCTTAGAGCTTTTCCCGGGAGCCCGAGGGTGCCATCCAAGGAGGGAAGCCAAGCACAGCCTGGGACCTTCTCCGGAGTGCCCCTCCTTACAACCAGCCCACCCTCCCCACTTTCAGGGCTCTTGGAAGTTGCCCCCAGGAAGCCCACCTGGTGTCGGCTGCCAGCTGCCAGCAGAGCCCCCACCCGTGACACCTCCCCCAAGAAGCCTCCTGGGTGCCCCACCTCCCTCAGCACTCTCTGTACACGCCCAGTGCCCCCAGAGCTTGTACAGGAAAGTTTCTCACTTAATGATGACCTTAAGACTGCACCGTCACAGGTCGTTTCTATAGCTCATTACCAGAGAAGCTTCTCTGAACATAGTAGAACATGAAAGAATCCATAGAGCCCATTATTTTTAAAAAACAAGTCTTATTTTCAGTGTAGTACAGAGAACACAATCTGTGGCATCTTACTACGCCGATGGGCAGTGACTGCAATGGGGCGGGGGGGGCTTGATAATATGGGGGGAATGTAGTAACCAGTGTTTTTCTTGTGAAACATTCATAAGAGTGTATATCAATAATACCTTAATAAAAAATAAAATAATAATAATAAATAAAAACAAGTCTTATTTTGTTTCTTGTTAATTTTATTTTCCCAGTAATAGCTCAAGATCATTTAGGAACAAGAAGTTTATCTCACTTACTCTCCTTTTTAAATCTTTCACAGCGTCTCTCAGGGTGTCAGGAAGGTAAAAAGCACTCATTAAATATAATCAGGGCCTGATGGATGAATTCTGATAAACCGTCACAGGCACAGCCCCTCACAGGCCAAGCTCAGGGTGTTTGTTGAGTGAGTGAGTGAGCACTCCCCCCGTTTCAGAAATGGATCCAACTTGTCCACTTTGCTTTATTCACCAGCTTGGGGAGTAAGAATTCACCAGCAACAGAATAAAAATATAAAAAGATGGAATGCAACCAAAACACAGTAGAGTGGGATGAAGTGCTTAGTATTTAAGTGACTTGTCTACTTTGTATGGGAGAAATTCTGGCCCTCACCCTCTCATTACTCGGCAAGGGGAGTCGGGTGTGTATCTGAAATGCACACCACCACGGGCTCCTCCTCTAGGATCTTTACTTGTGTCACCTTTCAAAACCCTCCTGCTTCTTCAGTAGCTGTAAGGCAATCCACAAGATGACAAAATTTAATATGGAAACAATAGGAGCATACGTTTAAACTGCTGATATTTGGAAAGAAAATCTTTCGTAGTACTTTTAATGCTCTTAGCTGCTGTCTGCACACCGTATGAACGTATTTCTCTTCACTAATAGTGGCAATTCAGGCAAAGTCTGAAGCTTAACCAAGTGAGTGCTTACTCCAGCAGATACGCTAATCAGTTTTCCTGCCATGCCTCATTTTCCCATCTAGTTTAGTATGTTGCTCCCAGAGCCTCCGAAGGAGCAGCCCCACGCCATACCATCCACCCTCCTGTGGAAACCTGTGGTCAGTGAGATCCTGCTTAAAGAAATGTGAAGTGAATGGCACGGAAGCTCTAGCCAGGTGACCTTCAACATTCTTCATTCTCAGGCTCCTCATTTGCGAAGCAGGCAATGATGTTGGAATGAAGTGCAGAACACAGACCATGACTGCTCAAGGGCTGGCCCCTGCCAGCACGATAACTGTGACACACGTTGCTGTCACTGCTGCTGTCGATGCTGAGCGGCGCCATCTGTGGGGCCGGAGCCTGATGAGACTGCGTCAGGCATGAGCACTAGAAGGAAAGGAGCTGGGGGGGAAGAGAGCACAAGTCTCTGTCTTCCCAGGTTTCTTGCTCTCAGATGTTCGTGAAATTGACTCTGGTGCCCGTGAGCACATGCCCCGTGGCAACAGCCCCCCGAGACGGCCTCCGTGCTCCTCGTCCCCAGTAGCCATGCTCAGTGGCCAGGTCATAACATACGAGGAACTGAGGCCTCCTGCTCAAAGCCATCTTGGAACCATGCCTCTCACCCAGTCAAGTCTTCCGATGACCACAGCTGTGGCCAACATCTGGACAACGACCTGAAGAGACCCCCTAAGCCAGGACAATCCAGTCCAGCCACTCTCAGATCCCTGGCCCTCTGAAAATGAGTGTTTCTGTTTTATGCAACTAAGTCTTGGGGCAACTTGTTACACAACAACAGATAACCAACACATGCCTTTTGGCTCAGACTTGTTTGAATGCATTTTTGTACCTTGCAGTGCATGACCTTGGGCCAAGATACTTACTTTAAAACATTAAACATTTAAATGTTACATGTGAAATATTAGCCTAAGAAATAGAAATGCAAAAGAACTGTAATTGTTGAAGTTTTTAATTTTCTTCTTTTGGAGTACATAAAAGCAGACCCTAGTTTTAAGGTATACTTCTTACTTATGTATCCATCTGTCTGTCAGTCACTTCCTATCACACATTCATCTATGCATCTTTAAGACTGGGGTTTTAAATAGAATGTACACAGATAAATAATACATGGTGGGGGGAAAGAATATTTTTCTTTCTAGAATTCCTTTTGAGAAAGTTTCTTCAAAACTGTTTTTAACCAACTGACTTGGGGTAGAAGTTGAGCCTCGAGGGTGTGTGTTTGTGTGTGTGTTTTGTGTTGGGGCAGGTGGGGAGGGTTAAAAGTCACTCTTATTTGCATGTCTTCAGAAGAAACACAAGAAGAGTGAGAAAAAGGGAGAGGAAAGGGGTGAAGGTCAAAGGTTTCCTGTGACCTCGTTCCTTTACTCCTCTACCATCTTATGTAAAATTACTAAACTCACAAAGTAATTGAGACACATGAATTGGAGAGGCAGAAACCAGTGGTGGGGCAAGCCTGTGTGTTCATGCTAACATATTAGTATAAGGAGTGCCCAGGTAGCCCAAAAGCACAAGGCAGAGAGGAAGAGGAGGGGTAAACATCAGGCCCACAGAAATTATAGGGAGGGCGTTTAGGGTTTCACAGACCTATAATACTGGGGGGCTTGAGGCACAGATTAAGGTCTGAGGGCCACGGAGGACCCAATGGGCATCACAGATGGATGGATGGATGGATGGATGGATGGATGGACAGATGCATGGATGGAGACAGAAGGAGAGAAACTGACAGGTGTGAGCTCTTTCCTCGAGAGCCAAGAACAGCAGCTTCTTATTCATCTTTGTACATTCAATGTTGTACATGGCAGAGATTTTATAAACTTTCATGGAATAAATGAATGAGTGAATCAATGATATACAAAATAATAAATATTGAATTAATTTGCAAGTACTAATCTTCTAATACATGCACTCTACCTGTACATTCACTGTTAGGGTTATTCTGAAACTTAGCGGTTGATTTCATAAGCTTATACATATTTCAGGGTGGCAGAAGATACTCCGTCAGCATAAGTATACTTACCATAAAGAAATGCTTTCCTGCTTACAAAAGACATAATCTTTCCTCCTGGTCTGGCAGACAAACCCTGATGCTCTGTTTTCCTTCTGCCATCCATCTGGGGGCAGTGGAGTAGGAGAGGAGATTGCAGAATGGATGTGACCCGCTAATGCATCAATACCTGAACCGAGAAGTAGCCACTACAAATGAGGTGGCCTGCACTGATAAATGTACTGATTCCCTTTCTCAAGTCTCTCTAGGATTCTGCAACTGAGCTTGACGTTCCTTACACATCTGGACTGCTCTTGTCCTTGGCTAGATGTGAGAGTCCTTTGCCCATGATGTCCTAAACCATCCACAAAGCACCTGCCACCTCCACACCAATCTACCCACAGCTCTGTTGGTCTGCTGGCTGCTGAAGATTAGCTCCATTTAGCTGTTTTGTTTTTTTCTAATCAATAAAAAGGAGATCGTTCCAATACCATCTGTCAGCTCCAGTACAGTCCTGGTAATTATCACTTTGTCAGACCTTGAAATCCCCCTACATGCTATGTCATAGTTCAGAGAGTTCATCTGAATTCATGAATTATTTTCAGAAATAATGAAGCCTATCAGATTACCTTTTAACTTCATTTGAAATGAAATTAATTGGCAAGGAGACCATAATGACTTATGGGAAGACTTTCATATCCTTAAAATAGCAAACTGATTTCCTCTCTCCTTTGCCCACTCTGACATTGCTTCACTCTTCTCTCCAATCAACCTTCTGCCTATATTCTTTTCACTGGAGGTTCAGAAGGGCAGGAAACTGGAGGAGCTACATCATTTTTAAAGTGTGTGTGTGTGTGTGTGTGTGTGTGTGTACACACAAGATGCCTGCTCTAATTCAGAAGGAACGGTATTCCACATCTTCCTGATCAATTTCTCCCCCCCACCAATCCAACTATGAATAGAATTATTCTCCTTTTCCTTTTTCCTTTTAATTGCCTAGAAGGTTATATATAAATGGATAGCTCTAGCCCAGAACTTTCTCTTCTCTATCGTACTACCTTTTAAATATCTCATTCCAATAACCAATTGATATTCAAAGGAAACATACCTGTGGTGGGGACTGCCACACATTCATCAAGACCCACCTAGACCACATTTCCCGACCTTCAGTGTGGGGGATGGCTAAGCCAAGGGAGGAGAATATGGATAAATTCCAAGCCTGACTTCTTCAAACACCTGTCATGGGGTCCTCCCTGCACTTTTCCCATCTTTTGACAATGAAGAAAATTCAAAAGACCTTGAAAAGGTGTGACTACAAGCCGGAAGGAACCTGGGTCTCTGAATGAGCTTGCAGAAGGCTACCTGATGGGGAACTTCTACACTGGACAATGACATGAACCAGAAACAAATTCCTATTGCATCCAGTCCTTATCTGTTACCATACGTTCTGCTGTCCTGGGGTGAGCGCTGGACCAAGTCCCCACTTAAAACTTGATTTGTGTGTTAACACTGATGATACCGCACAAGCACCCAGAGGGTATGAAGAGATTCATTACTCCCATAGTGAGTCTTTCAGAGGAGAGCAGGGCAGCCTCCCAAGCAAATGCAAAACAGCCTGAGGGGCTGGGGAGGGTTCAGTGGTTTGGGCTGTTCTAGGACCAGATGTGGGGAAGAAGAGAAAGGGGACAGATGAGGCTTGAGGCCCTTCAGCAATAAACACCAACAGTGGAGTCAGGACTGTTTGCTACATCATAGTAGAGTCACCTGAACACACACAACATCAAAACCGCACACTTACGGCTCAATCCTGCCCTCTTCTCTGCTTTCCTTGAGGCCAGGCTGACCAACCCCCAAGCCGGATGTGGACAAAGGGCAGCCTTGTAGAACTGCCCAGGATTAAGGTCATTCTCACTGCCTACCTCCTCCGTTCCCACCCGCTCCCTCCCCTTCCAGGGGTCTGTGGGAAGTCAGAGCCACAAAATCCCTGTTTCTGCCAGAAGTACTGTTCAAGGGCCGAGCCCACAATGGGCTTCCTGACCTCCAGCACCCGGGGCACTGCGCACGGGTTTCCTGCATGTTAGTCCCTCACAGCGGCTTCCAGGAGTCCATAAACAACAAGGGCCTGGCTTTTTTCTCAAGGTTTTCTCAACTGATATGAGTATAAAAAGTGGTGGACTTTAGCGTTAATCACTGTGACGACGGACAGCCGTCTTGGCGCCTTTGAGCCTAGGAGGTGTGTGTGGCGGTGATTCGGGAAGAAGGAGCCCAGAGAGGTTCTCAGGGGTAAACAAATGCCCTGTAGGTGCCTTTGCCTGTTTCTCTGAACCCAAGAAGATATTTCCAGAAAGTGGCTGCAGGAGGCGTCCACGCCGCTGACACTCTTTGCTCTGCCACCGCTCAGAGGACACTGCTTTTAGCGGCTGCAGGGGCACCTCTGCCTCCTGCCGATTCCAACGGGGATCCAAAATCCAACTTAACTCAACACGTGTCTACTGTGGCCTGAGAACTAAGCCCAGGTCTGGGCTATCTAAATAAAAACGTGTCCTCAAAGAGTTTATAATCTGTGGGATTCTGGATTCAGCTCTTCCTACTTTTTCTGCATTTGAATTATGTGGGTTAACTGGCATTAATTCTGTTGTCCAATTCAGAGCAAACCCTCCTTTTTCACATTAATCTCACTGATTCCATACGTGGAGTCCATTCCTTCCCCTAATACACGCCATCTCTCAGTCACCATCGCCCCAGAGAGCTCTGTCCCACTCGGAGTCCCTACTGCTGCCGTCTCACAGAAATGGAGACTTGCACCGCCCTGCCAAGGTAGGGGTGGGAAAGCCGGCCCATGTGTGCAGCCCAGCAGTTCCCACCGGTGATTAGACTTTCACCTGCTGCATCTCCAGAACCCTCACTGGGCAGCAGCTGCCCCCACACAGACCAAAGGGGAAAGGGTGGGCGGGCTGCTCCCACCCAGTTCCCGCCCTCTGCCTTCTGGGGCCTTCAGTCTTTGGGGAAGTCTTCTGGAAGCTTCTCTGGGCAGTCCTATGAGTGGACTCCAGGGGTCGTGCCCGGACACATGTGAACTTCTCAGCGTCCCTCTGAAAGTACATGGCTGCAAACTGAACAGTGCTCCCTGTGGAGAGCCAGTGGGGGCCACGGACACCAAGGCCATCTTCTACCACTTCATTTCCGGCTTTCCACCATGAGACCCAACACAGCCTAGGTTTTGGCAGGCAGATGGCACGGCTGGCTCAACATCAGTGACTTGCCATGCTGCAAGAGAACACAGACTTCCTAGTCCTGGTATGAGGGTCTGGCAAGCACATATGACTTATGTAGGGTCATGCCTAGTATCCTGATTGCAGCACGGCTGGCTTCCCGTCGGTGAGGACCCTTTGCCCCACGAGCCCCACCCACCCTCTTACCCGCACCCCTCCTGGGTTTTGCTGCTGACTTGTTTGAGCCCGATCTCAAGATCTTCCATTTATGCCTACTGTATTTCCTCTTGTGAGTCTGGGCTTGGGTGGCGTTCAGATCTCCTCTTCCTGTCCTAATAATTCTTTTCAGCTCTGTGTCATCCCAGAATTGATAGGTCGCCCTCATATGAGGGCACTGAGCAGGACGGAGTTTGGCGTGCCCCCTTCAGGACCACCATCCACTCTCCAGGATAACACGGATCCATTAAATGGCCATTCCTGGGCTCCCTCTAAGCAGCTCCCTAGAAAGTATGGTCATCCAGCTGGCACCGAACACCTGGGTCTGGCATCTGCTGGGCCTCCCCAGACAGGGAGGTGAGAACCTAAGATGGGTTTCTCAGTAACCCAGACCCAGATGGCACGTGTCTGCAAAGGAGAATGTGACTGGCAAAGACGTGGCCACTGCCAGGTCCTTCCTGCTGTTTTCCCCCCAACTCGCAACCTTGCTAGGAAGCAAAGGGGAGATTTTCTTGAGAGGGCTGAGCTTTGTTACCAAGTCACAAGCCTGGGACAGTCTGCCCCAGGACTGAGGGAGGAAAGGAAGGGCGCTGAGGTTCATTGAGTGTTGCCATGTGCTACTATGAGGGGCATTTTCCATTTTATTCTATGCAGTCCTCCCTTCAGCTCTGTGAGGCCCCAGATTTGCAGAGCAGTCCTCAGGAGACAGGCCCTCCGTCCCAGATCTATGCACGTCATTCACTTTCATGATCACCCCCACACTCCGACAGAGGTATTGTATCCCCATGCTACAGATGGGAAAGCTGAGTCTCAGAAAGCTGGCACAAGACCTCACAGGAGACAGTGACAGTTCCCACCTCATAATGCTGTGCAGATGAGATGAGACCACACGCGGCACGTGCGTTGCACAGAGCCAGGCACATGGCAAGTGTTCCTTGGCACTGCTGTCCTTACTGGCTAGGGAACACGGCATTGGAAAGGGTGTCAGGTCCCAACCGGACCTCACTCAGGATGCTCCCGATGGGCACGAGGCGGGGTCTCGGGATCGCCACGCCCTCTGGAGGACCTTGGACAGAAGGCAGAGTAAAGAGGGTGAGGAAGACACGCCCCCCACAAAGCGGGAGGTGGTCCTCCCAAGCTCGGGGCCCTGCTCTAGATATGACCACACTTAATCTCTATAACAAGTCAGGCAGTGGGTGCCACCATCTACTTAGCACAGTGCAGAGCAAGCCTGAGTGACCCCCCTGGCCCCATCAGACCGTCTGGGCACAGCTATGCCAGGCCCAGAGCTCTGCCCAAGGAAAGGGGAACCAGGTCAACAAGACCGCCTTCACGTGACGTCTGTGCCCCGTGGAAACTCACTTCTGGATGCCCAGACGCATGCTTGGTGGGAAGGGCTCTCTATCACCCTAGGGAGATGGATTCATCCAGGGGGCCCCTTCCCTGCTTCACTCTGCTTCCTGCCTTTGGTCATTTCTGTGCAATAAACAGTGAGAGACAAAGACATCTGAGCTGGTAAATATGTGAGAAGAGGCAAACCTGGTTTAAAGTGGCAGCCAGACACACCCTTTCCTAGGTATGGGTCTCTGCATGTGACTGTTCTCAGTTTCCACATCTGTGAAACAGAGAATACAGACTTCCTAATACTGATATGAGGGTCTGGCGAGCATGTATGACTCATGTAGGGTCATGCCTAGTATCTTGATTTGCAGCTACTGCTATCACTCGGCCACTTCTTCATAGCCGTGGGCTCCTGTCCAGCGAGCTCACCTAGGGAAGGCCATCTGCCCTCACCACCTGAGAGGTGGGGTGGAATATCCAACCTGCTCTGTAGTGAGGAGTGAGGTGATGGCATAAAGCCTGGCACGCCACACAGACTCCGCCAGTGTACCCATTCCGTATTCTTACCATGGCTAGCTTCTCCCAGGACTTGCAAATTGCCTCAAATGCCCATCAGACCACTGGAATTATTCCCGTCACGACTGGTGGGAGAGAACTATTTGGGTGTTTCTCTTTCATAATAGAAGACCTGCCAGAGAGGCACTCAACTGCTTTTGAAGCTTTCCTTTCTCCACCCTAGGGAGGGGTCTCTACAATGGAGCACGTCTGAGCCAGCCCACAAAGGAAGAAAAAACAGGCCCGTCCTCTACAGCCCTGCTTTTAGAATCTCCTTTTCTCAAAAAGTTAATACTAATCAAACCCTAAGAGGACCCTGAGCTACTCTGCCAGCTTTCAGGTGTGACAGGACAAGGGACTTTTGAAGTCAGATGACCTGGGCTCAAAGGCAGGTCTGTGACTGTACGTAGCTATCAGGAGTCATGACCTCTCTATACCCAGTGTCCTCACTTACAAACTGGGGAAAAGAATAGTATCCATTTCATAGGATTGCGAGGAGGGTCGCATGAGAAGGTGTGAATGGGTCTGTAAAATGGAAAGCGCTATGGGAATGTGAATTGCTTTTATCTACTGCTGAGAAAAAGGACAGCCAATGTCAGGCTCATCAAAGCAATACACGGAGTACCTCAGGAAGCCAGGGTCCCTGTGTCTTCTCCTTTGTAAGTCTGAATTTCCTATTTCCATTTTAACAGCCTTTGTGTAACTGTGCCTGCTATGATAAGCCACTTTAGATCTTTTTGGAAGGAGGCAAAGTACAAAAACAAAACAGTCCCAAGGCGAGAATCAACATGGACCATTTACCCCTCGTTTCACTGCATTTGCAAGATTTTGGTGGGGTTAGATCTGCTGTCTGAAGCCTGGAACCCAAGGCTCCTGTCTGTGGATGAAGATGGCTGGTCTTCTCAGGACGTCCAAGTCAGAGACGAGGCCAATCAGCCCTAAAGGAAACTCTGCGCCCAGTCACCCAGCAGGACGATGGCCGAGGGAAAGCCTGCTCCCAAAAATATCTCCCCAAATCCTCTGACTTTGTACGTTCAGCCTCACAGCAGAAGCTGCATTTTGTCTTCTGCAGAATTTTTAGAAGGGGTTTAAATGAGACACTCAAGCCATCACTGTGCTTTAAACAGAGCACACGACGCATCATACAAACACCATTCATGAACCTGAGTTACAGGTTTCAGGGGGGAGCTGGGCACACGTATAAACAGCCCGTGTATAGCAAACAGAAGAAAAGAAGGGAAGTTTGGAGAATAAGATGAAAAACATTGTGCCCAATTTAAACATAAAAATCTCAGCCTTGTCATTATTTACAACCCCCTAGCACAACTCCTACCCAAAAGGAGAGAGTGTCAAATGGAAAATTCTAAATAAGCTAATGTCCTTGCGTTGAACCAAACAGCACAAATGATGCAGCATCATAAAATGAAGCTATAATTATGTTGTCTCACTTCTTGGCTGCCAGAAGCACAACACAGAGCAACCACTCCAGCATTTTCTGGACTCAGACTGTTTGGGGATCCTTATAAGAAGGTAGCTTTAACTAGTGACCAGCTGATTTGCATTCAGTGACTCTGGGATGGTTTCAGATGACAATGGAACACAGTCTGTGGTTCTAGACAACACTTTGAACATGTAAATGTTTCAAAACATGTTTTTTTCCCTACGAGTGCCCCCTCTCCAGCTCACTCTCACCCCATGCCTTTGGATATAACTCATCACCAACATTCTGCCCCCACCCCAGCTCAGGCTGTCCCCCAGGGGGGCTCTCACCAAGCAGAGTGCAGGGGGAGGCCCACCTCCTGGTCCCACCCATGGAAGTGAAGGGCGTGGCTAGCTCGGCAGAAACACTAGAGTCCTGGGTAGCCCACAACATCCTGGAGGCCTTCAAAGGCGCCACAGACTCAGCCTAGATTCTGGGTCATTCCATTCCTTCCCAGGCACCTCCCAGCTTCCAGGCTCCATTCTGCAGTCCAGGAACTCAGCGTGAACTTGCAGGGAGCCAGCAGACCAAGTGGACTCAGGAAGGAGCAACTCTTGCTCAGGAGAGGTTCAGTGTTTCATCACCCACTCCCTCCTGCCCCTGGGATGGGAATGCAGGGCTGTGATGCATGGGGCCACCATATGTGCACTCAGGTGACCAGCCATGGCTGCTGCTTGATTCCAGGTCCCAGTGGCCACCGTCTGTCGGTCTTTCACACACAGCCCCGCTCCGGCCCCACTCCATCACCAGCAGGAGGGGGCTTCTGTGCCTCAGGCCTCTCCCGTCTGTCCCAGTCTCAGATGACATGTGTGGTCTTCAAGTTAAGAACTCACTAAAGTGTAGATCATGCTGAATGCAAAAGCAGAGGCAAAGAAGGCATTAGTGGGAGCCCCCAAAACACAGAGGTCGGCCCCTTGGCTTCTTTCTCATTGCTGTCACTGGAGCCTCTCAGCCACCCCCTCTTGTTCCCCTACAATGTCCCACAACATCGAAGTAAACATGTATTACGGAGCACATTGTGGCCTTTGGATTAGAGATGTGATCACACTAAGTGCCTGTTACTACTCTCGGCAGGGTGATGAGTGTGGTTCCTGCAGTTGCAGGGCAGGCCCCTGGGGCAGATGCTTTACCCCACCAGCTGCCATATGCTTATGTGACGGCTGTGTCCAGGGTCTTTCCATTCCTTTCCCAGATCATGCCGGATGGCGTGTGAGTGCTGGGGAAATGCTGTCATCGCTATCCAAGGACCCATGTGTGGACACAAGCCCTCTGGGCAAATGAATTAAGTGAATTCTTAATTGGGTAACCCCCTGGCCCTCCGAGGCATACACATGCATTAAGAGCAAGCGTCCTACCACCAAGGTAGTGCACGACACCACCAAGGAAGGAGGGGATCGTACATCCCTGCATCTCAGAAAGGGCTGCAGGCTAAGTCTGCAGGACCAGGAACGTTCTGCACCAAAACATACCACCAAAATAAAGACAATCCCTCTTCACATCAGAGAAAGAAAAGAGAACAGTCTAAGAAATATACCAAAGGAAAGACACTGTTTTACTTCTACCCTGTCCAGCTGCTCAGCCTCCTCAAGAACCTGATGTGGCTCATGCCGGGCAAGCGGGGCCCACAGGACGGCTGCTGCAGAGGGGGACGGCTGCAGGCCGCAGAGCCAACGGGAGGGGTGGTGAGGAGCTGCATCCAGCCAAGGCCGCCAGGGCTGAGCTCCATGCGGACGCCCTGCCTTGCTTTACTGTCACTCACCATTCAGCCAGTGTTTACCGAGCACCTCCTGCTTGCTGGGCACACGCTCACACTGGGAAGTGATGGGGGGCACGCAGCCCCAGGCCCTGACTCGGGGGAGCTTCGGCCAAGCTGTGGCGGTAACAGGGCTATGGCGCGCACCCACCATGTGCCAGCACTGGCCAGGGCAGTGCAGGGTCAGAGGCGAGTGGCCAGATGAGCCTCTGCTATCAGGCCCACTGTAAACGCCTAGCCATAGGGTGAGGGAGACACACACAAGGGAGGCAGCATGACCCAGGCGGCACTGAGCTGAACTGGGCTGAAGGACAGACAAGCAGGACGTCTGGGGCCCAATCAGTTCTGGAAGGATCCGCCACCGCTCCCCACCCGCCCGCCCCTTCGGGCAGACACAGAGCTGCTCTGCTCCATGAATTCCTGGGCTCCCCTCCCACGGTGCCCTGGCTGCAGCAGTCACAACAAACCTGAGTGGGGGGCAGCCCAGCCTCCATCTCCGTCTGGACCAAGCTGGGCCCCAGGCTAATGCACAGGAGTCAGGAGCGCACTCCTCAACCTCCTGGCTTTGAGGAGAGCACGGGGGGCAGCGCACTCAGCCTGAGCCTGCACTGGGCTGCCTGCAGCCCCACAGAGGAAGGCGTTGGGTCGGCCCAAGGTCTCAGCCCCCGGAGAGGGAAAACCTCCATAGGTTTCCTAAGACAGGGACCAGCCCTGGTGAACTACAGATGCTACGAAGTTCAGACTTGGAGTCAGAGAGACTTGGGCAAACCTGCTGGGCACCTGGGAAATCTCCAGAGAGGCTTCAGAGAGCTTCTGGAATCTTATAAGATGAGGCAGGCCATGTCCGAGGATACAGCATCAAGGAGGAGGAGGGAAGGGGTCCCCCTGAGCCTGGCTAGCCCCTGACCCCAAGAAGATGTGCGGGATAACCTGCATCCCCTCCAAGGCTGTTATTCCCAAGGACGATAGCCCCAGGGCCTTTGAGCCTTCCAGACACCAAGGAGCTGGCGGGGAGGGCAGGCACCCAGTGGCACCCCTAGGGCAGCCCTTACTCACACGTTGGATGCCTAAGCCCTGAATCCTGAGTCGGCTGATGTAAGCCCACAGATCTGTGTGTTTGAGAAGCAGGCTCTCCTCACCCCCATTCTAATGCAGGAGGTCCAAAGACCAAACTTCAATCAAGACTTTTCTAGAGGTTTCCCAAGAGAGCTGGCAGGTAAGAGCTCAGGCTTTGGGGTCAGACTTGAGATGGACTCCCAGCTGTGACACAAGTAGCTGCAACCATGAAAAAATTCTCTGGCCTCCCAGGTTCGGCTTCCTCATTGTTGACATGTGTGCAACGATGGCATTTCACTCATGAATGAGCAAACATATCAAGCTCTTTGCTGAAAGCATGGCTCGTTTTAAAAAGTGAGATAAATGCAACTGCTTCCCAGCCTGCCCCAAGCCAACCTGAACCCCACCTCCTCTTCCTCACCTGGCCACTGTCAGCCAGGCCACTCTAGAGGCAGCAAGAGGACACTGGAGGACGATGTCTGCCGTAGGAAGAGACAGGATGGCAAGGTGACGGGGCCGACGTTCCCCAAGGAGGAGACATTGTCAGGAAAGTCAGTCTCTGGGGTGTCGGACCACAAGACAGTCTGATTAAAGTTATCTGCTTAGCTAGGATGTTCTGAGTAAAGAGGTGGAAAGGGGGGGATCTCCTGAAACAGAAGTGCAAAGTCAGCATGCTTTCCTAATTAGAGCGGTTATGTAATATTGGGAGAATTGTGAATATAAGCAGGTAATGACCCAGCATGCTCCTCTGTGAAGCGTGACTGCCACGGGGGTGTCTGCTACGGCACCCAAGAGCTACAGACAGACTGGGGACAAGGGGCAATGTGGCTGTGCATCGGGGCCACGAATGCCCTGGCTGGTCGGGCTGCGGAGCTGCTAGAAGCAGAGAGCCCCACGGAGGAACAAGCAACTGCCCTTGGCCAGATGTCTACGGGCGTGGAGAGCTGGTGCGTGCTGTGCAGCCCCAGGGGCGCCCCTGGCCGCAAGCAAGGACTCCTGCAGGACCCCCAGCTCCTCGCTGTTTTATATGGATGCCTCTCTCAAGCCAGAGTCAGGGTCATCATGCCCGGCAGGCCACCTCCCACAGGCCGGGGTGCCTGAAATTCAGGAGGGGCTGAAACTCACCAGTAAAGGTAGTAGAAGAAGGAGAGGAGGTAGAAGGCCAGCTTGCACCAGGCCTCCTTCTGACAGTAACTCAGGGTGTCCGCGTTCATCACCACGGGCGGGTCATAGGCCAGTTCGGAACTATTTGCGGGACAGTGGAAATACCTGCACGAGAGAGGACAGGGCGTCATGGCTTGGCAGCGTGGGAGGGACGTCTGAAGGCGTCCGGGCCGAGCCCCCTGCCGCGGGACTTCCCTCTGAGGAATGGCTGCCCGGCCGTTGTCTGCCTTCTGTGACTGCTGCTCAAGGGCAGCACGGCCCCTGGCTTCCAGCAGCCAGACCCTCCCAGACAGATGCACTCGCACCGCCGTGACTCCCCCACGTACAAAGCTGCTCTGACAGGAGGAGGATATGCCACCGGTGGCACCTGGGATGCATGGGGAAGAGCCTCCTTCCTCCAGGGTGTGGGGCAGAGCCTACATGTACGCACGTGGGCACCAGTGTGGGCACAGGTGCGGGTACACACAGGGCTGCATCCCCCTTCCCACGCGCTACTGCACCATTCTGCCTTCATCTTCCGTCACTTTGGATTAAATGTGTCCGCCACCCAAGCCCTCTTCTAGAATCCTGAATCCCCTGGGAGGCATGTGACTGTGGCGTGGGGTTCTTTTCTTCTTGATAGAAGGTCCCAGAGCAGCACAAAGAACACTGGCCTCAGTGGGCGGGAGCAGCCAAAGGCGGGCTGGGGAAGCAAAAGCACAGGGCCCGGCAGAGGGGAGCGGGCAGCGGGCGGGTGAAGGATGTCCCCGGCCCCTCCGCTGGCCCTGTGCACAGACTGCCTCGCTGGGGAAGACAGGACTCTGCCTGCAGGGCCAGCCACAGCCCCAGGCTGATATCACCCTGCGAGCTGCTTTCTGTCCCTCTGATAAAGGCACTGGGAAGCCGGGTACAAACCATGATCCCTGCAAGGCTGTGGGGCAGGCTGTGGCCAGGCACGGGGTGGGGGCCTGACCCAAAGAATTGGCCCCAGGCACAGCCCTGCACTCGGCAATCTGGTCTTCCAGCTCCCCCGTCCCCCTGTTCAGAGGTGGGCCCTGACATGACCTGCCACCAACACTAAGCTGAGAGGAAACCACAAGCCAGGTTCAATGTCACCTCCAGCTCATAGCCCTCTGCCATTGGTCTCCTCTCCCTCGGAGTGGATCTCAGGACCTACTCTGTGCTGAGGACTTGCTCCCAGCCCACCTCATTAAGTGGCGGCAGGGCTGCTGGGGCCACCAGGCTGGCCTTCCTCAGTGGCCATTAACCTCGACTTCCTATCTGTAAAACGGAGATAAAGCCACCTGCTCCATGGGGCACTGTGACCCTCATGGGAGGTGACAGACGCAGTCTGCTGAGGAAGGGGTCTATAGTCCTACTTTTATTTAGGCAAACTGAGAGCGAGGGCACACGGGCCCCTACTTGGTGACAATCGTCATGGGACTGGACTGCTGGGGGGAGTGGACATGACATGAAGCGGGCGTCCGTGGCTTCAAAGGACACGTCCCTCCCGGCTCCTTTTCCTTTCCTCTCTGAGCACTTACGAATCGCCAGAATTAGGGGACAGTGGCTTCCTTCCTGGGCGAACACAAGCGCCCCGCAGACGGGCACTGGCGGCTCTATCCTGCTCCCTCTGGGGAGCGATGGCCCCAGAAGCAACGAACTGACCAAAGGTCCACAAAGTGACCCCATTTTGATACCTGGATTGACAGCACTCCATCTAAAAGTCCTTTTCCTTATTCTTTTATAGGGAGAAGAGCCAGCCACTGGGGCAGCGAACCAGGCGACCAGAACCCAGACTGCTCCGCACAGAAGCGGGGTTTGACCCAGGCCCTGCCACGCCCTAGCCGAGTGGCTCTGGGAAGTGACTTAACCTTAGCGAGCTGCTCTGTCCCAGATGTGGGGCAGGGAAAGGCCCCTCAACCCCTACCCCGCCCCTGGCTGTCGTAGACACTGGATGCGGTGAGTGAGGCCCAGGAAGTCCCCAGGAAGAGCTCGGCCCTCAACCCAGAATGTGCTTTTCCAGGTTTCCCAGCTCCCCCTTTTATTTTATTTAAAAAAAAACCACACGATCTGATACCTGGTCTTAGCAGGGAATCGAGTATGAAAAATCAGAACTGTCCCAGAAAACCCAGCCCATCCGGTAGGTGTTTTTCATTAAGATACCAGAAAACTTCACCTCTTTTTATGTGTACAATTCAGTGGTTTTTAGGGATGTTCACAGAGTTGTACAACCATCACCGGTACCTCATTTCAGAACAGTTTCACCCGAGAGGAAAACCTTGTCCCATCCGCACCCACTCCCCGGCCCCTGGCAGCCACCAGCCGCCTCTCCATCTCTCTGGAGCTGCCTTTCTGGATGCAACATAAAAACGGCCTTTCGTGACTGGCTTCTTTCACTTGTGATGTTTCAAGGTTCATTCGTGTTGTGACATCTGCCAGTGCTTCATTCCTTTTTATTGCCAAATAATATTCCTTTCTAAGGATATGCCTCATTTTGTTTATCCACTCATCTGTTGACCAACACTTGGGTGTTTCTACTTCTCGGCTGTTGTGAACAGTGCCCTGGGTGCCTTTAACATGGACCCGCGAGGCGGGCTGCCGCCCACGGCACCTGTGGGAAGGCATTCCTTGAGGGGCTGGTGGTCTGAGAGCAGCTGGGGAAGAAGCCTCTGGAGAAAGAGTCTCCAAAAGGAGGGGATAAGAGGAGGCACAAGACGGCTGGTCCACCTGGGGGACAACATCCCTGGAGGGCTGCTGCCCCAGCAGAGGGGGGCATCCGGCAGACTTACCTCCAAAAGTGATAGAAGAGTAGAGGGACATTCAGCCCGAGGGTGAGCCACTCCTGAGCACACAGGAACATGGTGCAGAAGAGGCTGTGGATGGAGTATTCAGGCAGCACCAGCTGTGGGGGGCAGAGACACAGCCCGAGTTAGACGGAGGGAAAGCCACCCTGCCTCCACGCAGCTGCCTTCTGCCCAGACATGGTCTCCCACGTGTAGTGACATGAAGGCCCTCCCTGCGGTGGCACATGGTCACTGCCCCAAGACTGGGACCCATTCTGCTAAGTCCTCTTTATGGTCCTGGAGTCATGCTTTATACACAACCCACCGTGGACACAGGTCCTCAGCACCCAACTCAGCACAATGGGGTCGTCCCAGAGATGGCGTGCAGCCCTTCGGTGTCTGACCGAGGCAGGGCCCCTGGGGAGCACCGGATAGGCTGCCAGGGATCCCATAATGCCCTGCTCCTGGTTTCTACTCCCTGTGTATCTTCCTATCAAAACTCCCAAACCTGAAGTGAATATGTGCATTCATTTCAGATATAGGAGGGTTGGGAGAAATTGAGAAACACGATTTCGCTTGATGGCGGGTGAGGAGGAGCCCACGAGAAGGGACACGTCCTGATGGTAACAGAGAGGAAGTTTCGCCGGTGGGCAAAGGAAGAAAGCCCAGAGCGAGAAGGGGCAGGTGGTGGGAGGTGACCAGGGAATACAGGACTCCCCTCCTCCAACCTGCCCCACAAGTGGAAATGGGAAATAAGAGCTTAAAATGTTTAAACCCCCTGCAAGGGTATTTGCATCTTAACAAAAATCAAAGTGACTGTAAAGGAGAAATTCGGTCCCCAGGCAGCAGTAAGGACACCAAAGATGCAAATATACCACCTTTCCCGGTCATATGGGAACATACGTGTGTGTGTGTTTGGGGTGGGGGGGTAGGGGGCAGTGCCTCTGTGCATTATTTAGACCACCGTGAATGCTTGGGTCCTCTAGCAAAACCTTTCTAACCATCCTTCAAGGCCTGTCTCAAATGCCACTTTGATGAGAGCTCTGTACACCTGCCCACCTCACCTCACCCTGCACTCTGAGCCCCACTACATGCCTTCTGACTCTCACCTATGGGAACTTTCCATAACCCATCCATTAGAGTCATTACCCTCCTCTACCTCCCAACACATGCAGATCCACTCCGCTATCCTATAAGCCATCCTGGCCAGACTCTGTGCTTATCTCATCTCCATTTTCAGAGTCCTATTGAGGCAGGTGGTGGTGGGATGCAGGCAGATAAGTTCAGGACCCTTGTAAACAGCCCCAGTCCAACTCAGCCACCTAGTTAGATAGACCCCACCTGCTCCGACTGGTTGTGCCCTATGCAAATGAAGCTCAGCTATTCAAAGGCTCAGAGACCTCAGCTGCTCTATGCACCTGTCGGCCATCTAAAAGGGGCTTCTCGCTAACAGTCTAGATAAGAAGGAACTGTGCTACTTTACAACACTCCTTGTCTTTTTCTCTTGGCTTCATGGTTGTTTTCACTGTTTCCTTGGTGGGCAGGGGTCACCCACCCCATAGCATTTCCCCCATAGGCTGTAGTTTTAACTTCCAAGGGTCCATTTCTTCCTCTCCTGGTGCTTCTTCTCTGACTCAGTCTGGCACACCTTTCTCTCAGTTCCATATATATTCACCTGCCTGCATGCTTATTTCTCTTTCCTCTTCCAACAAGATGTCACCAAACTAAGGAGCTTTGTCTCCCTTTGGGGCCACTGAAAGTACTCAGTTAAGAGGAGTCTACTCCTGACTTTAAAGCCTGAAGCTCTTTCCCCTTTTGCCCCGACTCCTTTTCCTGGGCCATGGCCAGGGATGGAGTTGAGCCACAGGGACGCCCATGCATGCTCAGGCAGGGCCGCAGGGCTTTCTGCGCACACCCAGGGTCAGGCTGCAGGACCCCTGGCACACCCGGTATAGGCCCAGGTGTGAAGGGACACCTCACGTGACCTGCATCTAATAAGCTCTAATTAAGACCACTTGAAATAATAAAAGAAACATCTCTGCATGCTAGAAAATGTGTGTTTTGAAAAGAGAAGTATGAGAAATGGAAATGCATTTTTATTGAGGGTAAAAGAAGGTAATTTTGTCCCAAAGTAAAGCTGGTTATTGAAAGAGGGAGAATTCTGAATGTAAAAAGAAACTCACAGAAGTTTTGTAAAAAAGAAGTAAATGAAGTTTAATATCAAGTACACCGTAAGATTAGAATTTGGTTTTGTTTGTTAAAAAGATAGAGCCTGCTCTTAATATTGAGAGATCATGAAGGGTTTTTACCAGAATTTCTCATGCTTAATGTTTTAATCAGGTGTTTGAATACTAAAGAAAATCTTTTGCTAACTATATAACCTTCTGTATCTGCCTTTAAAATATTTTATTGTCATTCTGGTTAAATAGATAACTAAGTATTATTTCATAGTGACTTGTAATCCTGTTTAGGCAACTGCCTTAAAAATTTAGTATTTTTGACAACTTCCCAAAATGAAATTCAAAAAGGTGCTTTTATGTCTTGCTAATGGGTTTCAGCCCCAGGCAAGTTCACTATAGTTTCACTGTGACCAAAGAAATTGATAGCAAAGGGTTCTTGGGGTGAAAGGATTATACCCAGCTTTATTTCCAGGTTACAGGTCAGTCACTAAAATCCCATTCACTCAGAGTGAGTCTGTGTGCAGCAAGCCGGCCTCTGCCTCTGGGCCCCTCTGTCTGCACAGCCAGGAGTCCCGCACAGTTGTCCCGCACAGCCGTCCTCTGGGCCCCTGAACTTGGTGCTGCCACCACTCTAGCCTCTGCTCTGCTCTCCTGCAGCCTTGCAGCCATGCCACCGTGTCACGCCCAGAGCACTGGGCAGAGCGCTTTATATAGAATCAACAGCCATGTATTGCCCACAGGTGTGCAGTGAGCTAGTCGACCAGGGCCAGGTGAGAATCCTGGCCACAGGAACTCTCATTTTATCCACACTCCACCCCTCCAGGATTCTCTCCTCTGTCTATGTGCCCTCAGTCCTCTGCAATGGTCCCTGTGCAAGGAAGCTCGAGCATTGTTCTCCAGCCTCTCCAGCAAAAAGTCTTGCAAACACAGACCAGACTCATGGCTCTGTCTCTGATCTCTGCCTCTTTGGCCTTAATGGCTGGAACTGCTGCTCTGGTTTCAGCTGTTGCCATAGCTCTAGTAAGATCCTATTTGAATTCCCATCTAATTTCCTTCCATCTACTCCTGCCCATATTAAATCAACCCACATCTGGGTCCTCATAACCTTCATGAGGCCCTGTAAATTCTTCTTGTGAGCAACAGGTCTTACTTCTTTCCAAATTCTTGTGGCTTCAGCCTCTCCTAAGTCTGCTACTTTACGTGTCACCTCGCTTATGGGATGCCCTAAGTGAGGGGAAAGAATGGCCACTAGAGACACAAAGAGGGATGTAGGAGCTGTTTGAAGTACAATATTCCTCACCCCAGTAGTGAAAATCTCTTCATCTGGGCCATAATTCTCTGGACTGTAGATGGCATTTCTCATGCCTAGCTCTCGTAGCACCTGTTGGAGCTCAGCATATGTCTGCCATCTAACAGGAGAGGATGGTAGATCACCCGGATTGGGCCACACAGCACGAAGTGCTGCCATAAGCCAATCGAGGAGGGAGTGATTCCCTGGGGTCTGATGTGCATTTTGTAATCGCTGCCTCAAGGCCGGCTGCACTGTCAGGGAAGACAGCTTTCCCATCTCTGACCCTAACAGAACAATTCCACCCACCCCTAAGTCCCACAGACGCAGGAGCCAAGCTGATATTGACTCCGAGGGCTTCTGCCTAAACCGGGAGCCCAAATCCACCAGCTCAGCCTGAGTACAGGGGCGGACCATAGAGTGCTCCATGACCTGGGGAGGGGGCTGCTCCTCTCCTTGGGGAACCTTCAGCTGCTGGGTCTTTATTTTCTTTACAACCACAGGGTGTGCTTTCAATACAGAAGGCGCCAGTGCCTCTGGCATCACCCCTTCATCCTTCCCCAGCTCCTCCACTTCTGGGGCTGATGGCACTTTTCTCTCCACTCCCCCTGTTACAGTGCCTCGCAACGATGCTACCTCAGTCTTCAGAAGGTCTCTTACCTTCAGCTCAATGCTTCACAGCTGATGTTCTTGTGCCGCCTCCACCTGTGCTTCCCTCAGGAGTTCGTCTTTTCCTTGATGGCCTCTTCCTCCTTCAGAACACCTGGCAGCGCTGCCGTCTCGTCTCCAATGGCTCCTTGCTGCCGGTGCTCTCGTGCTGCCTCTCGCATCAATGCCATCTCCTTTCTCAGGGAATCCACAGAAGTTTGCAGCTTGCATTCTCGTGCCGCCATTTCTTGGGTCTCCTCTGTAGACTTTTTTAATACTGTGAGAAGCAGCCAACCCACAGTCCCCACTGCCTCACGGGCACTCTGCTTCTCAGAGGATCTACTTATTTTACCAAGGGCCACCCCTACAGCCTCAGGTGTCACCTCCACTTGCCTCCAGTCCTGGGGTGGGGCCCAGTCCTCTAGGAGGCAAGCCACCTCAGACCACATACCCACTGGGGGACAATCCACTGTATCCCTATTCACAGGGGCAGCACCGCTCCCATAACAGCAGCCTGCCTTTCTCCTTGGTCAACAATGAACCCTGCCGACTTTCGCCAATTGTCTTGCTGATGGGTTTCAGCCCCAGGCAAGTTTGCTATAGATTCACTGTGACCAAAGAAATTGACAGCAAAGGGTTCTTGGGGTGAAAGGGTTATACCCAACTTTATTTCCAGGTGGCAGGTCAGTCACTAAAATCCCGTTCACTCAGAGTGAGTCTGTATGCAGCAAGCCGGCCTCTGCCTCTGGGCCACTCTGTCTGCACAGCTGTCCTCTGGGGCTCTCTGCACAGCCAGGAGTCCCGCACAGTTGTCCCGCAAAGCCGTCCTCTGGGCCCCTGAACTTGGCGCTGCCACCACTCCAGCCTCTGCTCTACTCTCCTGCAGTCTTGCAGCCCTGCCACCATGTCACACCCAGAGCACTGGGCGGAGCTCTTTATATAGAGTTAACAGCCATATATTGCCCACAAGTGTGCAGTGAGCTAATCAACCAGGGCCAGCTGAGAATCCTGGCAACAGGAACTCTCATTTTATCCACATTTTATCTCTAGTTAACTCTGGGATTTTTCAGAGGACTCCTGGAACATGTCAGAGGAACTTTCTCCTCATAAGGGAAACTATTTGGCTAATTTGGCTTATTCATTTAATATATAATTACCTGGGAAGCACTGTCAAATGAATGATGCTAAATTTTAGATTATTGAACTGTTAAATGTTCCAAAAATTACCAAATTTCCTTATGTCAACTGCCTTATGATAACCTCTCATCAGATCTTTAACCATTGCCATTTCTAAGTTTTCCATCATTTATAGTTAGTTTTATTCCCAGACTAGTAAAAAACCCAGATTCAAGCAAAGCAAGAATTAGTTACATAAAACTGATTGAACTGAGATAGTGGATTTTAATTTTTATGACCTTTTGTTTCAAGTATTTTTAATCTTAAACAGAAAAAGAAGTGTGTGTTTTAAACTTTTCCCTTAAGCTAGCTTACAACAATTTAGTAGATCATGCCTTTATAAGCAGAACTGGAACATTTATCTTTCTCTCTACCTGATCCCTTCAGAATTTGGAAACTCTTAGTGAGTGTTTTTATATTTTATGGGAATATTTTTGCTTGCATAAGTTCAATAAGAATCTGTTCTCTTTGTGATAGGACCAATTAAAAACACTTGTTATCTTATCAAGGTTTTGACTGGAATGTCATATTTGAGAGAGACGTGCACACACTCGGATGTGACCACACAGTTTTAAGGAACTAAGGTTGACTTTATGGAGCCAACAAAGACCCTTGGAAGAACTGGCCTGGTACCTTGCTTACAGAGTTCCCAGCAGCCTTACCAGGTGAGTAAGGAAGGTCACTTCCTGGCAGGTACAGGAACCTCAGAATATCTTAGGGACCCCAAGAAGAGAGACATTCACCCAAATCTGCAGGTACTGCAGGCAAAACCTGATGGCAAGACTCTGGCTTGGCTTTCTGGCCTTGAGAAGCCTTTAAAACTTTAATCTGTATGAGAAGTTCCAGCAAAGCACATCTAAAAGAGCCTATATGATCAATGGCTGTGCTTGCTGCACTTATGTAAATAATCAGACCAAGTGTTTCGAAGCTAAACTTATCTTACAAATTAGTCTTAATATGGTTACCTCTAATAAAAATGAGGGTGATTTTGGAGAGAAGGCTTTTATGTTTCAATAATGCAGCTCTAATACTAGTCATTGTAAAATAGTCTGGATCCTGAATTCTGGTTTCCTCAAATATCTAGTTATGACTCTCTTCAAATGTTTCCAAATTTCTCCCATTATTTCAATGGCAGTCTTACCATTCCTCGTCTTCACATGCAGCCATGCATTCTTAATTCCTTGTCAAGTTTGTTCCAAATCTGACTCAGATGTTGCTCAAGGATTTCAGCCCATACCTCACGCTGATGAAGATGCACATGAGCAACCTCGCCATCTAGTTGAACCCCCTTTTTATGTCCCCTGGTCCATCTTGGCCACTGCTAAGACCGCTCTCTCCCTGATATGCCACACAGACTTCATGGCAAGGGTGATCTCAGGTCTGGACATGCGCCTCTTGGATCGTCTCCTTTGCTGGAATCTTGCTACTAGTTTTCTTGGCCTTATCGTTTGGACGTTGTTTTCTCTACTTAAGTTTGCTTTCTCTTATCTGGAGTCCATCAAGCTCCAGATGGTGATGCAAAAGGAACCCCTATGACAGTCCCTCACCACTTCTACTGAGGGCCACTCAGGGAGTGAACCCAGACTGCCATTCCCCAGCCATCGCCTGTTGCCAGCAGGAAGCAACACGAACAATCATTGCCCTTCTTCCTAACGGCAGTTACGGTTACTTCTTCTGAGGGGGGATTGAGGCAGGTGGTGGTGGGACACAGGCAGATAAAGTTCAGGATCCTTATAAAAAGCCCCAATCCAACGCAGCCACTTAGTTAGATAGACCTCAGCTGCTCTATGCAAATGAAGTATTGTACTTTCAGCCAATCAGGAGTGAGTTGTGATGTCATTAATTCAGTTCTCTACCTGGGGAGAGGGGAGGAAAGGTGGAGGTACTTTCTTCTCTCTGGAGGCAATATAAGTCCCAGACAGGACAGCCCTGCCTGCCTCCCCTCTTGGAGCCCCTCCTGGCTAGCAGGAGTTCTTGCTTTCTCTTTTCACTCATTCAAAAAACTTGTGTAGTTGCTCTGTGCTCTTGTCTGCTGGCTTTATTCTTCTTCACCTCTGAGACACAATCCTGGGAAAAAACAGCATTCCTGCAGGTGACACTATTTTGCACTTGGTAGAGACTCAGAAAGTATTTGATCCAATGAGTTGAACCGAACAAGTACATATGTCTGCAGCATGGCTGGGGGACATTAGGGATGCGGCCTGGGGCCACAAACCAAGATTTCTCTGGGTGGGAAACAAACTGCCTCAAACCGTCCAGTTTGGGAGTAGAACCTGACTCCAGTCTCACCCATCTGTGGGCACAGGAGTGAACTGCCCAGACAACAGATACAAGGAGTCAGGCATTAAAAATAAACACATGTGGAATTCTCAGACAGCTACACTGGAGCCAGCATCAAAGAGCCATCCTTCCCAAGGCAGCAGCCCCAGTGGGAGAAGACGGTCTGGCCAGCCTGGGAGTCTCCACCATCTGGTGGCAGTGGCTCTGCCCGTTGCATCCCCTCAAAGGCCTTGGGGCCACCCTTACCAACTCCCTCGGGCCGGCCAGCACAGGACACCAGCCCACCTGCCCCATCCAGGCCCCAGAGCTGGGCTTGCAACAGCCCAGGGTGACTGTGACCCACCATGCACACCTCTGCAATCTTTAATCATATGCTTCAGCTATGCACGCGGAGGTGAGGAGCATGTGCAGAGAGCCACCCTGGCCCTGAGTCAGCCATGATGGCACCTTCCCAGATCCAGCTCCAACCTCTGACTGACTGCAGTTCAGACCTCAGGTACCCCCAATAATCACCGTTTCTTCCCTCTCCCGGGGCTTGATGCACAGCAGAAATCGCAACCTTCCATCAGGGAGGGTTCGTCACCATCATCACGCAGAAGAAAAGTGCCCAATGGGGCTGCCTGCGGGGTGGGGGCTGGTGGGAACTCCTGCCGCCCTGGGGGGCTGCCCCTAGCACCTGCTGCTATCTGAGCAGTGTCTGCACACCCGGGGGCACCTCCCGCTCATCCAGGGGGACCTGTAGGAGTGATGGTGCCCTTGTCATATACACATCCGTTCCGTGTCCCAGGCTGTCCCTGTCATGGTGGCATGGGGGGCGTAGGAACCGCCTCCTCCTAGACCATATGAGCCACCAGCCCAGTGCACAGTGGGCTTACTGCTGCCTGCCCACACTCTAACTTCTCAGGCTCCCGGCAGTGGTGAGGCCCATCTGCGGGCTGGAGCAGTCACTGGCCAGTGCAAAGAACTAGAGCCCCTTCTCTCCCGTCTCACAGCAAAAAGCATTTGGGAAGATGGGCAGTGCATCATCCCAAAACCACATGTCAGGAGAGTGGCCCCCACTATGGCCATAGTTCCGGAGCAGGCATGGGGAGAGCTGTGTGTTGTACCTGCTGAGATTTGGGAGCTGTTTCTTAGCATGGCAGAGCAGGCACGGGTGAATGATGGATGGGAAAGCGAAGCTGTGTGCCCCTGCTTTGCCTTCCGCTGCCCAGCACCTGGCCTTGCTCTCAGGCGCTGGGCCCCTTGGGCAGGGCTGATGGACCACCAAGTGGGCGGATACTTATTGCTCTGTGGGGGCAGCTGCCAGGTGTGTCCTCCCAGTCTGAGCTTATTTGTCATGCAAAGATTGCCACCCCCCCACAACTGTACGAGGCACACACTGGGAGTGCTGGCAAGCCCCCACGACCCTGAGTTCCCCCCCCCTACGCAGAAGACGTTTCCATCAGAAAAGCTGCGGAATGGTGCCACTTCTCTCATCAGCAGACAGAGGCGCTGCGCCATGCAGGCTAGTCCGCTGCATCCCAGGTCTCGGACGCCCTGCTCTACGGAGTGATGAATTCTGAGTGCATGTCTCAGGGTGGATTGTGTGCAGCTGCAGAGACTACTGTGATCCACTCCAGCGGGGGCCCAGAGAGGTCTTGTGATCAAGGGGGCATCAAGGGAAGTTGGAAAGGATGACTAAAACCTGATCACCTGAGGAAGCCAGCGGTCCCATTCTGGAAGAGAAACCTGGAGAACAGTGCAGGGGGATCACAGAGGGAAGGGTCCTGCATAAATCCTGCTGTGGGCCACTTACTCATCATTCAAAGGTGCGTGGGCAGGTCTGATGCGGTCTGGGGCCTGGATATATGTTGGCTTTGCTCCCCTCTTGCCAAGACGTGGCCTTCTCGTCCCCTGGTGCAGAAGCCTTTGTGTACCGCCCTCAGGAACTACAGGGCAGGGCCTGTCCTGAGAGTCGGATGACAGTAACAACACCCCTCCCACACCGCGCCCCGCTGGGATACACGGCACAGCCAAATGTCCGATGAGGTTCTCAGAGCAACCAGCCAGTGAAGACCTCAAAGATGTCGCTGACCCCCTAAAAGGAGGACATCCAGGCGAGGACCACCCGGCCTGACTTGCTGCCCAGATTCCGGTCCTCCATCTCCATCTCCTGCAGACAAGGCCGCCGGGACTCTCCACAGCTGCTGCAGCCTGAGCACCTGCCCCCGCCCCCCCCGCGCGCTCCACCTCCCAAACTCCCAATTCCTGCCAACACAGCCACAGGCCAGGCCGCTCGCGCTGCCACTTCCGTAGCAGGCTGTTTCCAAGTCCCGCCGTTGGTCTCTCCCATTTTGTTTCTGCTGCCCCTGCCGGTCTGGGCCACACTGCCTCCCAGGGCTGCTGCGAGAGCCCTTCCCACAGGCTGCCGCCTTCACATGCTCCCTCTGTCCAACAGGCGGCCACCTGCCTACCCTGTATAGGCCCAGGTCTCAGCCTCCACCCACAAGCTTGCTTTTCCAGGAATTTTATTGGTGTTCAAAGTATTTTGTGTTCATGTATGCATCTTCTCTCTTCTCACCCACTCATTCATGCATCCATTCATTAGCTGCTTTAGCCCACAGATGATCTGCAGCTGACTGGTAAGCCTCATTTATTATGATAATATAACATAATGATGTATCAACATTTGTCATTTCACTCGGGTGGAGACAGGCTCAGCGGGTGGTCGGGGAGGCCCTTTTAACCCCGAAAGGAAGAGGATGTGGGCACAGTGCTGGAGCCAAGGCATGAAGCCCCTACGGAGGAAGGATTCCCTAAGGCATGGAGGGAGATGGCAGAGAAACCGTGCTCCTGCAGGACAGTGGCCTCTGGGCCCACCAGCATGTAGGGCAGGGCTCCTGGGGCCGGTGCGGGCAGGCCCAGGACCAGAAGTGCCGGGAGTCACAGTTACGGAGCCAGGGGCAGGCCCCAGGGCTGAGCGAAGCTTGAAGGGGGTGGCAGCTGTGAGACCCCGCGTCTGCACGGATCTCTGAATGGACTGGCGACTCGGACAACAAGCTTTCTGCTGTAATCACACTGGGCTAAAAATATTAGCCCACTATCTTGGAGCGTTACATAAACTCACCAGTTACATAACCATCAACTGTGTGATACTGAGAAATGCAGCCAATCACACCGAGTCTTATCTTCCTCCTCTGTGAATCCCAACATTCACAACCACCAGCACCGAGGCTGCTAAGGGACACAGCATATCCTACAAAAGGCGCTGCCCCGAGGGCGGGGACGCACGGCGCAAAGGAAGCGTGGGTGGTGATGCCATGCCAACAGCTCACCAGCGCGCTCAGGCGGGTGACTGGCCGCTCTGTCCCTGAAAGCCAGCGAAGTGGTCCAGAACAAGACTGGTTTCCTGATTCTCCATCTAGTCTGGTCTGACCCCCACTGATGACGCCAAGCTTCCCAAGTGGGAAGAGACACCAGAGCTCTTACATAGTTTGCCTCTCAAACCACAGAGCCCCAGTCCTCGCTGTTTCAGCAAGAACCCAGTTCCCTGTGTGTCTGCCCTAAAGTTTCTCTGCCCTGGGAGCAAACGAGCATGAAGAAGAAACGGACAACATCTCATTTATTTGATTCCCAGCCCATATAAACAGGCCCTAAAACACAGGGGCCGTCTAGGCATGTGCAGGGCAGAGGCCGTCTTCTCATAAGTGTCCAGCGTGGAGATCCATTTTCCATACGTCCCCAAATGAATCAGGGGGCACATAATTCACATCACAGAGGGGCAGCCAGAGGTGCACTGGGAGCCTGGAAGACTGCTAAGTTGGACAACAGGAGACATACCCAGGCGCTATCAGGAAACCTTATTCTGAGTCCTCTGCTTGAAGGGGCCACTTTCTCTCTACCCACACTGGGTGACACTCTCCTTGAGGGAGGCCTGGAGGGACAGAGTAGCCCAGGCCTGCCTCCCCCAGGCTCAGCTTCCCTGCAGGCTGGCCCTTCATGCCTGACCCCAACCTCTGATGGCATCATTAAGAAGGAACACCCCAACATCCAAACTTGGGGTTGGCCCACTTGAGCATCACATAGAGTGGGTGCCAGTATGTTACATTTTTTTAACCTCCTGGAATTTGCAACAATGTTTGTCAAATATCTCTAAGGGTGAGCAGATGACTGTTTTGCAGATGGGTTTCAGCCCCAGGCAAGTTCACTATGGATTCAGTGAGACCAAGGAATGACAATGGAACTTTCTTGGGGTGAAAGGGTCTATTACCTGGCTTGTTCTCCCAGCACTAGGTCGAGCACTAGAATTACGTCTGCATCCAACAGTCTGCAGGTCTGTAATCCTCCATCGTCTCCGCCTCTGACCAGAACACTGGGCAGAGCTCTTTACATAGTGACTCAGTTGATAATAGCTTATTGCCTACAGGTGTGGAAGCAGTAGCCTAGCAGGAGGCCAGTTACATCATCAAGTAGTTTAGGTCCAGGTGAGGATCCTGGTCACAGGAACCTTCACTTATGCACAGTGACTCTGGTACATAGCAACTTAGCACAGAATTATTGAGTGTAGAATTGTAAAATTCACCATAAAATTAATCTTGTGCCAGCCCTGCGTACACCAGGAACTGTGGGTGTGGCTCTGAGCCCCTTAGTGCCAGAAACTCTCTGTGGATAAAGTTCTGAAGGAAAAGAACAGGTTGCCTTCATGGGAGGAGTGTTTCAGCAGGCTGCACCTATGGATAGGGAGACATTCGAGTGTCCCCCAGTGGACATGTGGTACTGGGAAGGGGTGGAGGACTGGGCTCCACCCCAAGAGAAAGAAAATTTGTTGGTGACTGGAAGAGCGTCACTACGAAATGCTGTGGAAATGGTAAAGGATGTCATGGTGGCCCGACAGGAAGCAGCAAGAGAAGGAGCGGCCTGAGAGCGCAGGGTGCCAGGTGCCATGGGGCAGGTGAAGGGTGTAGTGGAGCCATCAGCTCAAAATACGGAGGAGCAGAGGTTTGATGAACAGGTGGGGGTGGGGGCCCTGCCATGCCGGAGGCATCGGCCCCTCCGTGGTGGAGACCCCACCTGCTTGAAAGCTGGTGGAGAACCTGAGGACTGGCAACCGTGGGTTCTTCCAGGAGGGATGCACCCCCTCCTCTGGTCGTGGGGTGCCATGCTCTGCTTCTACCCTCAGGTTCAAGCACAAAAGGAAATGCGGTCTGCTTCTCAAAGGGAGAATTTAAAGGGCCCCACGAAGGTAACCAGGACCCAGGTGTGGGTGGATTTGAAAAGGCAGGAGCAGACAGAAAGAAATTGGATGACTGGTGTTGCGGCAACAACTGAGACCAGAGCAGCGGTTCCGGCTGCTGAGGACAAAGTAGAAGCCAGAGATAAAGCAACAAGATTGGCCTGTGTGTCTGCAAGACTTTCTGCTGGAGAGGCTGGAGAAGGTGGGTATTGTAAGCCCCACCCATGCTTCTTTTACAGTGTTCCAGCTTCCTTGCACAGGGACCATTGCAGAGTATTGAGGGCACATAGATTGAGAGGTAAGAATCCTGGAGGGGTGGAGTGTGGATAAAATCAAGGTTCCTGTGGCCAGGATTCTCTCCTGGCCCTGGTCGGCTAGCTCACTACACACATGTAGGCAATACATCATTATTGACTCTATATAAAGAGCTCCGCCCAGTGTTCTAGCGACACAGTGGCATGGCTACAAGGCTGCAGGAAAGCAGAGACGAGTCTATAGTGGTGGCAGCACCAAGGACAGAGACTTGGATGGCTGTGGGGGTCGAGAGGCCCAGAGGCACAGACTGGCTTGCTGCATGCAGACTCACTGGGAGTGGACAGGATTCTAGTGATTGACCTGCCACCATGGGAATAAAGTTGGGTGTAAACCCTTTCACCCCAAGAACATTCCACTGTCATTTCTTTGGTCTCACTGAATCCATAGTGAACTTGCCTGAGGCTGAAACTCATTGGCAAGAAAATTGGTGTAGTCAGCGGGATTCACTGTTGATCAAGGAAAAGAACAGGCTGCCCTTATGGGAGGGGTGCTTCAGCGGGCTGCCCCTATAAATGGGGAGACAATTGATTGTCCCCCAGTGGGCATGTGGTCTGAGGTGGCTTGCCTCCTAGAGGGCTGGGCCCCACCCCAGGTCTGGAGGCAGGTGGAGGTGACACCTGAGGCAGTAGGGGTGGCCCTTGGTATAGCAAGTAGATCTTTTGAGAAACAGCACCCATGAGGCAGTGGGAACTGTGGGTTGGCTGCTTCTCACAGTATTAAAAAAGTCTACAGATGAGAAGAACATGCTCCTGAAAGAGAAAAAAGAAATGGCAGCACAAGAACTTGAGCTGCGAACTGCTGTGGATTCCCTGAAGAATGAAATGGCCTGGATACGAGAGGAGGCAGCACAAGAACACCTGTGAGATGCTGTTGAGAGGGTAAAAAATTTGTTGGTGACTGAAATGGCATCACTATGAGATACTGTGGAAGAGGTAAAGGCCATGAAAGAAAAGAATGGATCCGTGAAAAAAAACACAAGAGGCAGTGTAAGAACGTGAGCTGTGCAGTCCAGTGAATGAGGTAAAAGACTCCTTACAGAACGAGACAGCAGCACTGCCAGGTGCTCTGAAGGAGGCAAAGGCCATGGAGGAGAAGGACGTACTCCTGAGGGAAGCACATGAACACCAGCTGCGAGGCACTGAGGTGAAGAGAGCTGCTGAAGGCTGAGCTAGCATTGCTGCTGTAGAAAAGGTAATGGGTGTACAAGAGGAGGCACTCAGGAGAGTGGAGAGAAAGGGGCCATCAGCCCCAGAAACGGAGGAGCTGGGGAAGGATGAAGGGGTGGTGCCGGGGGCATTGACACCTCCTCTATTGAAAGCATGTCCAGTGGTTGTAAAGAAAATAAACACACAGCAACCAAGGGTTCCTCCAGGAGAGATGCAGCCCCCTCCCCAGGTCATGGAGCACTCTATGCTCCGCCCCTATGCTCAAACTGAGCTGGTGGATTTGGAATCCCGGTGTAGGCAGAAGCCCTTGGAGTCAATATCAGCTTGACTCCTGTGTCTGAGGGGTTTAGGGGTGGATGGAATTGTTCTGTCTGGATCAGAGATGGGAAAGCTAGCTAACCTGAGGTTCATCCTGCCTTGAGGCAGTGATTACAAAATGTACATCAGACCCCAGGAAATCACTACCTCGATTGGCTTATGGCTGCACTTTGTGCTGTGTGGCCCAATCCGGGTGATTTGCTCCCCTACTAGATGGCAGACGTATATTGAGCTCCAACAGGTGTTATGGGAGCTAGGCATAAAAAATGTCATCAGTAGTCCAGAGAATTAGGGCCCAGATGAGGAGCCTTTTACTGTAGGGATGAGAAATGTTGTTCTGCAAATGGCTCCCACATCCCTCTTTAGGCCTCCAGTGGCCATTCTTGCCCCTCACTTAGGGCAGCCCATAAGTGAGGATACCCATACATCAGCAGACTTAGGAGAGGCTGAAGCAATGACAGCATGGAAAGAAAGAAGGTGTGCTATTCACAGGAAGAATTTAAAGGGCCCCATGAAAGTTACAAGGACCCAGATGTCAGTTGATTTAATATGGTCAGGAGCACACAGAAGGAAATTAGACATGAAGGCAAACAGAATCTTACTGGAGCTGTGCCAACAACTGAAACCAGAGCAGTAGCTCCAGCCATTAAGAACAAAGAGGCAGAGGCCAGAGACAGAGCCACAAGTCCAGCCTGTGTGTTTTCAAGGCTTCCTGCTGGCGAGTGAGCCAACCTCACTTGAACCCACACAGGAAGATGATTGGGGAACATGGTTTGATTGAAGGGAAGGTTGAGGTACCTGCCCGAGGGACCAGGGGGAGACAGGAGGCCAAATGTTGAAATATCTATACATTGGTCCCCAGTGAACATACGTGTCCTGGCTCTGGTGGACACAAGGGCTGAATGTCAGATTTCTGGTAACCCTGAGTGGTTTCCCAGGACCCCCACTATTACAGATGGATACACGGGTAAGGCTATCAGAGTGAAACCAACCCAAATCCCTTTGGGAATAGGGTGTCTATCCCCAAAGGAGTATACTGTGTACATCTCTCCCATCCACGAGTATATTTTGGGGATTGATAGAGATCCTGCAGGTTCTATGGTTGCAGACCACTGCAGGTGAGTTCAGGCTGAGAGTACGTGTGGTGAAGGCAGTTCTGAGGGCTAGGCATCCGCCCATAGCTTTGCCTGTGCCTCAGTAGGTGACTAATATCAAACAATACAAACTGCCTGGCATGCATAAAGAAATTGGAGAAACACTCCAGGAACTGGAAAAGGTGGGTATTATAAAGCCCATTCATAGTCCTTTCAAATCCCCAGTGTGGCCAGTAAAAAAGCTGGAAGTCTTCTGGAGTATGACCATGGATTACAGAGAATTGGATTAAGTCACACCCCCTATGCATGCTGCTGTCCCCTCTATTGCAGATCTGATGGATACCCTCAGTCACAAACTAGGAACATACCATTATGTGACAGATCTTGCTAATGCCTTCCTTTCCATTGACATAGACCAGGAAAGTCAGGAACAGTTTTGCCTTCATGTGGGAAGGATGGCAATGGACTTTCATTGTCCTTCCACAGGGATACCTCCACAGCCCCACCATCTGTCATGGACTTGTAGCCCAGGACTTGGCTACATGGGAGAAACTGCCAACAGTGCAGCTATACCATTATATTGATGACATCATGATCACGTCTGATTCTCTTTCAGATCTAGAAGGTGCAGCACCTACACTGCTGCAACACTACAGGAAAAAGGATGGGCTGTGAACAGTACTAAGGTTCAGGGACCTGGTTTGTCGGTCAGATTGTTGGGGGTCCTCTGGTCAGGTAAGACTAAAGTAATATCAGAAGCAGTTATAGATAAAGTCCAGGCCTTTCCTACCCTACAACTGTGGCATTGTTACAGGAGTTTTTGGCTCTTCTAGGCTACTGGAGAGAGTTTATCCCACACTTGGCACAAATTCTGAAGCCCTTATACCAGTTGGTACAAAAGGGCGTTAGGTGGGACTGGGATGAGACATGTGCATCTGCCTTTACTACAGCAAAACGGGCAGTCAAGGCTGTGCAGGCCTTGAGTGTGATAGACCCATCAAGGTCTTCCGAGCTGGACGTTCATGGGACTGAAGATGGTTATGGCTGGGGTCTCTGGCAGTGGCTTGAATGAACTCGCCAACCCATTGGATTCTGGTCATGACTCTGGAAAGGGACAGAGGCACGATACACTTTGATAGAAAAACAACTGGCTGTCATGTATCACACCTTGCTGGCTACAGAACCCATCACTGGAATGACCCTGATAAAGGTAATAACCACCTATCCCATCTTAGGGTGGGTAAGAGACTAGACCCAAAAGCCAAGGAGTGGTGTGGCACAAATGCCTACACTGGCCAAGTGGGGTGCTTCCCTACAGCAGCATAGCGCCCTCTACTGTCCTTTGAGTGAAGAACTCCAATGTTCACTGGGGCCAGTGACATGTACTAGTGAAAATCAGGAAGAATTTACTTTAGAACCATTAGTAGCAGAGAGTCCCTATCGGGAAGGAAGAGCCCCTATACCCAAAGATGCTCCAGCCATCGGCAGCTCCCACAATGGAGGGCTATAGCTTTCCATCCTAAGACTGAGACGATATGGATGGAAGATGGTGAGGGGATGAGCAGTCAATGGACAGAGTTGCAGGCAATGTGGTTTGTCATCAGCCAGGAGCCCTCCCCTAGAGTCGTCTGCACTGACAGCTGGGCTATCAGGGATTGACCCTGTGACTACCAATATGATACTGTGCCAACTGGTTGGTTGGTTACCGACCCCTTTGGGGCAAGATTATGGCAAGACTTATGGGCCTGTCATCAGACTAAAAGAGTTACTGTATATCATGTGACAGGCCATTTGCCCCTGGCATCCCCAGGGAATGATGAAGCAGACACACTGGCCCAGGTACATTGTCCAGAAAGAAAGCCTACCTCTGATGTAGCCAAATGGTTACATCAGTGTTTGTTGCACATGGGGCAAAAGAAATAAGGGCTGTAGCCCATCCGTGGGGTGTGCTTTTGACCTTTGAGGAAGTCAGCAGAGCCCAGCAGGAGTGTGCTGTATGCTCCAAAATGGACTTACACCGAGTTCTACAGCCACATGGAATAATAGCTCAGGGACTGATACCCCTTGTCAGGTGGCAGATAGACTATATTGGGCCTCTGAAGGGTACCAATATGCCATGACTTGTGTGGACACAGCTACTGAACTTCTGGTTGCTTTTTCTACATGTTGTGCAGACCAGCAGATGACCAAAAGAGGCCTGGAGCATCTCTTTGCAGCCTATGGCCAACCACAGGTAACGGAGAGTGATCAGGGCACCCTTTTTACCGGATATGCACTACAAGAATGGGAACAACAGAGGCTGAAAGATGGCGGCATGAGAGGTGAGCAGAAACCTCCTCCCAAAATCACATGTAATGCAAAAATATAGCAAATACAACTAATCCTGAAAGAGGAGCACAAAAGAAGGGTGTGACAGACTGCGTACATCTGGGGAAAAGAACAGACTTCAAGGAACAGGGTAACATACCAAAGCTGTGACCCAGCATGACCCAAGCACATCTGCCACCCCAGCTCACTGGCTGGAGGAAGAGAAATGGGGCAGGGAGCGGGTGGAGGCCCAGGACTAGGAGTCCTGAATACCCAGCCCTGGACATCTACTCTGGGAGCATGAACCTACATTAAATGGTACTCTGGAGATTAGTGGGGTTGGAAAGTTAAGACAGGAAGAATACTTGGAGAGACTGAGATTCCAGCCGCTTGGGGAGAACAGGTACCCACAACCGGCCGCACTGGGACAAAAGAAAGGTGGGCACTCTAAGAGTCTTCCCAACAGTGAGAAGACTACTAAAGGGGCAAGGATTGCACAGAGCTTGCTGCTCAGGAGAAAGGACAGGTGGACAAAATTGTCCCAGTGCATTCAGCCTAGAAGGTTGGGAACTTTCAGGAGCTTCAGGGGCTCCATCCCCCTGGCTGGCAATGCAGCTACGAGGCCCCCACTGTGATATGCAAGGTGCCGCTCCTTGCTCCGAGCCAGTACCAGCTCAGAAGACTGCTGCGCCCCTCCATTGCACAAGGCCAGCCAGAGGGCGGCCCTGCCTATGGCATCTATAAGGGCATAGCATACAGGATCCTCCCTGCATGCTTGGCCCACAGGCCCTGGCGGTGGAGGCAGGTACTGCAGCCAGGAAGCAGGAAAGAGCTCTTTCCTCCCTGCTCACCTGCAACCCCCACCATCGCTCTGGGGGATGAGCAGCTCCAGAGAGTAGAGCTTCTGGGCACTGGAGGGTACCACCAACACCAAGTTATTACCACAAATATGAAACATCAAAAGAACCTGGTACCCACAAACCAAAATCCCACAAACACCAGAAAGAGTGCCAACTGAAACTGAACTCACCAATTTCTTGAAAAAGATTTCAAAATAAAAATCATAAACATGCTCACAGAGCTACAGAAAAATATTTAAGACCTCAGGGAGGAATTCAAGAAAAAGAAAGAAACTTGAAAAATACAGTATTCAAAATGAAACATAGGATGGAGAGATTTAGAAGGAGATTAGATGAAGTAGAGGAAATGGTAAATGAAACAGAAATTAGAGAACAGGAATACAAAGAAGCTGAGGCACAAAGAGAAAAAAGTATCTCTAGGAATAAAAGAATATTGAGAGAACTGTCTGACCAATCCAAACAGAACAGTATTCACATTATAGGGGTACCAGAAGAAGAAGAGAGAGAAAAAGGGATAGGAAGTGTCTTTGAGGAGGCAATTGCTGAAAACTGCCCCAATCTGGGGAAGGAGATAGTCTCTCAGGCCATGGAACTGATCTCCCAACACAAGGCACCCAAGGGAGACAACACCAAGATATATGATAATTAAAATGGCAAAGATCAAGGACAAGGACAGACTATTAAAAGCAGCCAGAGAGAGAAAAAAGATCACATACAAAGGAAAACCCATCAAGCTATCATCAGATTTCTCAACAGAAACCGTACAGGCCAGAAGGGAGTGCTGTGATATATTTAATGCAATGAAACAGAAGGGCCTCAACCCAATATACTCTACCTGGAAAGATTATCATTTAAATTTGAAGGAGGGATTAAACAATTTCCAGATAAGTAAAAGTTGAGGGAATTTGCTTCCCACAAACTGCCTCTACAATGTATTTTGGAGGGACTGCTACAGATGGAAGTGTTCCTAAGGCTAAACAGCTATCACCAGAGAAAATAAAACCACAGTAAAGGAAGTAGACCAACTGATAACTAAGCAAATGCAAAATTGAATCAACTACCCCCAAAGTCAGTCAAGGCATACACAAAGAGTACAGAATATGATACCTAATATATAAAGAATGTAGGAGGAAAAAGAAGAAGGGAAAAAAAGAACTTTAAATTGTGTTTGAAATAGCGTACTAAGTGAGTTAAGTAAGACTGTTAGATAGTAAAGAAGCTACCCCTGAACATTTGGTAACCACAAATCAAAAGCCTGCAATGGCAGTAAGTACATACCTATCGATAATAACCCTAAATGTAAATGGTCTGAATGCACCAATCAAAAGACTTAGAGTCACTGAATGGATAAAAAAAATAAGACCCATCTATATGCTGCCTACAAGAGATTCACTTCAAACCCAAAGACATACAGAGACTAAAAGTAAAGGGATGGAAAAAAATATTTCATGCAACTAATAGCGAGAAAAAATCAGGAGTTGCAGTACTTGTATCAGACAAAATAGACTCCAAAGCAAAGAAAGTCACAAGAGACAAAGAAGGACATTACATAATGATAAAGAGGTCAGTCCAACAAGAGGATATAACCATTATAACTATCTATGCACCCAACATAGGAACAGCAACATATGTGAAACAAATACTAACAGAATTAAAGGGGAATTAGAATGTAATGCATTCTTGTTAGGAGACTTCAACATACCATTCACTCCAAAGGACAGATCAACCAGACAGAAAATAAAAAAAGAGACAGAGGCACTGAACAACAACCTAGAACAGATGGACCTAACAGACATCTACAGAACACTCCACCCAAAAGCAGCATGATACATATTCTTCTCAAGTACACATGGAACATTTTCAAGAATAGATCATATACTAGGACACAAAAAGAGCCTCAGTAAATTTAAAAAGATTGAAATTGTACCCAGATCACAAAGGTATGAAATTAGAAATAAATTATGCAAAGAAAACAAAAAAGCCCACAAACACATGGAGGCTTAATAACATGCTCCTAAATAACCAAAAGATCAATGACCAAATAAAAACAGAGATCAAGCAATATATGGAGAAAAATAACAACAATAATTCAACACTGCAAAATCTGCGGGATGCAGTGAAGGCCGTGCTAAGAGGGAAATATATTGCAATACAGGCCTACCTCAGGAAAGAACAATCTGATATGAACAGTCTAAACTCACAATTAAGGAAACTAGAAAAAGAAGAACAAAGGAGGCCCAAAGTCAGTAGAAGGAGGGACACAATAAAGATCAGAGCATAAATAAATAAGATTGGGAAGAATAAAAAATAGAAAGAATCAATGAAACCAGGAGCTGGTTCTTTGAGAAAATAAACAAAATAGATAAACCCCTAGCCAGACTCAACAAGAAAAAAAGAGAGTCTACACACATAAACAGAATCAGAAAGGAAAAATCACTACAGACACCACAGAAATACAAAGAATTATTAGAGAATACCATGAAAAATTATATGCTAACCAACTAGATAACCTAGAAGAAATGGACAACTTTCTAGAAAAATACAACCTTCCAAGGCTGACCCAGGAAGAAACAGAAAATTTGAATAGACCAATTACCAGCAAAGAAATTGAATTAGTAATCAAAAAACTACCTAAGAACAAAACCCTGTACCAGATGGCTTCACCACTGAATATTATCAAACATATACTGAAGATCTAATACTCACCCTCCTTAAACTTTTCCAAAAAGTAGAAGAGGAGGGGATACTTTCAAACTCACTCTATGAGGCCAGCATCACTCTAATACCAAAATAAGGCAAAGACACCACAAAAAAAGAAAATTACAGACCAATATCCCTGATGAACATAGATGCAAAAATACTCAAAAAAATATTAGCAAACCGAATGTCAAAATTCATCAAAAAGATTTTCCATGATCAAGTAGGATTTATTCCAGGGATGCAAGGATGGTACAACATTCGAAAATCCATCAACATAATCCACCACATCAACAAAGAGAAGGACAAAAACCACATGATTATCTTCACAGATGCTGAAAAAGCATTTGACAAAATTAAACACCCATTCATGATAAAAACTCTCAACAAAATGGGTATAGAAGGCAAGTACCTCAACATAATAAAGGCTATATATGACAAACCCACAGCCAACATCATACTTAACAATGAAAAGCTGAAAGCTTTTCCTCTAAGATCAAGAACAAAACAAGGATGCCCACTCTCCCCACTTTTATTCAACATAGTTCTGGAGGTCCTTACCATGGCATTAACACAACACAAAGAAATAAAAGGCATCCATATTGGTAAGGAAGAAGTTAAACTGTCACTGTTTGCAGATGACATGATATTATATATAAAAACCCTAAAGAATCCACCCCAAAACTACTATTATTCATAGCTGAATTCAGCAAAGTTGCAGGATACAAAATCAATACACAGAAATCTGTTACATTCTCACATAATAACTATGAACTAGCAGAAAGAGAAATCAGGAAAACAATTCCATTCATAATTGCATCAAAAAGAATAAAATACCAAGGAATAAACCTAACTGAGGAAGTGAAAGACCTATACCCTGAAAACTACAAGACACTCATGAAAGAAATTAAAGGAGACACCAATAAATGGAAATACATCCCATGCTCATGGATAGGAAGAATTAATATTGTCAAAATGGCCATCCTGCTTAAAGCGATCTACAGGTTCAATGTAATCCTTATCAAAACACCAACAACATTCCTCAGTGAACTAGAACAAATAGTTCTAAAATTCATATGGAACCACAAAAGACCCCAAATAGCCAAAGCAATCCTGAGAAGGAAGAATAAAACCGGGGAGGGGGGATTATGCTCCCCAACTTCAAGCTCTACTACAAAGCCACAGTAATCAAGACCATTTGGTACTGGCACAAGAACATTAATGGAACAGAATAGAGAGTCCAGATATAAACCCAAGCATATGTGGTTAAATAATATACGATAAAGGAGCCTTGGATATACAATGGGGAAATGACAGCCTCTTCAACAACTGGTGTTGTCAAAACTGGACAGCTACATGTAAGAGAATGAAACTGGATTATTGTCTAACTTCACACACAAAAATAGATTCAAAATTGATCAAAGACCTGAATGTAAGTCATGAAACCATAAAAATCTTAGAAGAAAACATAGGCAAAAATCTTGAATATACACATGAGCAGCTTTTTTCTGAACACATCTCCTCAGGTAAGGGAAACAAAAGCAAAAATGAACACATGAGACTACATCAAACTAAAAAGCTTCTGTACAGCAAAGGAAACCATCAGTAGAACAAGAAGACATCCTACAGTATGGGAGAATATATTCGGAAATGACATATCTGACACGGGGTTAACACAAAATATATAAAGAACTCACATGCCTCAACACCCAAAAAGCAAATAATTCAATTAAAAAATGGGCAGAGGATATGAACAGACCCTTCTCCAAAGAAGTAATTCAGATGGCCAACAGCCACATGAAAAGATGCTCCACATCACTAATTATCATGGAAATGCAAATTAAAACCACAATGAGTATCACCTCACACCAGTTAGGATGGCTAACATTGACAAGACTAGGAACAACAAATGCTGGCAAGGGTATGGAGAAAGGGGAACCCTCCTACCCTGCTGATGGGATGTAATTTAGTTCAACCATTTGTGGAAAGCAATATGGACGTTCCTCAAAAAACTAAAAATAGAAATACCATATGACCCAGGAATCCCACTCCTAGGAATTTACCCAAAAGAAACAAGATCCCAGATTCAAAAAGGCATATGCACCCCTATGTTTATAGCAGCACTCTTTACAATAGTCAAGATATGGAAGCAACCTAAGTGTCCATCAGTAGATGAATGGATAAAGAAGATGTGGTACATACAGACAATGGACTATTATTCAGCACTAAGAAGAAAACAAATCCTACCATTTGCAACATGAATGGAGCTGGAGGTTATTATGCTCAGTGAAATAAGCCAGGTGGAGAAAGAAAAGTACCAAATGATTTCCCTCATTTGTGGAATATAACAATGAAGCAAAACTGAAGGAACAAAACAACAGCAGACACAGACTCCAAGAAGAGACAAGCAGTTACCAAAGGGGAGGGGTGGTGGAGGACAGGTGGGAAGGGAGGGAGAAAGTTATTGAGGGGGTATTATGATCGGCACACATGGTGTGGGGGGCTTCACAGGGAAGACAGTGTAGCATAGAGAAGGCAAGTAGTGACTCTGTGGCATCTTACTACGCATCAATGGACAGTGACTGCAATGGGGTGTGGAGGGGACTTGATAATATAAGTGCATGTTGTAACCACAATGTTTTTCATGTGAAAGAAAGAAAGGGTGCAATAGTTGGGAATCAAATGGAAGTTTCATGTGCCATACAATCCTATCACAGCAGGCATGATAGAGAGGCACGATGGTTTGTTAAAATCTGGACTGAAGTCAGACACCAATAGTCTGTGCGATAGTCAGTACGCTTGTGGACAGTGTTACCGCGTTTGAACGAGGAACCCCGAAAGGGAGCCCTGAACCCTGTAGACATGCTAATATATATTGATGCCTCCCCTATACAACTGCAAGTACAAACCAAGGAAGAATTGTTGAGGCCGAGGTTTGGCCACCAGAATAATTTCCTGCTGCCAGCACCAACTGCACTAAACCCTGGAGACTCCATTGAGTGGACGTGGCCTTGGACATTTTGACACATTGCCAATGATGACTGCATCTCCTGGCACCTTGGGGACAAGGCCTGGAAGCTGGCCTCCTGTGTATTCCTGGAGTAACAGCAGATTCTCCCAAAGATCACAGTAGTATATCCTGAATGGCCAAAAAGTAGGAGCATGTTATCAAGGAGTTTTGTTTTATCATTATGGCCAGTGCATGCACCTCCAGTAGCTCTATACAGACCATTCAGTAACCTCCACGGGGAGAGGGGTAAAGGTATGGTATACTAGACCTGAAAGGGACCGACTTCCTGCTACAGTCCTATCATAGGACCACTCTCTTGTATGCATCCTACCTGATGGACAAGATTTGCCTATATTGGTGTCATTAAAACATGTGTCTTATTGCCCCTAAGGTCTTTGTGGACTGGGCACACACCCTAGCAAAAAAACTGCTACTTGCTGGGGTGCATGGAGCTCCCTATCCGTACCACTACTAAGTGTGAGTCATGAACTCATCTGAGTAAACTGGTTTGAATATAGCTGAAATAACCTCCTCAGGCTTGAGGATTATGATTTTTGTTACCTGCATCAAAATCTTGTATCTTTATTTTTGTTATTATCTCTATGTTGTTGTTATCCTGTTGCTTTTGTGGAATCTGGTTACAATGCCCCAGCTTTCTCGCTCAGGAACCATTGTGGAAGACTGAGAGAGTGTAGATTGTGAGGCAAGAATCCTGGAGGGGTGGATTGTGGATAAAGTGAAGGTTCCTAAGGCCAGGATCCTCACCTGACCCTAAACTACATGATGTAACTGGCCTTCTGCTAGGCGACTGCTTCCACACCTGTAGGCAATAAGCTATTATTGACTGAGTCACTATATAGAGATCTGCCCAGGGCTCTGGGCGGAGGTGAGATGATGGAGGATTACAGATCTGCAGACTGTTGGATACAGACGTAGTTCTAGTGCTCAACCTATTGCTGGGAGAACAAGCTGGATAATAGACCCTTTCACCCCAAGACAGTTCCATTGTCATTCCTTGGTCTCACTGAATCCATAGTGAACTTGCCTGGGGCTGAAACCAATTGGGAAGACAGATCTCTAGACCAAGGATTTGAAGAGCACACAGGGCAAAGCTTCCTTTTTGAGGACTCTGGGTCCCAGTCCCCACTTGTGATATAATGAGTTATAAGAAGTACATATTTGGTCATTCTTATGATCAAATATATATTTCCCAGTGTCTTGCCAATGGGTTTCAGCCCCGGGCAAGTTCACTATGAATTCAGTGAGACCGAGGAATGACAATGGAACGTTCTTGGGGGGAAAGGGTGTGGATAAATGAGAGTTCCTGTGGCCAGGATTCTCACCTGGTTGATTAGCTCACTGCACACCTGTGAACAATACATGGCTGTTGACTCTATATAAAGAGCTCCACCCAGTGCTCTGGGCGCCACACAGTGGTATGGCTGCAAGGCTACAGGAGAGCAGAGCAGAGGCCCAGAGGACAGCTGTGTGGGACAACTGTGCAGACAGAGGAGCCCAGAGGCAGAGACCAGCTTGCTGCATGCAGACTCACTCTGAGTGAATGAGATTTTAGTGACTGACCTACCACCTGGAAATAAAGTTGAGTATAACCCTTTCACCCCAAGAATGTTTTGCTGTCAATTTCTTTGGTCACACTGAATCCACAGTGAACTTGCCTGGGGCTAAAATCCATTGGCAAGACAAAGGGTTTATACCCAACATTATTCCCACCGTGGCAGGTCAATCACTAGGATCCCATCCACTCAGAGTGAGGCTGCAGGCAGCAAGCCAGTCTCTGCCTCTGGGCCTCTCTGCCCCCACGGCCGTCCTCTGGGCCTCTGTCCTCGGTGCTGCCACCACTCCAGCCTCTGCTCTCCTGCAGCCTTGCAGCCGTGCCACTGTGTCCCCCAGACCACTGGGCAGAGCTCTCTATATAGAGTCAATAGCAATGTATTGCCCACATGTTTGTATGAGCTAGCCAACCAGGACCAGAGGAGAATCCTGGCCACAGGAACCTTCACTTTATTCACACCCAGGTATATTTGGTCTTCATCCACAGTTCCTGAAAACACTGCAGAGTCTTAAAGGTGAAACAGGTGTTTTGTCATGTTAATGAGAGACTTTTGGACCCCTCCCCAACCCAAGGGTGGGGGCTGGAGGCTGAATCAGCCAATTCAGTCAGTCATGACTATGCAATGGAGCGCTCACAAAACCCATGAGAAGAGCTGTTCGTACTCTCTCTCTGCTCTACTTTTCCTGCTCTGCACAGTTGGATCCTGCTTCTTGGTCCGAAAGAGCTGCTATGCTTGGGGAACCAGAACACCTCCACGTGCCACCGAGCCAGGCCCCAAGCTCCACAAGGATAAAAGCTCCTTTATTTGGGACCTTGCCCTGTGTCTCTCTTCATTTGCCGGTTAACCTGTATCCTTTATTAAACTGGTAAGTGTGAGTGTTTTCCTGGGTTCTGTGAGCCACTCTAGCAAATTAATTGAACCTAAGGAGGAGGTCATGGGAACCTCCAATCTGTAGCCAGTAGGTCAGAAGCCCAGGCACTGCTTGGGGCTTATGACTGGTGTCTCAAGCGGAGGGTGAGGGCAGTCCTGTAGGATGGAGCCTTAACGCGGCATTCTGGGGCTGTCTCCGGGCAGACAGTATCAGAGGTGAGTTGAGTTCTCCTGCTGGTGTTCAAGAATTGCTTGGTGTTATATATGGGAAGACCCCCTCCCACATACTTACACATATTGGAATAGGGTCCAGGCACCTGAATGAAGTTACACTACCATTACTGCTGTGTATAACATTGTTACTGTTACACATAAATGCAGAGAAGAGATACACCATGGCGTTTGGTGTTGGAAGAGTAGGAGTCACATTTGGTGTCAGAGATGTTACACAACCCCACTCGCCCAGCAAGGCTGTGGCCACCCCACACACACACAGCAAACGAGCACCTCCATGTGAGAAAGCTGCCCCGAGGCTCCTGGAAACCTGTGGCCATGGTCACAGGGTTCATCTTGGCAACTCCCAGGAATGAAGGTCATCTCTTCAGGATCCTGACACATCCAGAGCCCCACAGACTCGTTCCTGCCATGTCCTGCCTGTTCTCAGCAGGCTGCCTCTGCCCCTCGCCCTCCCAAGTCCTTCCACCGGTCTCTGGGCCTCCTTATGTCTCAGCAGATTTTTGAGGCCTAGGTGGTGACTGGTTCCTTTTAGGCCCTAGCCTGTGGGCTCCTACCCTGCCCCATCACACCTCCCGGCCTACCTTTAATCCTTGTTTTCATGCAGCTTCAAGACATGCTTGAATTTCAAAAGCCTGTCTGCCAGTTTCCTCACACACTTGTAAATTACTCAACTACCTAAGAGCCCACTCAAGGAGGAGGTGAGAATAAGCTCTCTCAAATAATGCCACATTTTTAAAGGGACAAAATTCTCCTACAACTTGCTGGAAATTTAAACATCTTAACACAGCTACCCACTCCTTTTCCTCTTTTCTTTAAGCCAGGGATGATGAGAGGAGGAATCGTGTTCAGAACAGAGAGAGGAATTAGGTAAAAGTTGAGGGTGCTTGAGAAGAGGAACACTAACCAAGGGGAATGTTCTAGAATAAGAGCAAGGGGGGTAAGGGTTTCACATGCTGCCAGTGGGGAAGAGCCCCTCCTAGGCACTGAGGCAGCAGATCCTGGTTGTGAGCAACTACCAAGTAGTGAATGCAGAGCAGCCTCGCTGGGGGACCCTGCAATGCAAATGACACACAAACCTGGAATGTACCTGTCTTGCCAATGGGTTTCAGCCCAGGCAAGTTCACTATGGATTCAACGTGACCAAAGAAATTGACAGCAAAACATTCTTTGGGGCAAAGGGTTTATTACCCGGCTTGTTCTCCCGGCGGTAGGTTGAGCACTAGCGTCTCTGCCTCCACCCAGAGCACTGGGCCGAGCTCTCTATATAGCACAATAATAGCTTATTGCCTAAAGGTGTGGAAGCGGTAGCCTAGCAACAGGCCAGTTATATCATCAGGTGGTTTAAGTTCAGTGAGGATCCTGGCCATAGGAACCCCAACTTCCCCACAGTACCGCACATGTGTGCAGACAGGCAAGCACACGATGTATCTGGGGAGGAGAGAAGAAGCCGTGCATCCTAAACGAGGGTATGAAGGAGGGCTCCTCAGAGTGGACACTCGGAGATGTGCAGTACCAAGACTGGACACTGGGCAGAGTGTCCAGGCTCAGGACATGGTCCTTTGCTGAGGCATTTGAGAGGGTCACTTATTTCTCTATGTCCTAACATGGCACGACTTACAACAACTCCACAGAAATTACCCAGAGACTGGAAAGCCTTCCTACCAGCCTCCTCCTAAACCCATGAGACATCCAAGGAATAGTTGTATGACCCGACCAGGGAAGGCCAGTGACAGGAAGGGGCTGAGGGCAGAGACAAGTCACGTTCTGCTTTTATTTTACCCCAGCCTGCGCAGAAAGCTTTGTGCACAAGGTTCACCAGAATTCAGGCACAGTACGGCCCTCCCCTCCCCTCTCTGGCCTGGCCCACCCAGCCAGGCATGACGGGAAGGAAACTCAACTCTTGTTCCAAAGTCCCAGGGCTGTACTTTCCAAATGCCCTGCCTCCTAGAGGAATGTTTTCTATGTGTTGCCAGGTCCCGTATGTAACAGGAACCTGTGTTCCCTGGGGAGGAGCTTCTCTCAGGCACTGCAGATTGTCCCTTAACAGAGCAAGCCTAGTAGCAGCCTAGGTCTTGAGCAGCACCAAAGGGAGCCTTTCCCATACTAAAAACAGAGGCTTACCCTACCTAACAGCTCTTAACTGGTGTTAATTACCTATCACATTCGGCAGGTTGGAGACATTTTGCTCAATACAAGCAACAGAGGGAAAATGGAAGTGCCCATGGCCAAGATCCTCACCTGACCCTCATCTACTTGATGATGTAATTGGCCTGCTGCTAGGCTACTGCTCACACAGCTGTTGGCAATGAGCCATAACTGCCTGTGTTGCTATAGAAAGAGCTCTGCCCAGTGCTCTGGACGGAGGCAGAGACTGGGGTGTATTTCTCTGTGTCTTGCCTGAGGGTTTCAGCCCCGGGCAAGCTGACTATGGATTCAGTGAAGCCGAGAAATGCAATGGAATGTTCTTGGGGTAAAAGTGTTTATAACCAGCTTTATTCTCATGGCAATAAGTTGAGCATTAGAATCACGTCTGCATGCGGCAGTCTGCAGGGCTGTAATCCACCACCATCTCTGCCTCCACCCAGAACACTGGGCAGAGCTCTTTCTATAGTGACTCAGTCAATAAAAGCTCATTGCCAGTGGGTGTGGAAGCAGCAGCCTAGCAGTAGGCCAGTTATATCATCAAGTAGTTTAGGGTCGAGTGAGAGTCCTGGTCATAGGAATTTCATTTTCCCCACACCCATCCAATCTATTTCCAGTGCTTGCAAATTTTAAAAATCCTCTTCCTGCGTTAAGTTCTATCCCCAGAAATGCCACATGTTCTAGGCAATCTGATTGATCCCTTTGTGTGTCAACAGTAACTACGCCTAAGGGATGAAGGTCCCCCTACTCCTGAAGAATGATTTCCTCATCCCTCCTGAGTCACGAGTGTGTGCGTGTATGTGTCTGCATCACCCATTTGTCTGTGTGTCTTTGTGGGCGTGTCTCCATATGACTGTTCTACCAGCACAGCGTCTGGCACATAGTAAGTGCTCAGCAAACTCACCCTTCATTCATTCAACAAACGTGTGCTGAGAGCCTAGATGAGGGTCAAACGCTGTGACAGGCATGGGAGGTGCCAGGACAAACTCAATGAGCCTGGTGACTGTGATCCAGGCATCCCCAGGCTGGAGGGAGAGACCGACAGCTGAACAACAGGATGTGTACAGGCCGCCCTTAGGCAGTGGTGGCGATGGGAACAAGAGATTCAGCCTGACCCACAGGCAGTGGGGTGACCAGAGACAGGCACACAAGCCCAGCAACACCCACAGGGAAACACAGAACAGAAGAAGAAGACAAAGTACATATCTATAGTGAAATATCACTCAGCCATGAAAAAGAATAAAATTCTGCCATTGTTGACAACATGGATGGACCCAGAGGGTGTTAAGCTAAGTGAAGTAAGTCAGACAGAGAAGGATAAATAGCATATGATTCCACTTACAAGTGGAATCCAAAAATAAAACAAACAAAGCAGAAATTGACTCATAAACACAGAGAACAGATGTGACTATCACAGGCGTGGGAAGTAGAGGAATGGATGAAATAGTGAAGGGGGTAAAGAGGGACAAACTTCTAATTATAAAGTAAATAAGTCACGGGGATGAAAGTACAGCACAGGGAAGGTAGTAATTCAGTACAACTTGGGATGGTGCCAGATGGTAACCACATTTATCATGGTAAAAATTTTGTAATGTAGATAACTGTCAATCACTATGTTGTGCACCTAAAATTAATATAATATTCTACATCAAGTTCACTTCAGTGAAAAAAAGAAAATGTATGCTTTTGTGATGCTGTCTGATAGAGAACTCTGGGAATGGTCAACTGAAGCACGGGGCCACGGGTGCCATCCTGTCCGTGTCTTCCACGCTGGTTTCTGGAAGCTGCACAGACTTCAAGGAGCCCAGGCCTCGTAGAGGCTGCTTAGAGGATACATAACATTAACGCCGTGTGTTGCAGACCAACTAAAAATTACATCGAAAAAGGAGGAGCAAAACTCAGGCCAAAGTACTACAAAAGGCAGATTTCATACTGGGCACAGAATAGCTTATGCTTTTCTCCTTTCCTCCAATGGAGCCGGGCTATATGCAAATATGTTGGTTGATAATAATACTTTTGCAGAGTAGGAAACTGCTGCTCAGAGAAGTGCAGGTAACGTGCCTGAGGTCACATAGCCCGTTAGTGATACGACAAGGACTGCAGCCCTGACTGAGGCCCCCAACAGCATGTGACTTACAGAAATAAGCCCGGGCCCAGAGCCGCACACATGAGACAAAGCACAGCGAGGGCTGTGGCACCAACAGGGCGGACTCGGTGTGACCGTCAGGACACACGTACTTCACAGTTATGTGGTTTTTCCTTCGTTTGGCTTTTCAATAAAACCAGAGGCATGTTCTGGAAGCCCTAAGGACAGGATTATGTCTGAAATAAACCATCAGGCGGCAGGGGAAGGGCTCCTGGGCATTGAGTGTGTGTTTGATGCCAGTGAACACACTGTTGGTGTCACGTGTCCCTGGAAACCCGGGGTCCATCCCAGCAGGCCCAGAGAGGGGCATGTGACCACAGTGCTGGCCACGCCGGGGGTTCTGAAAGAGCTTCAGCAGATCTAGTTAGTTAATTAGGATTATTTGATGTTACTCCATCGGGCACTGCTAGAAATGGTGTGGCAGCTGGAAAACCTGAGAGGTTCAGAAACTTGGATAAAGCTTTCTGGAATTTTCAAGGTGGTTGCCACAGCAACCTCAGGGACCAGTTCCTGGGAGAGCTGAGACATTCTATTTTAAAAACACCCAGTTGATCATCAGAAAGCCAGAAGCAAAACAACCAAATAATAAGGTACATATCAGAACTTCCTATAAAGATGAGCATTTGCTCAAAACTGGAAATAATACGATCTCTAAGGAATATTTTGGCCTGGCATACAAACGGATTTCAAAGCAACTCCCCAGGTCTGATTACCACCTGCATTTTGCACAAAATATTGAAATTCAAAGCTCTTCTTTCCACTTCAATTTCCTCTTACCTCCCAGCTACAAGTTCCTTCCACCCTTTGAGTCTCCCATGCATCCACACATTCATTCATTCATTCAGCAAACACTTGTTGGGTCATTTACCATGTTACTGTGAGTGATGCCCTGCCAGGTGATACAAAGATGAGACGACTTCACAACACAGTCCTGCCTTTAGGAAGTCCACAACTCAGAAGGAAAGATCAGACGGACACACAAATACAGCACAAGGCAGTAGGAGAGCCTATCATGTGATGGTACCCTCCCAAAGGCACCGGTTCCCAAAACTGTGGCCTATCAGAACCCTTTGGTAGATCTTTATAGAAATGCAGATTTCCAAGGGCCACTTCAGAATTCCCAGAGGGTGGGGCCCAGGAATCAGCATTTCCAGTGCTGCAGCTGCTGAGGTGAAGAGAAGAACTTAGCCCCAGCTGAAGTGATGGTTACATATTTCACAGAAGTGGATAGCCTTCAGAGTCTAGGGAAGGTGGGTGCGCCCAAATGGAGGGGTCTTACATGGATGGCCCAGTTCAGGCTGGCAGAGGTCCTGGGGACGGTCATGAAGTTCAGGCCAGGCAGCTGGGGCTTATGCAGCAGCCCCAGGCCTCCAGGCACAGAGTGACACAAACATGGCAGTGTTAGCAGAATAACTGGGCAGAGTGAAGATGGATGGGTCAGCAAAAGTGGGCATTTGGGTTGAGACCAATAAGGGAACCTCTGGTTCTTAAGAGTAAAGGGATAAAAAAAAAAAGATAGGAATGAAAAGGAAGAGATGAAGAAACATTACCTCACATTTCTGTAGACTGCTTCATTTCAAAATGGACTGTGGGTGGCTCACAAATGCGTTGTTAATTAATCATGACATACCTGTCTCTGAGCAGCTATATTTAGTAATACCTAGGATTGTGCTTAATTTATTTGTGTTTTTAAACACTTTTCTTTGCATTTGTTCTATTTCCTACTTTGGAGAAAATGCAATTGTATACACTCAGCAATAGAATGCCTCAGATGTGTCAGCATGGCACAGGTACCAGAGATTATTTCTTGTCTGATGGATTAGAGAAGGCTTCCTGGAAGAGGCAACATTTGCACTGAAATGGAAACATAATATTTTAGCCAATGGAGAAGAACATTCCAGGTGATAAAATAGTGTAAGAAAAGGTACAAAGAAAGGAAATCACAGCAGACACACCTTATATGTATCTCTAGTCACCAAACCTGGCACAATCCCTGGCACATAATAGGTACTCAATAAACACTGAGTGAGCAAATAAGCATTTGAAAGGAAGTAGTTTTCAATAAGCGTAAAAGGCAGGTTAGGGAACCACACACGGCCTCAGCAGCAGTGCTAAGTATTGGTCATTCAGTCTCCCAAGCAGGGATCCAGAGAAGGCTTTTGGATAAGGAAGTCAGTTATATATGATCAAGGCTTGCTTGGATCACAGTGCTGACGTACAGGGTGAATCAGGGCCTAGGAAGAAGACCAAAGGCCAGGGGGCAACCACCCAGGGAGCTACTGCAATAGTCCAGGCAAAAGAAATGAGAGTTGGAGCCCTTGAGGAAGTGGCTTGGGGGTGGGGGCTGTAGGAATTCCGAAGCCAAACCCACAGACCAACAGCAGCAGCCTCTCAATCGACAAGGATGGGGTCACTGAGAACGATTGAAAAGCAATAGTGAGTTTATGGCAAGTTGAGTGGAGACCTGTGACCCCTCAATTCAGGGTGCCCAACCAGGACTCCCTGCAGCCCTGCTCCACCCGTAACATAGGAATTGTCACCCCCTTTCCCCAGCTCGAGGGAATGTTAGGACACCTATGGCCTGGCTTCTCTTGCTCTGGGGCCTGCCCGTCCCTTGACAGCATGCACTCTTATCCCCACTCCTGCAAGCATGTGGTAGGTTTACGTGGTCTGGGTCCAAAGCCTGCCTCCGTGGCAACACCAGCCTGGAGCCCACCCTCTCTGGAGATCACACTGTCTCTCATACGGGAAGGTGCTGGAATCCTGCCATTACTGTTCATGCAGCTGGCTGGGTATGACATCACTCTAATCCTCATCTACACTCTCGTGTCTGTTCTCAACTGGTTCAAACCCAAAGGCGTGGAGAAGTGCTTTATCAGAACTCCTGACCCCAATACCGAGTTTGAGGTGCAAGGAGTAGACCATGTAAAGATGTTCAATAGATGATTAAAAATGCTTGCCTGGAATTCAAGTGAGGGAGAGCAGGCGATAGGCACAGATTTAGGGGCTGCGCTAGGACGGATGAGATAGACGCTGCAGGCCTGGGGATGAGTTCGAGAGAAAGCAGAATCTCACACTCAGGTTAAAAGCACACATCCCATCTGTGCGCATCCGCCACCCAACTCTAGCTGATTGCTGCCTTGAGGAATATGGTTGCAGTAGCACCAGATCCTCTGCATTTTTTTCCCCAAAAGAAGGTGAAAATACTGATTTTTGTGTGAAGTGTTCAGATTCTTAAAATAGTAAATGGATAGACAAAACAAATTTGCAAGATATGTGGCCCATAGGCTGCCGATTGCAACTCACTGTGGAACAAGAAGAAAACAAAGTGCACAGAACGTGACAAACCCCAGGGAAGGGGTCACGGAGGGCATGGAGATGAGTGTGACCAGACAGAAGGAAACAAAGATGGTGTCATGCCAGGAGGCTGGAAGGAAGCAGGTGACTAGTGCTCACGCCCCAGACGGTCCCGGGGAGAAGTCAGCCTGCTGGGATCGGTCACTGGGATGGCACGGGTGACCTGCAGGATACCAGTTTCTACAGAAGACACGGCGGGTTTGCCACACCTTGCAAGGGATTCTGAGATGAGTGGGAGTGAGGACGTGAGGCAAGGGGTGCTGACGACTCTCTCCGGGATCAGACAGCAGCTGGAGGATGGGCGTGGGTGGGTGCGAAGGGCTACCATGGTCAATGAAATGTTTTCAGAGCAAGGAAGACTGATGTGCTTGAGAGTGGGGAGAAAGAGCTGGACAGCAATGAGAGAGGTCGCCAGACAGAGGGGCTGGGGTGGCTGTGCCCCAGAACAAGTCAGAAGTCTGACTCAAGGGATCCACAGCAGAGAGAGTCACTGGGGAGTCAAGGATGCAAAGCAGAGCAGCACCGTGATGGGGAAGGCAGCGTCAGTGGGCACCGCCAAGAGCCCACCAGTCAGGACACAAGGAAAGCAGCGGTCAGGAGCTAGGATGGGGCAGCATGACAGGCATGGGGGAGACAAAGCCGGCCACCAGCAGCGAGGACCTGGTGTCCTGCAGCTCGGGGCTCATGCGACAGTGGAACTGAATGGGGGGGCACATCCCCAGAGGAGGCACTGGCTTCCACCCTGCCTGCCCACTGGGCAGCACACAGAGGGTGCTCAGTAAATGCTGAAAATCAGCTCAAAATAATGTGCATACAAATCTCTTGGAGACCCTGCAAAATGCAGGCTCTGAGCCCATAGGTCTGGGGGGGCCCAAGGGACTGCAGTGCTGCAGCCACGGCCCTGAACAGCAGCGTGCAAGGAGCTGTCCCACCACTCACACTGCATTCCACACAGAGAAGAAAACAGCTTCCAGGAACTTTGTGGGGAACTACCTTTGAATTGAATCTCAGGCACCCCAAAGATGGCCACTGAGAACTCAGCCACGCCACAGGGGTGGCTGCTGAAAGCCCCCTGGGGTTGAGCTGCGCCCACTCCGGTCCGCTTCTTACGTCAGAGACAGCTGCGCATGTGCACAACTCTGTGCGTGATTGGAAAATTTAAAGTCGCCTTATTAGCATAGGTGTAACCAATCAGGAGAGACTTCACCCTATATATTCCATGCCCTGAGCCCCAATAAACGAGTTTTCTGCTTCGACTGAACTCCCTGTCGCGTCTGATTGTCTCCGGCAGTGGCGGCGGCGGCGGCGAGCGAGCACCGGAGGCTGCGGGAATGGGCGGACAGTCGGCTCTTACCTCCCTTGCTCCGCCTGTCGGGGCATGCCTCTCTCTCCCTTCCTTTCCCTCCACTGGCTCAGAGGGTTATGGAAAGAGCTTGCAACAGAAAGAGCTTGTAACAAAAAGGGCTGTAGTCCTGACGGTGAGCAGGACCGGCGGGAGAGAGGCTAGAAACCCCGACAGAACTTTACAGCCGGTTGTCCGTGCCAACAGAGGTCCCCATGCTGTTCCAAAGCAGCACAGAACCCCTTATCCAAGGTCGGGGAGGCTGGGGTGGTGGTTGTGGTCATGGGCTTTCATGGCCCAGGCTGTTCTCCCAGTTACATCTTGCTGCCTCTTGCATTAAAATGGACTTCTCTTCCCGTGGTCAGAAAGGGGCAGCGAAGCACAGGCCGGGCCTCTGCAGGAGAACACAGCACCAGGGACCCCCCGTGAAGGACAGGGGCCAAGGATTCGGAGAGTGAGGCAACGGATAGCCCAGTTCAGTAAAGTGATATAAATAACCAATAATAAATAAGCACAGAGAAGGACTTAGGGGAGGAGACGGACGCAGGCCCAACTCTGCCACTTGGGGTGCTGAGAGGGTCTCTGTGTCCCTCATTCCATGTCTGTTCCGTGAAGGAGCTGGGCCAGAAGCACAGCCACTCTGCCCTGAGGCTCTGCAGTCGGGCCTGGAGGGGCGGGCCTGCGGGCTTCCCTAGGCCGCCCACCTCCCTCCCACCACCGCCATCGGCGCACGGAGCCCCCGCCCGCAGCCAGCAGGCTCAGGCCGGGAGACTCGAGGGTGGGCTCCAGCCCAGGTGCTGGGGGCCCCACGGAAGGGCAAGACCCCCACTGAGGAAGGACGCACAGACTCCCACAAGGGCCCGTGAGCCGGGCCGGCGAGGTTCAGTCGAGAAGGAAAGAGCAAGAAGTGGGAGGGGGGGCACCTCACCTGCGCTCCTCGTGCGAGTGGCACTTGATTAACAGTGTGGCTGGAGCAGGGCCCCCGCAACCCGCCAGGGCGCCCCAGCAGTCAGCGTGCACCGCGAACGCTGTGAGATACTGCAGACCTCCAGCCCCAACACCCAGAAGCGGCACAGATCCCGGGAGGGGGCGAAGATGCGGAGCAGCCAGAAAAGTGGCTGATCGGAGCGGCTGTGACTCGAGACCACGTGGCGGAGGTGCACTTCCAGAGAGCGGTGCGCGGGGGGCTGCTCCCGGGGCTGAGCACCGAGGACTGCGGAGTGGGAAGGGCCAGCCCCGCCGGCCTCTGGTCCCAGAAATCCCTGGGGAACTCCAAACGTCTATCCACGTCCAGGGACTCTTCCAGAAGGCCAGCGCCAGGGAAAGAAGTGAAGACACTGTTCCAGATGACAGGAGATTGCGGGAAACGGGACAACTACACACAACATGCAACGCCTGACTGGGTCCGGATTTGAAAAAAACTATGATGAGGATTACTGGGAAAATGAGGGAAGAGGACTGTGCCGTGATCATGACAGTCCTTGGGCGTCACAGTGAGTGGCGGTATGTTGGAGCACGCGTTTAGGGGTGAAGGATCATAAGGTGTGCAGCTGATGGTCCAGCCTAGAAAGTGTGTGTTCTGCATGCGTGCGGGAGGGAGGAAGCTGCAGCCCCCTGGCAGGTGAAGGTGCTATTCATTATACGCTCCGTTAATGTCCCTTACAGGGGACATTTTTCCCCTGTAAAATGTCCAGCTGTACTAGACTCTGCCCATGGTCTATGCACCTTTCAGGGGACCGCTTCGGTGAGGGAGGGCTGGGGCAGCTGTTTGTGTCACACCAGGATACACTACAGGTAACAAGGGTGAGTGTCTTCTGAACACTCTTCCTCCCAAGCCACCCATTTCCCAACAGTGTCTTAAAATTGAGACTTTGGTCAAAACGCCTTGACTTGGAGGGTGATCATCTAAGAAGGGGAGAGCATGTGGCAACATGGATCACGTGTGTCAGAGCACGGTGCCCAAGTGCAGAACTCTGAGATACTCAAAGGTGCAGAATGGTCCTGGAACACACAGGGAACCATGTGTTCAGTCCCTGCTGTGTGGAAACATAGGGCTACTCACAGGCCAGGAGTTTGGGAGCCAGTGTGGATTTGAGTCCCAGATGCAGCCCTGACCACTGAATGGTCTGGGCAAGTGATGCAGCCCCGGGCTCAGTTCCCATTTGCACCTCCCTGAGTTGCTGTGAAAACAAACAAAGTACCAAGAGGAAAGGAACCGCCAGGGCACGGGGTCTCTGTGGCCTCACCTGGCCGTGCAGCAAAGCCCTACTGAATGCGCGCTGCTCACCCCAATCCAGTGCAGTGCTAAGCAGGGAACAAGGACGCAGAGCTGCCCTCACCAGGCCTGCAGTCTGCTGAGGAGAACAAGCCTTTTCAGAGGACCTCTGATGCTCTCCTCCCACACCACCTTCCTTCACAAGTCCGGCAACTGAAACACCGGATGTCTGGCACTCGGTGGCTACTGGCAGCTGGCATGCCGCAGTGGCGTGCACAGAAGTCCAGTGTACACAAGGAGCATCCCACAGGCCCTCACGGATGTACAGTTTGCAGCCATCCATACAACGGCTGGGGCGATTTGAACGCCTGTGTTCGCCGAGGGCAGGCACTGGTGCACAGGCTCCTTTGTCGGTCCCACCAGGACCCCAGCAGCTGCCGCATAGGGCGGTAACAGCAGTGACGTCAGCACTGAAAGGCCACAAGGGCAGAGCTGCCCTGTTTACTGCCACCTCCCTGTGCCACAGTTGGAGACCACTGTCCTCCAGAACTTCCTCAGGGCTTTGACCATGTGGCAGATACAGGAAGGGAACAGCATGCTTTTTCTGTCCCTTTATAATAATGGCACTTTGCATTTGTATGGCACATTTCACTTATTCAGGGCATTTTCTTGTCTAGCGCCTGGACCTAGCCTAATGAAACAAAACTCCATGAGCTTTGTAATTGTCTGTTCCATGGAGACAGCTTGGGAATCAGAGCCAATGAAACCCAAGCTGGAGGAGGACCAGTGCCCCCAATCACCTAGAGAATAACAAATCCCATACGAGTTGCAAACGGAGCAGCATAATGCTGCGGCAATACAGCTCGTCTGTGGGGAATAGATACATCTGGAGCGTATGAGTCAACTCGGCACAAGCCGGGAGCCCCTAGGAATTCTTGTCTGAATCGGGGGCCCTCTGCTGGCCCTGCCTCGGCACGCACTGAAGCCCCTTTTTAACTTCAGGGAAAAGCAGGGGCTCGGCAGTGCCACATGAATAAGAGGCCATTAGGATTTGGTAATGTGGGTACACTTTGTGGCCTAGAAACATAACCTGAAATTTCCTGCTTTTTCAGCCATTTGGAAAAGGACAAGAGGACAAGACTGAGTATCTGGAAGGCTGAGCAATGGTGGGTAGGGGGGCCAAAAAACAGAATTTCTGCTTCTCACCACATTTTGGAAAAGGAAGCATTTGGAAGCAACAGTCCCAACAAGAACACAAGTTGTCTGTGGATTACTCGCCGTGAGCCCTGCTGAACTGACTGTCTGTCTCCCTGGAAGCAGGAAGTTGGGCACTTGCTCCTCAGCCCACCCGGGCACCTGTGGGCAAAGTACTGCTTTTATTCTGGTGCCATTCAGAAAATGATGGCTCTCCATAGCATACCCGAGGGCCCCAGATGCCCCTCCAGCCCAGGGGCGTGTGGCCTTGCTGCACACCAGAATCTCCTGGGGGCTTTTCAAACCCCAAAGCCAGGCCACGTCCAGACCAAGAGATGGGAGCTCTGCAGGTGGGACCGCAGACTGCATTTGTAAGCTCCCGGGTGACTCCAAGGCACAGCAAGGCTGAGAACAAGCACTTTACCTCCGTTGGCGCCCCCCACTGGGCAGTGAGCATGCTCGGACGAGACCAGCGCATCACCCGGTCCTGCCGTCTCTGATTCCCTCCACTTGCCTGAACTCCACGCTCAGCAGTGAGCTTCCTACCATGTGCATTATGCAAACAGCAGTCCACACTCTTAAGTGGTGGCTGGCTCGTGTTCACTAGTCCATTTAACTCATTAGCATGAAACCATGCTGGACAATGCAGAAGATACAAAATTCAGGGGGACACGATCTCTGCCTCCACAATATAACTGTGTGAGATACGTGCACAAGCAACTAAAACAACATATTCTGTGATCGGGGCTTCAGAGACTCTTGGGCAGGAATTCAGAGAATAAACAGGATCCCTTTTAGCTGGACTGAGCATGTCTTCACAACACACACACACACACACACACACACACACACACACACGTCTATAACCCCCTCAGCACAGAACACAGGACTATGCACACAGCAGGTGCTCATTGACCTCCAGTTGGATGATCATGACACTCAGATGGTTCCCATGGGAATCCCCCCAACCAAGGCCCAACATCCAAGACCGCTCTGCTCCCTCTTCCAAGCTGAGGCTGCCCTGGGAGCTGTCAACCACCCCCTCAGCCTCTAATGCCTGGTCCCTGCATACCCCCACCTCCCCTGCACTCGAGGCTCCAGGGTGTGCGCTAGCACTGTGCCCACATAGGCTGCTCTGCTGGCTGAATTCCTCTAAGACCAAGGCCAGCAATCATCCTCCAGGGCTCCCCCTCCTCTCTGGAATAAAATCCCAGATTTCTAGCTGAGCATACAGCCCTCCAGATCAGCCTGGTTGTGGCCTTGCTGAGATCTGGCCAGTGGGGCAAAGGGAGTGGCATGTGCAGCTTCCTGCCGTGTCCTGCCCAGAAAGGGCCTCCTCTCCTCTCCCTCCATCCTGCCACTCAAAAGGTCATCATGGCGAAGCCCCTGTGGACCACATGGGTAAGGAAGGCCCGAGTCATGGCACAGCTCCCAGGGCCAGAGGCACCTGGGCCCCAGAGGACGTACAAAGCCACCAGCCGGACGGCCCCCAACAGAGCAGCTCCTCCGTGCCTTCCTCACCCACCACCCACACCCTGCCATGCCGTCCCACCTCCACACACCCTGCAGCACCTGGATGCCTTGTCATATTAATGAGAGAAGAGAGGTGTTACAGAGCCCAGAGCTGTTCTGTCAGGACAGTCAGTGAGTTGGTGGTTCCCAGAGCCAAACTACCCAGAGTCCACCCACCTGTGTTGCCAGGTCAGCAGCAAGAGTCTGCTTTGCCCATGAGTGCAATAAACTGGCCGGCCTCCTTTTTCCTGTCCACAGTCTGAGGGGACCCCAGGGGAAATCGAGGGGTCATCACTCTTGGTTAGTGGCCTGCAGAGAGGGGCAAGAAGCCCTATAAAGGTGTGGAGAGTTCCTGGCTGCTACAGATGTAAGCAACAAGAGAGAACAGCAGTGAGCACAGGCTCTGGAAACAGACCCATCAGCTAGATGACCCTGAGCGAAGGATTTACCATCTGGGGAAGGCAGATTCTCTGACCCAACTCACAGGAGACACAGTTACACACCATCCCAGGGCCTCCCCAGAACCTTCTGACCCTGAACTTCCCAGGACTAAGGGGGATGTATTAGCCAGCGTTCTCCAGAGAAACAGAACCAACAGAATGCATGTCTGTGTGTGTGCAAGTACACGTGTGTACATGGAGAGAGAGATTTTAAGGCATTGGGTCATGCAGTTGCAGTGGTTGGGTAAGTCCAGACTCTGCAGGGCAGACCAACAGGCTGGAGACCCTGGAAGAGCCAGTGTTGCATTTGAAGTCTGCAGGGCATCTGCTGCAGAATTCCTCTTGCTTGGGGAGGTCAGTCTTTGCTCTACTGAGATCTTCAGCTGATTGGGTGAGGCCCACCCATACTGTGGAGGACAATCTGCTTTATTCAAAGTCCACCAATTTAATCTCATCCAAACATCCTCACAGGAACATCTAGAAAAATGTCTGACCACATATTTGGCACTGTGGCCCAGCCAAGGTGACATATAAAATTAACCATAGCAGGGCGGGCATTCTGGAATCTGTGTTTGTAAGAACCTCTCCAGATGTGACATGAGGAATAACCAAGTTTGGAGACCATTCTCGGTGATGCACCTGAAGGTCATGGATGCTTCCAGGGTGTCTCAATCCACCACCACGAGGGCAGATGGACTTCCTTTGTGAAGCTAATTGTGCAGCCCCACATTTAACTCCAAGCCACATTAATAAGTCATGTCACAGGTCAGGAAATGTTCCCACATACAGCCAGGCCAAAGCATGCTGGGGAGAGGCTCCTGGAGCCCAGAGCTCAGCTCACCCTGGGCAGCAGCTGGCCACACCCGCCTCTGATGCCAGCCTGTCTGGGGCGAAGCTCCTCTCCCTCAGCAGATCCGTTCTCCAGATCCTGGGGGGCCACCTGGGAGATGCTCACGAGGCACAACTGCTGACCACTAAGTCACCAGATATTCCCTGCACTGTTTCCTCCACCGTGGCTGCCGTGAGGAGCACACATGGACATTCTCAAAATACAGATGACAGAACCCTCCCAAGACCTTCCAGAGCAGAACTTCTGAAAGCTGTTCCTAAGAAGATGTACACTGGAAAACCTCCATGGCGGATTTCAATATGCAAAATGATTAGAAACCACCAGTTCTACTAATGACAAGCACGAAGGACAGCTGATTCCACCATTTGGCGCTTCCTCATACTATGCTAGCACATGATTCTTCACAATAAAGGCAGCAAAGTTTCACTGAAAATTGTAAGAGCTTCATTTAGCTCTAGGCAATTAACGAGAAGTCCTTGGTGTAGAATATGGAGCAGAGAACAATGAAGCCAGGAAGCCATGAGGGTGCTAGGCAGCTGACTAGGTTCACTCATCAACTAAGTAACATGCTTGTGCCACTAGCCTAAAAACACACAGGATTCAAATTTGGGAACAGATATATTACAGATTGCTACATGTGGTTGACCTTCAGAGTTGCTTGAAAATAGGCAGAACTGTGAAAGTGAAGTCCTTGAACACCTACAGCTAGTGGGCCATCCCTTACGATGGGAAGGGGCTAAGGTTTCTGCACAGTTGTCATGGCAGGAAGAATGTAGAGTCTTCACTGGGGGAACACCTATGGCGCTATCCTCACACTTGCAATTCTGCTGCAGATGATAATATTACCCAGTATTACTCCCCATGAATCTACACAGAAAGGATCGGTTCTCACTGGAGAACTGCTCATTTAGAAATAACCAAGGATCTTTTCCATGACTTTTGGCTAGAATCCCAGAATACAAAGGGGTGGGCAGCCTTAGTCCCACCCCTATCAGATGCCAAACTGGTGAAGGTTGTGAGAAACTGGTGAGGGGGGAGAAAAAGCTCATGCATAGTAAATGCCACTCACAGGGGAAATGTTATTACTCATTCAAAAACCCTGTTCTCAGATGGACCTAACAGATATCTACAGAACTCTGCACCCAAAAGCAGCAGGATACACATTCTTCTCAAGTGCACATGGAACATTTTCCAGAATAGACCACATTCTAGGCCACAAAAAGAACCTCAGTAAATTCAAAAATATTGAAATCTTACCAACCAACTTCTCAGATCACAAAGGTATAAAACTAGAAATAAATTTCAGAAAGAAATCAAAAAGGCTCACAAATACATGGAGACTTAACAACATTCTCCTAATGAATCAATGGGTTAATGACCAAATCAAAACAGAAATCAAAGAATATATGGAGACTAATGACAACAACAACA
>JAQQAC010018689.1:35739061-35777712 GCA_029783875.1 Phataginus tricuspis | reverse complement strand
GACATAGGGTGGGGGGGGCACGGGGGGGACTGTACAGCTCAGAGAAGACAAGTAGTGATTCTCATCTCACTACACTGATGGACAGTGACTGTAATAGGGTTGGTTTGGGGGACCTGATGAAGGGGGTAGTTTAATCATCACAATATTGCTCATGTAATTGTAGGTTAATGATACTAAAATAAAATAAATTGTAAAAAAAAAAAAAAACCTGTTCTCGGCTCTGTGGCTAACCCACTGGGCAAGGGAGGATTACTGCCTACCCCCAGAGAGCCTCCAGGGGACACCAGACTCAGAGACAGACATGAGCCACCAGGCAGCCCACCACGCCGGTTCTGGGGTCTCACCACCTAGCCTTCTGGGTCTCGACTTCCCCATCTGAACAGGAGCTGTCTGTCTAGATGACCTCACAGGCCCACTCCAATCTCAGCATTTCATCTCCTGATCATGGGCTGAGCACCAACCTTGTGTCCCACTGAGGAACAGCATGGAGAGAAGACAAGGCTGTGTCCTGCCTCCAGCTCCCTGCTCAGCCACCCTGTGACAGCACTATTTACACTGTGAGTAGTGTTGCACCTTTCCCTCTAACAAGGAGTTTGCCACAGAAAGCATCTGGAAATAAATTATGCATGAGACACAGTTTCTGAACTAGTTTAGCAAATTTTGTTCCAGGGGTATTTTTACTTTTCATCAGACATTCACTCTAGAGGCGAACCATCCTCCCAGGGCCTTCCATGGCAGCAGAAAACAGCCTTAAAGGAACCCAGCCAGCTCCATCGGGGCAAGCCAAGCATGCCACAGGGTCCCGGAGGCCCTACACGGTTCTGGTATTGGTCCCTTCCCTTTAAAGTAATGGAGCAGGACAAGTGTGGTTCTCGAGGAGTGTGTTTCAGCGAACCAACCATTTCCCTACAACAAGGTTATAGGCATGCAGGTTCTGGTCAGACTCACATCCCAGCTGTACGGACTTGTGGATGAAAGACCACCTGGCTAAGCCGGTTTCCTCATCTGTGCACTGGGCTACTGGCCATGGCTACTTCATCAGCTGTGTGACAATGAGGAGAGGGGGCACTCTGAGAAGCAAAGAGCAGCCACTCAGGAAACATAAGCGGCCGCCACCGTCCTCACACTTCAGAAATCCCCCAAGCGACAGAGAACTCTGATCTGGAAAAGTTCTGAGTCCGGCCTCTAGGGCGTTCCACACAGCTGCCTCTGAGTAAGCTACCCCATTCCCGTTTTATGTCTCAATTAAAATACACCATTCCTTCCATAACCCTGCGGGAAGAGCTACATTAACAGCTAAGAAGACTGGAAATCAAGCCGATACCTGGTAGCAGACAGTGCCCGCAATGAGAGAAAGGACACCATCTTCCCCATTCTCCCAAGTAGTTAGTGCACGACAAATATTGTGATCCGAAGTGACATGGGTCTCTCTCTGGGCTGCAGTATATAAATGCATTTAGTGGCCTCCTCTTGGGTCAAAGAAAGTGGGACAGAGTTTGAAACTGTCTATTTATAAATTTGTACAGTCAGCAAATGGCTGATCTCTGGGACAGAATAAAACCACTTAAAAAAAAAAAGATTTTTCCCCTTATAAAAGTGGCACATATTTACAGTATCGGTTAGCTGTTGCCATAATAATGCTGCATAACAAATCCAAGCTTTCAGTGCCTCCAGGCAACAATCACTTATAATTGCTCATGCCTCTCATGGGAGCCACTCTGCGCTCCAGGTGGACTCGGGTCTGTATCCCACACCTCTCACACTCCTTGAAGCAGCAGGTCGGCCCTGATGATGTCAGAAGTGCAGGAGGGAGAGCAGACACACCCAGAAGCCAATGTTCAAAGTCTCGGAACACACACGTGTGCCTGCCCACAGTCTAGCGGCAGATCCCATCACATGGCAGCGCCTGACGTCAGTGGGGAGGGGACACACACCCTGTCCAGCAGGAGAAACTGCAGAATCACATGGCAGAGGCCATGGTACAAGCAAGACTGATTGCAGGGGCATGTGGCCTGTGCCACTGCTCACAGGCCCCCACTAGGAAGGGCTCCACTTTTGGATGAAAGCTCAGGTATCTCCATAAAATTTGTTATGACACAAGGGGCCCCACATTTCCACTCTTCGTGGGGCCCTGCAAACTATATGGCCAGTCCTGGACACAGGGGAGGGTGAAGAACCGGAGACAAAAATGCAATCTCACTCTTTAACAAATCAATGTGCTATGCGAGTGCCACACCCATTCCCCAGCTCCCCCAAACCCTGCTTTCAGAATTCAGGTTTCGCACCATGAGCTTTGCCTCACACCACAACACCTCCCCTGAGACAGACGCAAGGCTCTGAGGAGCATGAGAGGGGAGGGGGCACAGGGGGTCGCCAGTGGTAACACTTCTGGCCTTAGCACTGCCCTGTTCCTTCCAGAAGTAGCCCCGGGGCACCTGCCCACTCCCGCCAGCGCCTCCCCAGCCCCGGACCCCCGGGCCCCCAGCCACAATGAGCTCTCCTCCTCTTCCCCAGCACATGACCACTGCTCACCTGTCAGGGAGTGACAATGACCCACCCACCCAGCTGCGGACCCCACCAACATCCAGGGACCCACAGCAATGCAAGACACACCCTTGGGGAACCTGGGGTGAAATGGAGACCCAAGACCTGAGAAGCCAGAGGGAACCTCCCCAGCCACTCACCTAAGCACCCCATCCCAGCCGGGCTCAGTGTCACCTGAAACCATCTCAGATGCTGGTGGTCTAATGTGGACTAAGGGAGGTGACGTCTCATCACCTGGGACGGCCAATCGCACAGTTTGATGAAGGAAGTTTCTCCTTATCCTTACGCTGGACTTGGCCCTTGCCCACGTTCATTTCCTCCAGCTTCCCCCTGAGCCTGGAGATGCACTGGAGGCCCTGCCAGCGTCCTCCCCATGAGGGCCACTGACATGCCCCAAAGCAGCCGTCCGCCCCTCTGCCTTCCTGGATGCTTCCTGCTCCAAGCCTGCACTTCACGACCGTGAAGCCGACCCGTGCTCAGCCAGAGCAGCCCGAGAAAGGAGTGGCGCCTGCCGTGAAAAGTGAGTCATAAGTGCAAGTTGGCACAAGACTCCTGCAGTTAAATAACCCAAAGAACACGTTTTCTGATAATTCTAGAGCTAAAAATGGCTGCACTTTGACAACCCCTTTCTTTCTCCCAAGGAAGCTGAGGAGGAGGTTCAACAACAACCAGCTGCTGAGATGCATCACATTCTGGGGGTTTAGGAGACAAGTTCTAAGAAATTTCTTGGAAGGTACAGTCCCAGAAGGTGATGCTAAGCAGACCTGTTACCCCCACCCCCATCCCACGCTCACTGCCTGGGACCCTGAGCTCAGCAGGCATCCAGGAGGGACCACAGGAAGGGGGCCCAGGCACCTGCCTCGTGCCTCTGCTCCAACGTCAGGTGACACCAACCTAAGAAAATGGGAGGCAGCACTTAGCAGGGGCCACCAGCCCGGGGTCCCCTCGGCCGCTTCAAGAGCCAGTGCTGCTCAGGGCTTTATAAGGGGTTTTCGCAGCAGGTCTGAGTCAGGATAGCATTGAGCGTATGCTGCACATTTATGTGCAGGACGCACATGTATGATCTCATTTAATTATCGCAATTCCACAAAAAGGATGCTGTTCTTACCACCCCCGCTTCAGAGTCACACTAGGAGATAATCAGAGCACAGGCAGGATTTAGAAGCAGCAGAGTCTGCATGCAACCACTCTACACCACCTCTCTGGTGGAGGGAACCGTATCAGCTGAGAGGATATCGGGGAGGGTAAACCGCAAACAGAGCAGAGGGCAGAGCAGGAGAGACAGGCTGGTGACATATGCAGCAATACTGAATGCACCACCGTGTCACCTCTGATTTTAAAACATGGTCTGATCCAGGGGCTAAATGTCCTGAAACAGATCAGCTCTGTGCTGCACCATGGCCACTGTGCAATGGAGGAACGAAAGGGTCATTGGTTATCCACATGGCCAACAAGGATGTAGGTACAGAAGCACCAGAAAGTTAGCACTCCTTCACGAACACACTTAATAATATCTGCTGAGCTCCCGCAACAGACTCTGCCCTCCCCCACCTACCGCATCACCAGACATGACAGTGAATGGAACAGAGTCGTCGTCCTGCCCGCACTTCCATTCTAGTCCATTCTAGCAGGGGAGACAGACCCACAGGCCCAGGACCTAAGTGAGTCTGAGAACAAAGAGTTACCAAATCAGGCTGAAAACATGTGAGCGACTGCAAGATCTCAATGGCCAATCAGAAACACCACCAATCTGGGATTACGTCCAGGAAGAAGCCACACTGACGCTAATGAAAAGAACCTCAGTGTCCAGGGCACATAGACTTGACGAAGAACTCACAGAGCCAGGTGTCAAAAGTAAAGACAGGGCTCCAGCAAGAGGACCGGAGCAGGAACAGAGCTGCAGGCACATGGTTCGTTTCTGCTCAGGCTGGTCGAGGGGCACCAGCCCCCCAGCACAGCTCCCAGGTAGGGGACAGAAGACCAAGGCTGCAGAACGAGCGATCAGGTCCAGGCATGATGCCGAAGTCTCCATGCCTGTGTTGCCCGTCCGCCAGTGTCTGCCTTGAACTTCCCTCCCTGGCATTTCCCCCAGTGATGACCAGCCAGTGCATCCATTGAGGCAGCAGGACACAGTCAATGACAAGGACAAAAGCCAGGAAAAGCGCCTGAAGCACGTTTCCTAGAGTAAAATGCCTTGGTCTATATTGATAGAAATGTATGCAAACCACATGCAAATTTGAAAATGGTGACGCTAATTCTTGCATAACCTGCACTTTCATGTCCTTGGCTTGACCTCTGAAGGTCCAGAGCTGTGAGGCAGGACCTTGGCAGAGGCAGCCACAGGCCAGTGCCCACTGGCTGGCCAGGGTCAGCGGTCAAGCAATGCAGAAGATAAGGAAGGCTCCAGTGTAATGGAAATGGATTACTGGCCAGGGAATTCAGGACAGTACATTTGGATGTGGATAAAAGGCAACCAGGAGCATGAAAGACACGTAGGTGTCAGTCTGGAAGAACAAACCAGAGGCTATGCAAGCGCCAGCTGGAGTGGGTTACTGGTGTCCAAGATGTCTTGGAAAAGCATTTACAAATTCATGAGTTACCCTTAATACCAAAAATCATGTTATTTTTCTGGACCATTCTTTATTCCTCCCATCACTAGCATTTTCATTATCTGAGCCTACTTTCCTGCTGTGACATGCAAGATGCAGAACTTGAGCAGACTGAGGTTCTTGGAAAACACTGCAGGACAAGTTATTAGCTAGAAAAATAGTTAACATTTTAATAGATTAAGCTCTCTCCCAGTGAAAGGGATCATTATTGAAATTAGGAAAATATTTCCAAAGCTTGCAAAATTGTTTCCTTTTTAAACCTTTTATCAATGTTGGCATGGCATTTGATTTCTCTCCTAGTCCCAGAAGGTGCAAGAATTCCTTAAGGGTTTATGAGTGGCCTTCCCACAGCCTGTAAGCCATCTGCTCTGGACAGACATCAGGGATGCCCTCTGGCTCAAGACTATGGGGGCTACTATTTTACTTGCAGGTAGTTCTTCTCTACACTCTGCTGCAAAACACATGTGCTTTCCTGACTGGACAGCGACAGACTAGTCTTCTCCACCTCAGGGTTTCCCCAGTTATATCACAGAGTCATGCTAAGTACCAAGCTTGACCTGCATGTGCGCACATGAACATGGTGCACACGTATGCTCTCTGAATGCGCTGAATAATCACTATGCCATTCAGAGCATCTCTGAAGGCTTGGCTTCCCCTTTAATGACACCTCCCATCCCACCTGCTCCTCCGACACTCCCAATGATGCTGTCAATCAAACTGCAGAGCTGAGTGGAGACTGAAATCTCGAAGGAAACCCAGCATACAGCTAAAGGCCCTCCGAGCCCAGGGCTAAAGTCTACGAGGCAGCATCAGCTGTGAATGCCACTCATCATCATGGGAAGATGAAGAACCTCTCAGTCAACCAGAGGGCACGTGCAGATATCCACGGCTGTGCTGACACTTGGATTGATGGCCAGCCTTTTTAATTATCTCCTCTTGTCTCTGGAAGTTGCCAAAAAACTGACTGCTCGCTCCACTTCCCTCTCCCCCACTACCATTTGCTCTCCTGGGAGACAGGACACAGCAGGCACTGAGCCTAACCAGCCCTTTCACGACCATGGGGCCACCCCCCCTCCAGAATGGGACTCTTGCACTGACCTTTCGCAGAAGGAAGCAGATGCGTTCGATGTTCCTCAGCCGTTCCCTCTGTCAGGATGCACAAGAAGGAAAGAGAGGGAGTTTAGCTATTCAGCTGAAAGATGAGACAAGCCCCCATATTCAGTCCCCCACAGAGGAGGCAGAACACCAGAGACCCCTCCCAGCCCCAGGGCCTGCACACACCTGCCAGGTGGCCTTTCCTCACAAGAGTTTCTGCTCATATAATTCAATAGTAAAAACCAAACAATTTCAAACTAGGCAGAGGACCTAATAGACATTTCTCTAAAGAAAAAATACAGGTGGACAACAGGCACATGGAAAAATAGTCCACATTGCTAATCATCAGGAAAATGCAAATCAAAACCACAGTGAGATATCACCTCGCACCAGTTAGAATGGCCATTATCCAAAAGGCAAGAAATAACAAGTGTTGGTGAAGATTTGGGGAAAAGGGAACCCTCCTACACTGTTGATGGGAATGTAAATTGCTGCCACCACTGTGGGAAGCAGTGTGGAGGTTCCTCAAGAAACTAAAAATTGAAATACCATATGACCCAGGAATTCCACTCCTGGGAATTTACCCAAAGGAAACATAATCACCATGTTAAAGTGATATCTGCACCACCGTGTTCATTATTTACCTATGTCTCCATTGGTGAACAAATGGATAAAGAAGATGTGGTGTATATATATACACAATGGAATGGTATTCTGCCATAAAAAAGAACGAAGTCCTGCCTTTTGTGACAATGTGGATGAACCTTGAGGGTATTATGCTTAGTGAAATAAGTCAAACAGAGAAAGACAAAGACTGTATGATCTCATTTATACGTGGAATCTGGGGAAAAAAATGAACTCATAGAAGAAGAGATTGTGGTGACACCATGGGTAGGGGGAGAGGAAATTGGATGAAGGTGGTCAGAAGGTACCAGCTTCCAGTTATAAGTAAGTCCTGGGGACGTGATGTACAACAGGGTGACTCTAGTTAACACACCTGAAAGTTGCATTGGAAGTTGCTAAAAATTCTCATCATGAGCAAAAAACTTTTCTTTTTCTTTTTTTCCTATCTATATTAGGTGATGGAAATTAACCAAACATATTGTGGAAATCATCTTGCAATATAGTATACACCTGAAACTAAAAACACTGCTGTATGTCAACATTTCAATAAAATTGAAAGGAAGAAACAGGTTTCTGGCTTTTTCCCATCTAACCTGTCAGTTACTTGCTGTGAACAGAACTCTGCTGGCAAACAGTATGGGCTCAACCTCCCTTTCAGCCAGCAGGGTATCTGTACTTCCTTCCACAGGCAGTCCCCCTCAGCCACTGTGTACCCTCAAGACGGTCTACCTGCAGAAAGTTTCAGGGGTGTCCTAACGCCTGCACCAGCCCTCCCACAAGGCCTCCCACGTGGGGCCAAAGAGCATATGTGTCCTGATTAGTGTCTGAGGTAGGGAAGCCCTCTGCCTGTCAATTTTATTTTCCCAAAGTGAATGTGTTTAGAGGAAGCAGTATCCCCACTAAACTGGACACCAGCAGCCCGCAGGCTAAGCTCTTGAAACCTGCCTGGGCGGGTGCTCACATCATCCACTGAAAGCTGCCTTCCTTTATTGTGGCAGCTTCCTGATTTCTGAGGCCACTCAGAACATCATGGTGGCATCTCCTGGTTGCTGTAGATGTGATGGTAATGAGATTCCACATAGATCTGGAGAAGACTGGGGGCTGGGACACTTGAGTTTATCTAATTAAATCATATGGTGATTCCTGTGCACCTTTACGCCTAGAATAAAGAGCGCACACCTGGACAAACTAGAGTCCACATGGCTAGACAGATGGACCACATCCTCCTCAACAGTCATGTGTGCACACACACACGCAGAACTGGGCATCGAAGCTGCCTCGGTGGAGAATGGGAAAGGGTGGGGGACACCAGGCATGAAGGAAGGTGGTGACAGACACAAGCCAGCTCCTTCCCCAGCGAGCCTGACCCTCTGAAGGACAAAATTCAGTGTTTTGCAGGGATACTGAGCACCCAGTGGGTAGAAGGAAGGGGAAAGGACAAACATGAGATTCCAGGGCACCGCTCCCCACCCCCTCCCAGAAGGTGTCCACCCAGAGGCCCAAGAATATTTGGAGCTTCAGGGGAATTTAAATCCAAAGACCGGGTGGGCCCCATGCCCATTCGTTTAGAAATGCTTCATACCAATCAGCAACTATTTGTAACTCAAGTCCATCCGGGGTTGGAGTTACCAACCAGCAAAGCAGCTTTTCCAAGCCACCTGCGCCTGAGATGCCGCCTCGGGAGCCAGAAGGCGAGTAAAATGAGGCATCAAAGCATTTACTATCCTGTCAGGAACACCAGAGGACTGGGGCAACGTGTCTAATACTTTCCATTTAGGGTTTTATGGATCTTTTAACCTCAGACAAGAGACCTTCCCCTGGGACTTTGGTCTGTCTGTAAGCTATCTGGCCATGGGGGCCCTGGCTCCTTAATGAATCTGCTAACTGATTAGAGGCAGCCTTAATTAACAGGGATAAAGGGCTGAGAGCCGGCCTCTGTGCCACGCCCCTTCAGTCTCCCTCCGCCCTTTCACCACGGTCGGCGAGCCCAGGTTCTGTGCCCGTGCTGACCTCTGTCGAAGCCCTGGACCTTGTGCTTGTCGAGTACCACTTTTCCTTGTTTTGTCAGAACCAAGGACCCAGTGACATGGGGACAGACTCCACAAGTCCGTCTCAAGGTTTCACCATCACCTGCGACCCAGCACTGAAGTGGTGGAGGGTGACAGGATACAGGACCCAGTTCTTCACTAGGAACCCTGGGATCATTCAAAAAAGCTTGCTGTTCTAAGTGAGCGGCTCTCTCATTTGAGCCCAATCAACCAGGAGGAAGGAAAGCAGGCAGCTGTTTCCCCGGTATTCCAGACTGGGAGCTCACCAGGCCAGGGCAACTCTGAGCATCCGCATGCGCTCACAGGCCAGGTGTGCGACATCGGCGCCCCACCCAGGAACACCCAGAAAGAAAGGAGACCCAGGGCGCAAGCCTCTCAGGCCTGCAGAGCCACGGCGTCTCGGGTGGGCGGTGAGCCAGGCAGACGGGAACAAAGAGGACTTTAATAACCACAAGTTTCACAAGATGCAGTAAGTTTTCAAGTGGGTCATAGGGGTTCTTCCGACCTTGCAACAAAATTCTGCTTCACACAGTTGACTTTGAAAGAGTTTGGCTCTACCTCACAGAATCAAAGGATCTGATGCCAAAGGGATTATAAAACCAAGTGTTATAAAATCAAACCTCTTAAAGAGATAATGTGGCATAAGTGGTAAGAACACAGGCTTTGGAGAAAGGCAGAGCTGGGTTCCAATCCTGACATCGGCACTCATGAGCTGTGAGTCCTTGGATAAGACTAAACTGGGTAAATGGTGCCAGTCTGGCAGAGTTGTGAGGACCACAGCGTCCATACATAAAGTTCCTAGCAGGTAGTAAAACCTCACAGCCCCCAAAAGAATCCTGTACTTGACAGAGGGGGGCTGAAGCCAGGCCCCCTGGTCTTTTGGCACCCCCAGAGAGCATGCCCCTCCTCAGGGGTCAGCTAAGGAGAACAGGCCTCCTTGTCTGTGTCCCTGAAGAATGGTGCCATGGGTCTTAGGGTCAGGATGGCATCACCCAGCACACCGGTAAATGCCATGTTCTCTCTGCAGCTTCTGACTGCAGGCATCAAGTGAGCTATTCAAATAAAAGCTCACCTTAGCCTGGAAACCAGGGCCTGGAAGGAACGTCAACGAAGCACAAGCCCAGTGAGCTCAGATGGGGAGGCACACTCCCGTGCATGGCCTGTGCCCCGTCCTGGCCCTGCAGGGCTGGTCTGCCATGAGTGGGGGAGGCTCTGCTCTGTCCACGTACGTGCTTGAGCCCTGGCTCTGGGACACAGATGGCAGTACCATGGCCAGCAGCACCTGCTCAACAGAAGCGAGGGTCTCTCCCTGCAGCCCGGCCTCCTTCTACATCGCCCAGTGCAGATGGAAGGCACAGCATGGCGGCCTGACCCGGAAGACAGCACAGTAAGACTGCGAGCAGCCGTGATGGGAAGGGTGTTTCACTGACTCGCTGAGCCCAGCCAGGCAGCCAGACGGCATTGGCTTTCCCATGGGAGGCAAGCTGACCACAGGCCCACAGGGTCAGTGCCTCCTGGGAGATGGACGTGCAGCTGGGCACCGGTACATCAGCTCATCCTGCAAGCCTCCCTCTGAGCAACCTGGCAAAGAGCAGAGTGGATGGCCTCTTGTGATACCCCCATACCTGCCCCCACATTAGCCACCGTGTGCCTCTCCTGCAAGACAACTGAGGCCTCAGCAGGCCTCAAGAACAGGAAACCTCCTGGCAGCCTGGAGCCGGGCATGGTGGCAGTCAGGCCACGCATGTTCCTTATGTGCCCTGCTCATGGAAACCCTGCCCCCACAGTGTGACACTGCCCTTCTGGCCACCAGCACCCACCACTTACCGCATGAACAGGGTTGCACTGGTCTATGGGGCTCTTGAAATCCGTCCTTAATTCATCAAAGGCAATTATCTGAAATGGAACACACGTAATCGAGATGTTAGCACATGTGTGAGTCCATGGGCCCTGCCCAAAGCCTCCTGCAGTCGCACTTCAGAGCCACCCAGAAGGCGGGAAGAGGCTGGTGGGAGCTGCCTGCCGTCCAGGCTGGCTGATGGGCAGCTGGGGTGGACTATACTCCTTGGTCTACTTCTGGGTGTGCTTAGAAATCCTCAGAACAGGGGAGGAGAGAGATTCATTAAGGGCACACACCTGCAGCTGGAGCTGGGCACACGTGGTCCTTACGTGCCCTGCAGATACATAAGCCCCGGGGACCTGATGCACAGGACGGTGAGTACAGACAGCAAAATGCATTACCAGCACTGAGCTTGGCTGTTTCCAGCACTAGAAAGGACAGTTACGTGACAGGACAGAGGTGTTGGTTGAGTGGATCCCATCAGTAAGTCGTGCCCCCAGGCTGACACAGCGTCCTAGGCCAAATGATCTCAATTTTTTAAATCCCCAAAATAAAGGTTTTTTAAGCTTCCTGTGCTCTACAAAGATGTAGAGAAAACTACACCTGGGGGCAGGTGAGGGCAGGCTGGGTTTTGGATTAACGTGCAAAACATTTACTACTCCAAACCAGCACTTCAGCTTTGCTCCTCACAGGAGGAGGCTGTTTGCTTTGTATTTTTGTTCATCTCGGCAAGAAACAGGCAGAAGTCAGGCAAAAGGGAGAAGAGAAAGACAAGATATCAGAGCTGACGGAGCAGAACTAATCCACTCCTGGACAGTCAGGGCTTCGCGGCCTCCAGGTGGGGCCTCAGGTTCATTCTGGGCAGGGCCTGAGAGCGCCCAAGGCAGCCACCGTTTCCCCGTTTGCCTGGGGGGAGAATGTGGGGTGGCCCGTGCGGTCACGGCATGCGGCACGGTGCGTCCGCCATGGGACCAGAGGTGAGGCTTCCTGCTCCTGGCCACCTGTCCCCAGAAGGGGCACTCCGTGACAGGCTAGGCGGCATCTGGCCAGCAGAGTGTCCTGTAGGGTGTCGCTCTCAGAACCTTCGTTGCGGGCTGCACAGAGGTGGACGGGAGCAGCGCCCCCGCGGAGGCGCACACCAGCGGCCCGAACGCTTGGCAGAGCCGCTGAATGATGAAGTGGCGCAGCAGCCCAGGGGCCCGCCCAGGGGCTGGGGGTCAGCACCAGGCGAGGAAAAGCAGCCCACTTCCCTACGAAGCAGTTCTGATTTTAAAAAGTATTGCGATCCAGGGAAAATTCTAATACAACATGTATTAAATAGACACATCTCTGTACCACCCCTTCCCAGACAGCTAACTATCCAGCCTGTGAATGAAACCTTTGGTAATAAAATCTCACCACTTACTGAGGATGCGCGTTCTGTTCCTGGCTGTTCTAGCCAACCACTGCCTTCTTTACTGAACTCACACGTGACTCCCAGAGGCCTCCACCCACACGCTCAGCCAGGGCCAGCAAACTGCAGCCCATAGTCTCTTTGCACTGCCAGCCTGCCACCCGTTTTTGCACGACCTGCAAGCTAAGGATGGTTTTTACACCTCTAAAATAGTTGGAAAAACTCCAAAGAAAAAGAATATTTTATGACATGTAAAAGTTATTATACCCAAATTTCAGTTTCCATAAATAAAAGTTTTACTGAGACACAGACACATCCACTCTTGTACAGACTGTGTGTACGCTCACACCACGGGGGCAGAGGTCAGCAGCAACCACATGGCCCGCAGAGCCCAAGACAGTTACGGTCTCGCCCTTCCCAGAAAATATTTGCCAACCCCTTGTCTAATCCTTCATTTTCCCTTTAGAACCCCACTTAACCAGTGAGGAAGCCACATTTGGCTACTTAATTTTAAATTTTAATTAGTTAAAATTAAATTAAAATTTAGTTTCCCACATTTTAATTGCTCAAAACCACATCTGTCTAGTAGCCACTAAAGAGCACAGATACGAAACATTCCCATCTCAGAAAATCCTACTACACAGCACTGCTTTGGCGGCACCTGGGGTGGGTCAAACCACTCTTCTGAAAGGAACCCGTTTAAGTATCGTCAGCTATTGTGAATGCAGCAAATCTTTCTTCTTCAAACTAACTCTCTCCAACCGTTATTTATATAAAAAGACACTAAACTGTCTTGTCATCATGATTGTCCTCCTCTGACATTAAAGGCTGTAAATGTCTGTACTAAAATGTGACTGTCAAAACTGAACACCATGTTTAAGGTCATGCCAGGTCAGCTGGCACAGAGAACAAAACCATGACTCACCTCCTCTGTTCTGGAGCTTATTCCTCTGTTAATGCAGCCTCATAGCATTAGCCTTTCTGTGGCCACATCACATCCCTGCTTTCAGACTGACTTTGCACGGCCTAAAAGCCCTGGATCTTTTTCATGGTCTTCAGTTAAACTCAGTACACCTCATTCTGCATGCACACTGTAGGATTTGGAGGCCTGGAACCGACTTTTGTCCTTTTTAGTTCCTCACTATTCAGTCTGATGCATTGATCCAGTCTGTTGAGATACAATCTATCTTCCATCTACAAATCCTAATGAACATATGTCCTCAAAACCCACATCCGTATTCACCCTGATATGAACGCAAACCAGGCAGGACCAGGGCAGCACGTGAAGTCCACCATCCTAGCTCCCGCAAGGCCGGCATCCACAGTCCTTCGCCTATTACTGATCCAGTTATGAAGATGATTCACCATATTTTAATCCGGTCAACGGACAGGAAGTCTCTGGCTAGCTTTAGACCCCATAACTGTTGATGCACCACCTGTGAGCTCCCCAGGAGGCTGGGGCCTGTGGAGGAAAGGAGTCAGGCCCCCACATCGTGGCTGTGTCGGAAGACACACGTGGCCAGTAGCCATCCCAGGTCTCACCTGGGCCTATATCCCTGCACACGTGCTGGAAAGGGGTCTGGACTGCAGGAACAAAGGCAGCCGGGGCTTGAAGCAGGGGTGAGCCTGAGAGCAGCAGCCACTGCCCGCCTCTGGTCCTGACCTGGAGGCAGGTGTGAAGAAAGGAAGGCCCGGGAGTGTCCCTTCCTGGAAAAGGAGGCAAAGGCCCGGGTGGGAAGTCGGGGGTTTGTAGGAGGGGCTGCATGACAAGGGGCCGGAAGGCCAGGAGCCAGGGGGCTCCAGGACCAGCAGAGGAGGGGCCAGGGGACCCACAGAGACGTCCAGAAGGAAGGGAGCTACCCACAGAGAAACACTCGGAGGGAGCTGTTTCCGTGAACGCTGAGTTCTGCCCCTGCCACCAGTAGGTTTGGGCCAACTCGTCCCCCAAGTTCCTGCCCCAAACTCTCCAGCTGCTCTCCTACCCCGACCCTGGGATCATGGAGCAATGATTCACTGGCCAGTGAAGCCCCTGTAGGACCACGCCAAGGAATGGAGGACCCCCTGTAACAACATCAGCGGAGCTTGAGTCTAGGGGAGCAGTTTGGACCCCCCAAGAGGAGGAAAATCACAGAAATGCTCTACACAGAATCTTGAGAAGCCTTCCTTCTCCAAGCCCAGTGTTTAGAATCAGGGATAAAGCACAGTTACTTCACTAAGAGTCAACCATGCTGTCCTACCGCAAAGACCTTCCCGGAAGAGTAAAATGACTGAAATCTCAACCTCCATTAGCTAAGGAGTCCCTGCTAGGAGAAAAGGGCACTAGAAGCAGCCTGCTTTCTCTGGAACCTTCTCTCCCCGTGCCCCTGCACAGCGTCCTCTGGATTCTGAACGATCACACCTGGACGGCCCTCACCACCTTTCATTTGCATCACATTATCTTATTCAATATCTGATCTTCACCAGAACCCCGTACACTGGGTAGGACTTCCCCTCGCTCGTGATCAAGCATTCCAGGGGCTGGGACAGGCTCCAGGCAGTGCCGGGCCGGCCAGTGGGCTCGCCTGGAGGGGCAGCACAGCGATGGTCCCAATAGGCCCTTTTCTCATGGGAGAGGCCAGCGTGCAGTTGGCATGTGCCAGTGACTCCTCTCAGACAAGAAGCCTTAAAGGGGCTGAAGAAGTGCGTGATGCAGCCTCCTCCAGTTGGGGTGAGGAGCCCCACAGAAGGCACCTGGGCCACTTCCCAATCGGAGCCTTGAGGGTCACGGGTCCTGCGCAGGAGTGAGCTGCTGGTCAGGGAGGAAGTGAGGCCAGGCCTTCCACTCGGCTTTGCATCAACACCATGCCTGGCCCCACAACCCCCAGTGTACTTACGTCACATCGTCTTAAGTCCCTGCCTAGCCACCATCCCCAGCAATGCATGACCCACACCCCTCCTCACACCATCACAAAATGAGCCACCATCGGTGCTCCACCTCCATGCCTGGCATCCTCCACGCCTCCTGCCTCACAACAGGTGCCACTTCTCCTGGAGGAGATGTCAGCACCCGGAGGAGATCTCAGCGGAGTCTCGACCCTGCAGCAGTGGCTGGGTGTCCCCGGGCACATCACAGCACCACCCTGGCTGTGGTTTCCTTGTCTATACAAGGAGAATAACAACCACCCCTCCCTGCCCGCTGCTAGCCATGAAATGGGGCAGTACAGACCACGGTGCTAGAGGGGACACGGGCAGCATGAGAAGAGGTGAGAACCACCGCTACACAAAGGGCGCCTCACGAGTGAGCACACATACCGTGCGACTGCGGGCAAACTGGTAACCTCCCCCAGCCTCGGTGTCCTCCAATACAGAGGGGACAGTAATGGTTCCCACCCATGAGGATTAAATGAGCCAATGCACACGTAGCACAAGGCACCAGCCTATGCCCGGGAGCAACGTGGGAGTTGCTACTTGTAGTAGCATAGCTGTTACCGCAGGCAGATGTCCGCCCCGCCTCCCTGGTCTCCTGACGCCCTGCCCTCCCTGGCCGGGAGCACGACATCACACAGAGCGAGTCCAGGAGAACCCAGGCCCTTCAGGGGAGAAGCGGGGCAGGAGGGTGTAGGTGGGAACCACTCTGGGGAGGGGACCCAGGCACTGGGATGCCGGGAAGGACCGTGGGAAAGCAGGGGAGCTGGAAAGGGGGCCTCAGTGGCCCCACGCCAGTCCCCAGACCTGAATGGTGAGCACAGGACATGGCTGGCTTACCACCGCCTGCTCCAGAATCTGCAGGCACAACTGTTCTCGCATTGCTTCCCTGGTCCCGGTCTAGTTAACAGAAAACAAACACGTCCCAGTGCCACGTGCTTCTGGGACAGAAGCCAAGCGAGCAGGAGGCCAGGCAGGCCCCGTGGACCTGCTCCTGCTGACAGTCAGGAGGGCAGTCTGGCTCTAGCCTGCAGCCATCCACCAGGGTAAAGTCCGGAGGGGACAGGACCATGAGAAGGCCCCCCACCTGCCATTGGCTGTGGGCGAGGTGCCGCTCCAGAGAACACAGGCAGCTGGGGGCGGACTGCATCCTCGGGGGCTTCCTGGCCCCACCCAGTCCCAGACCACAGCCCTGGGCTCCATTCAGGCCCCAACTAGCTGCCCACCCAGCACCACGTCCATCAAGTCAAAACCAGAGCCTCCTCCCCCTTCCTCCCACCACCATGTGGTGCTCCTGCTTCCCTGGTTCTCAAACAGGAGGCTTTGGGAGCAATTTCTGGCTCAAACGATTTGGTGAACCCCCAGATTCCTTCAGGGTCTTGACCTTCAGCCACCATATGCCTCTTGGAAACGCCCCTGCATTGTGTCCTCTGCCCCTTTGGGTTAGTAAGACCACCTGCAGCTCCCAGGCCTGCACTGCCCACAGCCAGCCAGGCCCACAGGCCCAGAGTACCCTCCAGGAGGGGCACATTATTCATTCTTAAAAACACAGCCTGAGCACCCAGCACTCACCAAGCCCTGTGGTGGGAGCTGGAGACAGCACACAGAGCAAGGTCCTTACCAATAACGAAGACTCTCTCCCTGCCCAGACTTTAGCCGGGCTCTTCTGAGGCCTCTCCTCAACTAGACTACATCCCTGGGCTTCTGCCTCTATCCTTGCAAAGTCTAGTTTCAGCAAAGACCCTGCTAAGTTAGTTAGAGAGGGCCCTGCCCTCCAGGTCGGTTCCCTTGCCTACCTCCAGAAAGAATCCTAAGTCAGTTTAGGAAGAATCCCCCATCCTTGGTGTCTCCTCTTAGTGATTTTCCACACACCAACCCCCTCATCCTGTCCTGTGGCCATAAACCCCCACTTGTCCTTGTTTTATTCAGAATTGAACCCAACCTCTCTCCCCTATTGCAACAGTCCTGAATGGTCTTCCCTTGGCAAGAGTCAGGGTCACTGCTTCTTTAACACCAGCCTCTATTCACTCTCTTGTGTTAACTCTGAAAAAGCAACAGCCTCAGAGGTGTAGCCTCTTAGGCAAAGCATGGAGGGTTTTGAATGTGGATGTGAATTCTTCAAGCAAACTGAAGGCGAAAGGTGTATAAAGGTAGGCAGGACTCCCAGCTCTGGCCAGAACTTAAATTTTCAGAAGTTGGTGGCGGTAGGTTACTTTTTGTTTTGAGATCCACGGTGGCAGAAGGTGGATTAACCACATTCTTGGTTCACACACATCATAATTGATGAGAGCAAGGCCCTATCTTATTATTCATCACTCATTTCCTTTCTCCCGTTAGCCCCTTCCAACCATCCTGGGCCATTATTGGTTTATGTTTAATGTATGTCTTTCTCTTTGTTCTTACAAAATGTGTATGTCTGTGCACATGTATTTTTAATTTACCTAACTTGTAGCTCATTCTCTTTCTTGCTTTTTGAGCTCAGCACATACTACGGCCTCCAGGGCACAGCCACCTCATTTTGCCTAGCCACGCTCCCGGTGAGAGACACAGACTGGCTTGGCCTTGTACGTCAAGTAACCCTACAAAACCCCCATGCGTGCCCCTTAGGGCCAGGCGTGGCAATGTCCTTGGGATTTATACCTAGGAGTGGAACAACTGGGTCAGGCAGTTCATGGATTTTTTAGTTGAACTAAATGCTGCCCTCCACAGTGGCTGGCCCAGCAGAGCTGAGGGCTCTGCGTCCCACGTGGCAATGCGTGGCAGCATCCAGCTCTCCAGATTTTGAGGTGAATATAATAGCGTTTCGGTGATCTTTGGTTGCCTTAATGTGCACATCTCCAGTCGGAGCCTCTCTCACATAAAGGTCAGCCTACAGGGACTCCTCTTCTGTGCACTGCCTGCCCACCCGCTTGCCCGTCTGCCTATGGGGTCGCCGCCTTTTTCTTTTTGATTTGCACTTGCTGCTGGTACATCATCGATGTGAATCCTCTTTCAGACATATTGAATCCCGTCTCTCATTGTTACCTGTTGATTAACCCTCCGTGGTACCCATCAGTGAATGGAAACCAATCAACTTTTGCTTCTGTTTTATGCTTTCTGAAGTTTTATTTCAGAAGCCCTTCCTTGCCTCTAAGACACAAAGATAGACTTCACACTGTCTTCTATTTTCTTTATGAAGTTCTGGGACTCTAATCGGTCCTCTGCTGTCCTCTGACACCCGTGTGAGCTAAGCCGAGTCGTTGCAGGAGATCAGAGTTGGTTCGTCTACAGGGCATTAAATGAGCACCTACCATGTTAGGCACTGTGCCTGATGCTGTGGACAAGACAGGACAGGGCTGTTGGACTCAGGGATGGGAGTGGAGTGCTGACTGCACGTGGCAGGAGATGAGAGGCGGCAGGAAAAGGCAACCCTGAGTAGAAAGGTGAAACTTCAACTTGTAACTCGCCCAAGGAGCCTTGCGTCAGAAGGCATCTGTCAATCCCACGCAATCCCATGACAGTGACCGTGCAAATACCGGTGCGGCCAAGGGCAGGCCAGAGAGGGCATCCCGGGGCTGTAGAAGTCCTTTCCGAGTCTAGAAGGTTGTCCAGGACTCTCACATTAGGCATCCACTCCAAGTCCTCAAAACCACTGAGAAGAAACTCATCGAATGCACTCAGCTCTGCCTCGGTGCCCCCAACGGGCAGACCCTTCCTTGTAAAGCCATTTTCTGGGAGCCGTTCTCTCCACCTGCACAGACCCAGGAATGAGTTTGGCAAATGAAGGCTGAGCCGCTGCCTCTGTGGAAACCCTCGACGGCCAGTAACACACTTCTGGTGGCAAACGCCTGCTGTAATGGCCTCCTGCGAGACTCTCCAGCCAGGGGAAAGCCTAACCACCTTGTTCACTAAGATTTTAAAAGTAGCACCATCTGCTTTTAGAAGTGTTAAGAGTCAGGCACTACACTTCTTGAATAAAACGCTTCAGTGGAAGAACAGTATCGAGTGAGAATGGAACCAAGACGCACAGGCCACGCCCCGGCGGCAGCCCTTCCAGAGCAGGCGGAGAGGCGGGGGACATCTCACGGCAGGCACGGGTGCACACCCACCTCACTGCTCTGTGCTCCCCAAGGCTGAGCCACGGGGCCACAGGGAGGGGACTGCCTGGGAGTCAGGGACTTGAGTTTGGGTCTTGGCTTCGCCCTTGACTAGAGATGTCCGGCAGTCTCCGTGCCCCCCTGGGGCCTCGGTTTCCTCGTGGCGCAGTTGGCACCCTGGTTAGCTCGGTATTTCTGAGCGTGCAACAGGAATGGCAAGCATGCCAGATTCTTAGAGAAGATCCCTCCCCGCCCTGCTCCGCCCTGCTCTGCCCTGGGGGCCGCCTCTCCAGAAGGGCCCGCTGGCATTCCTTGCCCTCTGGCTGCTCATACGCTAGGCCAATAGGAGGCACCAGCAGAAGGGGGTGCATGCCTGGCTCCCCTCCTCCTGGACCGTGGCTTGGCAGAGTCTCCTCCACATGAGGCTACAGCGCCCATCAAGAGATGCCTGCCTATGACTCCCCTAGACCCCTGGTAGCCGCCCTCTGCTTCCCCTTCTGATGGGGGTGCGCCGGCGACCCCGCTGCTTCACCTCCCGCGCTCCTGCCCCTCCCTGTGGCTACTGCTTTCACTGAACTCTCCCACCCATCCCCCGGACTGTGCCTCCTGCCTCCTACCGGGACCTTACCTGCCACAGGAGCCAAGAAGACCCCTGAAGGTTAGGCCAGGCTGCCGTTCCTACAACTCAAGTTAGTAAACACTCTGGACACATTCCCGCACGTGCACAGACAGTGGGGCGCGTCCTCGGCATTCCATACAGTAGAGGATGGAGTTATGTCGGCCTGCAAAACTTTCAGAGCAAGTGCTAGAGTGACTAGGTGCTCTGGTTGCTCAGCAGAGGGTTTGTCTACTTGTTTTTAAATGTCAGTAATGCTCCTGTGGGGCATCTGGCCTTGAACAATACAGCTGCCTAATAAAATCTCTGGGATGAGTTATTTGCAAAGGGTGTCCCTCAGTAACTAAAGAAAGTGACCTGCTATGTGGAGCTACTGGATGTAACCAATTAAATTTTGCAGGACATTTGCTGATTCGGGGTTCAGAACGAGGTCTCAGACAATGGCTGAAACAAGTGTCTATCGAGGCCATTTGGTCTTAGTTTATGACCAAAGGGAAAAAAAATCTGTACCCTCAGCAGATAGTAGATCCTCTTTCTTTAAAAAACAACAATCCTACAGCAAGGACACAGGCATCAAGGTACCCAGAAGCAGCTGCAAATCTTTAATCAGGTTAAAAATGGAAGAGAGGCTAGAACACAGCTGTCTTACTTGGTTCAAAACGGGTATCAGACCTAATAGGAGGCCACAGAGTCCTTACTGGCCTCAGTGGTGTTAAAGAGCGACTATAACTGGGGTTTATATTGAGTCCAGGGGGCTTCCCCATTCACAGTGAGAGCTAGAGAGAGGCGACCAACAGACACCCCCATGAAAGAAGTGAGGAAACGTGAGCAATAAAAGTGCAGAAACACCTAAAACCCATCTGCTCCTCATGTAAAATGCTAGTCTGAGAAAGGCAGACCCACAATTTAAGACAGAAAATTGTAAATGTAGATGAAATGTCTAATAAACTACAGTCACTTTTAATGATGAGGTCATCCCAGTTTGACATGATTAGCCAAAAAATGATTTCAAAGGAAAATGTGACCCAATCAATCACTTATTTTAGCCATCAAAACTTGGCAGGCCCCTCAGCTGGGCTGGCTCAAAACGTTTTTGTTTCCGCGAGGTGGCCATCACCATTGCTACTGAAATTCCTAGTGAGTCCTGCTTCCGCCTGGTTCCCACCCCCCAGCCCCACGAGCACACAGCTGGGGCTGCTGGATAGGAGAACAAAGCCCACATGTACTGTGCGACCCCAGCAGGCACAGGAAGCACCTTAGCAGCCTGGCCCCACCAGCTGCTGCAGCCTGGCTTTGCCCTGCTTCCCGGGGTTTGGTTCCTGGAGGTCCTGAGGGAGCCACGGTGGGGCATCTCGGCTGACCTTCCTGCCCCCTCTCTGTTGACAGAGTCTAAACAGCTGGATCCTTTCTCAGCCGCCCTGCCTAGTACAGGACTGGCATGCTCTGGCGCAGAGAGTCCTGTCGGGCCCAACCCTGCCCGGCCCCCATGACCCCTCTCCTAGGAGCCCCGAGTCCCCTCCCCTTGCCCCGGCCCCGTCCTCTACACCAAGCAACCAGTTGGGAGTCCCCCTGACCATTTGATGCATCGGTGGCCTGGAATGGACACTCTTGCCATCTTCCTCCTGCGGGGCAGTGCCTGCCAAGCCTGTTGGCTCTGTGTGCAGACCACCCAGCAGCCCCTCAGGGACCACAGCCAGATGGTCTCCCGCCATCCAAAGGCAGCCGGGGCAGGCAGGTAAGTTACCCCACCCCCCTTGCTGGCCTGCTTCTACACAGACACCAGTGGTGCCTTCGGCAGCTCCCAGGAAAGAAAGGTCTGGAGGAGGTCACGGGCCAGGTATCCACCATTCCCCCAAACCCAGAAATTACAGGTCAAACCTCAGGCCAATACTGCTTTGCAAGAACAACCTACAGGCCGATCACGTTATGAAAGTTTCCCAACCTCACTGATGGACCACGGAATGAAAATTAAAGTAACAATAAGATACTGATTTACACCCACCAGATTGATAAGGAAATTTATTTCTGTCAGGGAGGCAGAGAAAAGGACTCCCTCACCCACTGCTGGTGAACTGATACAGCCCCTGTGTGCCCTTCACCAGCAGGGCCCTTCAGACGCAGCTCATGGAAGTCAAGGCCCCACTAGGTTAAGAGAGATCCAAGCACCATCTGAGATGGCAAAGAACTGGAAACACAGACACGCCAGTTGGTGAGAGTGCTGGTCAGACAGCGGCGCAGCCTGAGGGCGTCAGCGCGTGAGCCTCCTGATAAGGGAGCAGGGCCAGGCCACGTGCTGGTGCCTGTTTGCATGTGGTTTCACAGAAACTTGCATGTGGGTCTCAAGAAGCCTAATTCCCAGTGTTCAAAATCAACTCGGTTGGTCTCTGCAACTTCTTAGAAGGATGCATCCAATTAGCCTGCTCCATCAGGGTCCAGGGACACTTCTGCCTGGTGGAAAGCATCCCCTGGGAGGGAGAGCCCAGCCCCAAGCCGGAAGACTCCACCAGGAGAGGCCCTCAGCCCAAGGCTCGTTGGGGTGTGGCCAGGGGGCCCGGCTGGTGCTGGGGAACTCATTCCGCCGGGCACTCAGGCTGTGTGCATGGCACAGCTTCAGCTTTGTGCCCACAGAAGAGCTCATCTGTAGGCAATCCTGCATGACAACCTGCTGACCTTGAGAGCCTTCTCAGAACTTCTACTCATTCAAAGCCTGCTAAGATTCCCTTAGGGGCACATCTGTGCACAGCTATCACTCCACCTGGCTCTCTAAACTCGTATTTGCAGTGGAGACGGCACAAAGGCGGTGAAGGGCAAGCTGGAGTCCAAGCAACAAGACCGGCCCTCACAGGTGCGAACCTGCATTCGGCCGCCTGGGTGAGGGAACTGGCCACTTCGCAATTAGCAGAGGAGTTGTCCCTAGGGGTTTCTTTGCTTGGGCAAACTTTCCCCCAGGCTTCTACTGTCCAAAAAATGAAGCCAAGTAGATTTCAGAAAACACTGTAGAGAATGACGCCTTGGGGGCTAGACTGGGGACCTACTTGTCCACCAACAGCTTAAGTCGAGCAGCGATATGTACCAGAATTTCAGTTATGTATTAGGTATATACTGGCCTGTTAGTTTCCTATAGCTGCTGTATCAACTTACCACAAACTTAGCGGCTTCAAACAATGCGAATTTATTATTATATAGTCCTAAAGGTCAGAAATCTGAAATGGGTCATAATCAAATGCCAACAGGGCCGGTTCCTTCCAGAGGCTCTGGGGTCAACCTGTTCCTCACCCGCCCAGCTGCCGGAGGTTGCCTGTATTCCCCGGCTGCGGCCCTCAGCCAGCAGTTCCATCACTCTGCTCTCTGCCTCCATCACCCGCCCTCTCAGACTCCAACTCCCCTGCCTCCCTCTTAGAAGGACCCTTGTGATGACGCTGGGCCCACCCCGACATCCCCCTTCGCAGTGCCCTGAATTTAATCACACCTGCAGAGCCCTTTGTTAGTAGGTGACACTGTCAGAGCCCTGGTGTGACGTCTCTGGGGCAAGAGGTCTGCCTACCACAGTTGGGAGCACAGTGACTAAGGGAAGCCCCAGCACTATGGGCCGGCTGCAGAGGCCTGGTGCGCAGGAAGGAAGAAACCCCAGGACCAAGGGACAGGGGGTAATTCACGATTCAGGATCGATCATACCTTCCAGGCCTCCCCTTCCCTAACAAAGGGCATTTCACAGTGGCAGGTGGAGCACCTGCATGTAGAGGGACTGAGAATCTTGTGCTGACCTCGCCCAGGAATTCAACCACCAGCCGGACTGCAGAGCCCGCCCAGCCTGCCCATTGGCAGGCAGGGTCACTATATGCCAACTCACAAGCCCTCACGGGGTCCTCCCCCCCACCCAGGCGCCCTGCTGTCTGCCTCAGCTCTCCAGATTACGCTTTGAGTGTGGAAGCTAGCTGGTGATAAGTTTGGACTTGAGCTTAGAGAGGAGGTAGAGCCCCAGTTCCAGAAAAGCATGGCTGGAGCTCTCTGCCCTGGGGTCCTGTGCTCAGGCCTACATCATCATCATGACCCTTGGTCCCACTGCGCTCTCATTCTACGTGTCCTTCAGAAACATCCCAGAGAAGTGATGGAAAACTCGCTCTAACAGCACCTCAGTAAGCAAGCTTCTCCCCACGCTGAACGGTGCACTCGGCTCCCACATGGCCGCAGAACAAGGCTCACCTGCTACAGTGCCTGCTGCAGACACTGAGGAATGAGTGAATGCATGGAAGACACTCTCCACGCCCTTCCCTTGGCGAACTCACCCTTCTCACAAGCTCCACCACTACGTATGGATGGATAACGCCGAACTAGGCATCTTCACTCTCTCCCCAGCTCCAGACACAACGGTTCCTCGCCATCGCGCTCCAAACCCTGACACCCAGCATGCCCAGAAGAGAACTCGTCCACACTGCCCTCCAGGGCCCCTGCCCGCTCCCTAACGGGCAGCCCTCACGGGTTCACAGACTCAGATCTTTGTCTTCTCTCCTCCACCTGCCCCGATCTTACCCCAGCCCAGCCCATGCTGACCCTCTACCTTCAGGCCCACCACACTGAGCCAGGACACCGGCCGAGGCTCTGATCGTCTCCCAAGATACTTCCTGCCTCCGTCCACCAGCCCACTTGCTTCCGACCTGCCTTCTCCCTGACCACTCTGCACCCAGCCACAAATTCTTGGCACTGGGGGCTCTCAGGCCCATCCCAGCCCTGAATTAGGGTTAACACATACTCTCCCAAGCTTTTTTTTTTAACAGACTTTTTTTTTTTTTGAGCAGTTTTAAGTTCTCAGCAAAATCAAGTGGAAAATATAGGGATTTCCCATATACTCCCTGCCCCTAGTCAGGCAGAGCCTCCCCCGCGATCAGCCCCCACTCGGAGGTGCATTTGTTACAACTGATGAGCCTGCACTGACACGTCATGACCACCCAAAGCCCATATTCACACTAGGGTGCGTGCTTGGTACTGCGCATCGTATGCGTTTGGACAAATGCGGAAGGACGTGCACCAGCCCCCACAGGACCACATGGACTAGATCGTTTCTCTGCCCTAGGAATCCTCTGTGTTGGCCTACTCACCCCTCCCCAAGCCCTGGCCATCACACATCTTTTTACTGTCTCCATGGTTTTGTCTTTTCCAGAATGTCACAGAGTTGGGATAGCAGAATGTGTGGCCTTTTCAGATTGCCTTCTTCCACTCGGCATATGCATTTCAGGTTCCTCCTTTCACGGCCTGTAGCTCATTTCTCTTAAGTTCTCCGAGGTTTTGAGCCTCACTTTCTTCCCAGGGTTCTTGTCCAGCTCGCCGCTTTATAACCTTCTTGTCATAACCTTCAGTCTTTGGTGAGAACGTCCTGCCAGCCTGGCCACACATGCAAGTCCCTGCCAGCAACTGCCTGGCCAGCATCTGCCCACTGCCACCCCCGGGCCCAGGTGGGGGTGGAGGGACATTCGCCTCCACACCACCTCCTTACTCAAAGTCCAGACCCAGATGACTTGAACATTCCCCCAAATGCTTCCTGCCCATTTGGGTGCGTCCCACCATGCTTGTCCTGCTGTCCATCCATCCAAACGCTCAGGCCTGTACAAGTGTCACCTCTCTCAGATGTGACCCTGGTTGGAGCCATCACAGACCTCTGCTGCCTTGTTATCATTACATCTTAGACTATAAGGTCCCTGAGGACTGGGCATTACTCCATATCCTGTAAGTCCAAACACAGTAACTGACAAATGGGTGCTCAGTATATGGAATACAAATACAACTGGTTTCCCTAAAAGGCTCAGCAGCACAGCGCTGACAATATCCTGCCACTGCCAAGGGTGAGAGAGTATCTGATTTAAGAATTAAACATGGTGCATGCTTCTCTCCGCTCGCCCCATCGCTGCCCACCCCTCAGCCATTGCAGTCCTCCTAAGCTCCTGCAGGGACGACGGCCAGGGAAAGAGGACCTGCTGCCACATAAACGTCTCCCTGGGGGCAGGGGTGGTGGGAGTATGGCAATGATTGCCCTCGGTATGTGCCTTTCTTGCCTTTTGGCTCTCACGGGGGCCATGATGGCTGCTTTGCCTGCTGCAAGACAGAGCCTCCCGGGCAGGCTGCCCACCAGTCAACGCCCCAAGCTAGACTTAGCCTGACCCTCGCCGCCCTGCATCCTTTGAACACGACTCATCAGGGGCCTGAGCGGAGTCACACAGGTGGTGGGTGTGCCACAGCTCACCTAACCCAGGGCGGGCGCCGCAAGCTGCGCCCAAGGGGAGAGGGGTGATGGAGCCGCACCCAGGGTACCCATCACTTCCTTCCGGGTTTCCCTTCAGAGCTGAGTGCCCCAAAACCAACTCGGGGGTCGGGGTCGGGTGAGGGCGGAAGAAGGAGAGGAGAGGCCGGCAGAGGGGGCGGGAGAAGAGAAAGCGAACAGGATGACCCGGCGGGGACTGGAGCCCAGACGGCTTCCAGTAAAGGCCTTGCACCCCCGAGCCCCACCCCGCGGCTTTGCCCCTTTGCAAGCGCAGCCCTCAGAGCGAAAGAGGCGGTTCCGTACTGTTCACGCTGCTTCCCCGGGGCCTTCCTCAGCCAGGAGTCCGCTGCCCTTCGTCCGCCCCGCAGAGACCTTAGCCGCTGCTCGCGAGGCCAGGCGGGGCAGGGCCATGGCCGCCCCCCGCGCAGGCACTGGCCCTTACATCAGGGGCTGAAGCGCGTCTTCGGCGCTATTTGCCTGCTCCCCGATTTCTCAGACCTCTGAACCGCAGGCCTCCTGTTGCTGTGCGAAACCGCGGCCCTCTGCTGGCAGCGGGGGAGCACGCCAGCCGGCCGAGGGGAAATGCTCTCAGCTAAGCCAGGTGGTTGGGACCCCAGCAGCCTCCACACGGAGCCAGAGAACCCCAACGGAGAAAGGGCGAGAACAGAGAAACGGTAAGTGCATTCGGGTTTCCTTCCTCCTGGAGCTGAGAATGGGTCCCATTCCCCACACACGTCCTGCCGTGTGCCAGGGGAGGGCAGAGCCCAGGCCCCTCCGAGGCCATCTGGCGCACGCCCACTCCCCGGGTCCAGTAGCCTGTCTCCGTAGCTACCGTCCTGGATGTGAAATGACCCGGGGAGGGATGTGCACACCAGATGGGCAAGGTGGGCCGGGCAGCCCCCTGCTCCTCCGGCCCCTGCCCCCGGGCACAGCTGCTTACAAGCAGAAGAGCGGCCTGCAAAGGCAGTGGGGTGCCGAGGGGTAAACAGACCACTCGTGGACCTCAGGAACCGAGACACCAGGGCTCTGAGCGTCTCAGTCACCAGACAGCACGGGTGGCAGACCAGTCGACACCAGAGCCTTGCAAAGGGCTTTTCTGAGCAGCACTGGTCACGTGCCTCCGGGGCAGCTGCTGCTGAAGGGCTCAGGCTGGCCTCCGCTCGGCACAGATCGGAAAGGGACTCCAGCCGTGCCCCCAGCTCCATGGACAGGAAAGCCAGGGCCCAGGGGCTGAGGCGGCAGAAGCGAACGGGCACATGCACAGGTCGGCAAGCAGGGGGAGCTCCGGCTCAGGTGGAGGGAGAGGGGCAGCTGCAGGCTCCTCCTCAGCCCATTCCCACTCCTGCTCACGCCGGAGGGCCGCACAGTCGTCAGACGATGGGCTTCTGGTATTGGAAAGTCTGCCACAAGGAGCCTTTCCAGTTAAGATGGAGGTCAGAGTTCCCAGGGTTCATGGGGCCTTCGATTTCCCTCCTTTGCTGTGTCTCCCTGGGCACCTTGCTGGAAGGGGTGGGTAGTCAGGAGTTTACCTTCTTGTGGGGAAGAGAACTCACAGACCAAACCACCAAGTGAATGCATTTCCTGAGCCAGACGGTACGGGCGGACTGCCTAACGTGGGAGGTAAGGGAGCAAAAGGGAAAACGGGGGGTGGAGGGTGAGGGGGGTAAGAAGCAAGTCACAGGCACCCTGGGGAAGGCAAGACATCAGACACAACTGGTGGAAAATAGAACCGCAAATAAAGGAAACGTGTAGACATGGGACCAAACTGAGTGTAAAGGAGTGACAAGGTAATTAGCTTTATTTAAGGTGGGGTCTGGGAAAGGACTCATGAGGGAATACAGTTCCAGAGTGGCAGACTGTCCCCCTGGCCAGCTGTCTTCCAGAGCTTCCAAATGCTGCCAGCGCGTCAGAAGTCCAGGTCCCCTGGGAGCTTTCTAAAAACTCAGGGTCCTGGACTCTGTTCAAGGCCTGGAAAGCAACATCCAAGGTGGGTGGCCATGGCAGTCACTCACCCTGCCACCTCCCTTTGCAGAACAGGAAACTGGCCGGGAGCAGTGGAATGAGGTTGGTGACGTCAGGAAAGGCAAACCAGGGAGAGTTCTAGAGCCCAAACTCAGAAGGCCAGGCCTGACACGGCCTGGGAGGAAAGGGCCCTCACGGGGGAAGAGAGGACCCTGTCAGGGTGGGCATCCTGGGGGCAGGGCTCGGGGCTGCAGAGACTCCTGGAGGCTCCCCAAGGTGGAGCCCTCCAGCCTGGAGCAGGGGCTCGTTCAAAGCCCTGCTGCTGTCCCTCGCCCTTCCGGAGTCTCCTGTGACTTTCACCTCTGCGCCTGCACAAGTCTGCACTTGCCCTCCGCCCTCAGGACAGCCCAGCTCTGCAGCACAGACCCTAAGGCCTCCCGTGGTGGGGCCAGCCCCCGTGGGTCTGAGCCCAAGGCGCAGGGCAGCCCTGCCTAGCCCAGCGGCACACTGGCCCTTCAGAGGGTCTGCTGCAGGGTGTTCTTCCCTCCCACCCATCTCACTGTGCAGGCTTTTTCTTTCCTTTACAGTTTGGGCAGGAAATACTTCAGTTACCCTCAAAAGCAGGGTTTTTACCTTGGAGACACTATAAATAGGAAATGCCACTTGCTTCAGTTTTCTTTCTCATTCATCGATTTGACAGCACTGAAGCCACAAGTAAACCTGTCTTCTGCCAAGCAAGGGTCATGTGAGCCCCCAGCAGGAATGGGCCCCAGTGAGGGCCTGCATGGGGTGCAAGTGGGAGATGTTACTTACCAAAGGGACCCACGGAGAGGTGACAGAGCCACAGGCCCTGGAGGGGCACACAGGATCACACCGCCCAGCGCTGCCCCCAGCCCAGACGTGGTGAGTAACATGGTCCCAGCGTGAGCAACAGGACTCCAACCAGCCACTTGGTGACCAGCTAGTAGTGACCTCGTGTGCTTTTCAAGACTGTACTGATCAGAGACAGACACCTGACACAGGGAGAAAGGACGCAACTTCACTAATGGTTGATAAAAACCCCAGGGCAGCAAGGGGGCCAGGCCAACTGCCCCTGAAAATTTACGACTCAGGAGAGAGGGTGCCCCGGCTCAGAACACCTGCAGAAGGAAAGACCAGCTTTCCTTGATAAAGGGAGGTGAGGGGACAAGTCAGGGTGGCTCGGACACAGGCACCCAGACGCAGCACATCTTCTGTCTTGAGACTCTGAACTTCAGGTGCGTGTGCCTGCCGGGCCGCTGGGATGGAAACCGCATGCACAAGGAGAGAAGGCACCCCTCCAAGAAAGTGAGTGAAAATCTAAACATTCCTGTAATGCCCATCTTCCCCAGGGCTGGGCAACATCACCCAGATGGGGACCAGCCTCTCTTATTCCAAGCCACAATGGTCTCTTTGGTCCCACCTAGAAAACAAGCGTCCCGAGCCCTGTGACGAGGAGGCAGGACACAGTCTGCTCGGCTCTGATCAGGCAGCGCGGTTTCGTTCTTTGCTTCCGCTGCCGTAAGATACTTGGCTGCCTGAGGAGCCCCTGTGCGCTGGGAAGCCAGCGACCGGCCGGGCTCTGCCTCCTCTGGGCAGGTCCCTGGGCTGCATCACGGCCTCTCGGGTGAGGCATCCTCAGCTCCAAAGGAGGCGACAGACGGGATGAGCTCAGGCCCTTCGGGTGCCGGGACTCCAGGGCTGGACGATGGCGCCCCCTTCTGTCAGTATAAGTCACTAAAAGAAAACACATCAGCAAACAGCCGAACCCACCCGCTGCCCCATTTCCAGAAGCAGCAGCATGCAGGGCATGGCCCGCGGGCGGAGGACAACCACGAGTGCTAAGCCCCGCTTGAGCGCGTGACCTCGTGGTCTGTGCTGGCTTTGCTTTGGTTTGTTTTATCGGTTGTTTTCCTCAACTGAAATGATACTAGAAAAGAAAAAACTGGAATACTGAGGGGGGTCCACAGAGGAAGCAGCTCCCACCCGTGTGCGTGGCCGGCCGGCACCCCCCTCCAAGGTCCATGTCCCTGCCCCACACCTTGCCCCGTCCTGTGGCTCAGTGGGCTGACTTCTTCAAAACACCATGTTTTCCCTAGATTCCTGTCTCCCTTCGTCTCCCCTCTGGCAATTCTAGAACGGCCCAGAACCATGGCATCATTGATACCAGCACACGGTCTAGCTCGAGTGATGACAGGAGGCACCTAGTGCTGCCTCCCATCCACGGGCCAATTCTGCTCATGAGAGCGTGGCTCCAGGGGGATGCAGGGGGCATACCGAGCCATACAGCCCTGGGGGGGCCTCCCACCCTGGCTCTGTCTGCGGCAGGGATTGAAATGGAGCACCGCTGCCCAGGTGGGGGCGGGGGGCCTTCCCCGAAAGCGGAGGGACCCGGGGGGGGGGTGCCAGCTTTTCCAAGAAAAAAACAAGAGCAGAGCTCCACTTAACCATTTATTCTCTAGGATTTGGAGCTAAGCAGTCTGGGAAACACCAAACTGTGATGATGGAAGATGGGGCAACAAGGAGACGTGCTCAAGACTGGGTCCTGGCGGTCCCCACTGCTGCCCATGGAGCTGAGAAGGAAGACACACGAGGTCTCTCCCTGCAGCTCCCACGCCTGGCAAGTCGCAGGTCTGCAGCAACAAGAGGTGAACCTTTACTTCAGAGAAACAGTGCTCTCTGTGAAGACAGGTGAGGCGGCACTTCAGCTGAAGAGCTCAGGAAGTGCACACGGCATTTCTCAGCTACCCAACACCTACACCCCCTCCCTACAACGGTCTGTTTCCTCTGGGGAATCACATCCCCCAGGGACAGGAACAGTCCCGGAGGGAGGGCAAACCCAGGTGCCTGCAGGTCCCTGTCCTCCTCCCGCTCTCTGCTGGGCACGGCCAGTGGGCACAGCCCAAGCTTGGTGCTGAGCCTCTCCACCCTTGGAAGTAGCAATGCGAGGCCAGCTTTTGGGGCCACCGTCTAGCCCAGGCTGGGCTGCTATTCTGAGTCTTCGCTTCCAGACTCCCCGCCTCCACTCTGGGCACTCAGTCCCTTTCCCATAGATCCTTTTTTTGATCAAGGTGGCCAGAAGTGGCTTCTAAGCACCTTACCTGACACATTCATACACAGAAATATGACAGCAAATGCCCAGGAGGCCTGTCAGGAACAAGTTTCAGGACAGGAGGGCGCACGTGAAGTGGTGGAAGGAGCTGGATGAGACCTTGGAGGCCACTTGGTTCAGCGGCTTCATTTACACACATGAGAATGAAAGGCCACTCTGAAGTGGCGCCCGCCCCGTTAGCTGCCACCCAAGTAGGGCATGACTTTGGGCCTAAAACTGCCGATGAATGAGGGAAAAGAATGTCAAGACCAAACCCATTTCGCGTGCCAGCACACATGCTCGCTGCCCACCACGCTCCAGAATGTCCAAGCAAAGTTACCCAGAGCTGCCGGCTCCCGGGATGATAGAGTAGCCCAGTCCCGCAGCACCTGGTCCCCACCCCCAGCTCCTGTGATGACCCCACAAGCTCGTGGACAGTGTCCCCGCACAGTCTGGCCATCTCCCCGGCCCCCCCCCACACCCCCCCATCATCCTGGCAAAGTAGCCACCACCACTCAGAACCCCAGCCCCATCATAGCTGCTTAGGACACAAGACAATGGGAACTGCCATGAAATCAAAGGGCCGCAGGGGGTTCGGGCCGGCCCACAGGGAAGGGAGGGAGCCGGTGCACTGGGCATCTCTTCGGGGCAGGCTTTGGAAATGGGTGGCAGGTTTGTCTCATTCAGCTTAGAGGCCCTGGGCTGCCAACAGCCGCTCAGAAGCCCCCAGTGGCAGTGCTTCTGGAGACACAAAAGCCAGGAGGGTAGCTCCGTCTCCACCAGCACACCCCCAGCCTGGACCCCTCTGCCGGGACCCCTACAGGCAGGTCACCTCAGGCCTGCACACAGCACAGGGTGGTGCCCTTGGAATCCACCTCTGCCAGAGGATTCCCCTCACTTCCCAGCCATATGCCTCCTAATCCCCATTTCCGAATCTGCATTCCGAGGGCCTGGAATCATTCAGCTACCTCCACACCCACGACCCTTGAATGCAGTTGCTAATTCCTTTTCTCAATAAGGCTCACAGAACACATTTAAATATTTTTTATCCAAGATACAAATGCCTCTGGTAAGTAGGGGACCATCTGGGCTGCCACAGCTAGCTGGCTATGTTGCTATCGACTCTTTTTTTAGGGTTCATGAATCAGTTGCCAATGAAAAAAAAAAAAGGAAGTCAGTTCCAAGACTCTGCTTTCCTCCCCTGCATTTCCCAGCAGGACGGCTGCATCCCACAGCAGACAGACCATGTGCACACCAAGACAGAAGACACCTAAGACAGATCTCTGGAAATGTCAGCCCACTGTTCACAGACACCTTAAAGGAGGGAGGTGGTGTCAGCTAACTTCCCAGCCCTCGGGCCTGCTGGGCCTAGTAATATTGTGCAGCCTCTGGCAGATCTAGCACTTATGCAAAGGAGAAGGAATAAAAGGGGGTCAAAAGCAGTAGAGAAAGAAGATAGAAAGGAGAGAGAGATCAGTCGAGGCCTGAAGTCCCAATGCCAGGGACTCGTAAACAGCCACAGACGCCCGAACCAGCCAGCCAGCGAGAGCACCTGCTGGGAGGGGCATGAGGCCAAAACCCAAAAAGAATGTGAAGGGAAAAGCCGGGGGATGGAGAGACCAGGATGTAACTGGGAGTCCCAGTGGCCTGACTGGTGCAAAGGAAAGGGTTCTGAGAAAGGAAGTCCGTGCCATCGGTCAGGAACTGTCCTGAGCACACATCTGTGTTGTACCGACACCGCCGAGGACCAGACGTTAGCTCCATCCTCACCAAGCAGCCCCGAGGCACAAGCCGCACCAGCGCAGTGCCAGGACTGGCCACGCTCAAGGGCAGACCATACAAAGGGGGAGCGGGGGTCCGGCTGAGGGCCTCTGGGTGGTGAGGGGCAGACCAAGGTCAGGTAAACGCGTACGGTTCACCCTGCCACTGAGGCGTGCAGCCTGAACCGTGCCCTGTGTACTGGGGCTGAGGAATTCCCTACCCCACACTGCCCACCCATTAGCCCAGGACAGAGAAAAGCAAATTCCACCCTCCCAAAGTGTATAGCCAGGGAAGTGGGTTGTCATCGCTGTGGGATTATCTTCTGTTGTGGCAGTAACTGCATGTGTGAGTGTGTGAAATTACATTTTTACAAATCTGGTTTGTTTTTTTAAACTACTTTTGTGACTCAAGGCAGCTTAAAGGCCCTAGAAAATGAAGTCATCATCCAATTGTGTCCCCGTGAGCCGACAACTGCTTCATTCCCAGGCCCCAGCAGCCCCCGGCCAAGCGGCCGAAGTGAAACCGCGCATCCCTGGCTTGGGCCCGGTAAGCTGCCTGGGCCCGCCCCCCCGCCGGCGGCCACAAAGTAAGTACTAGGCCTTTGGTCCTCCCATTGATTTGACAGCAGAAATGAACACCAAAATAAGGTTTAATGAACTCCAAAAAAAATGTTTTTCCACAAGATCCCTTTGTTTTTTATGTCAGGTGCATTTCTGAGTTCTCACCCGAAACATTCTCAGGCCTAGAATCTCAGAAAGCAGTGCTCTCCCTTCCGGAGGAGGTCCCCTGATCAGGGCGCCGCCTCCCCACAAAGCCCAAGACTGGCTCGGCCACAATCTGCTTAAGGAGCTTTTATAACTTCTGGCGACCAGGACCCAGTGCAGTGCTAAGACCTGAAGATTCAACAACTATTTTATTCACCTAAAAGATGTGAGAATTCCGGAGCGATGGAGCAAAACAGAGCAGAGACTTAGGCAAACAAGTAAACCTGGGATGTTTGGGCCACCGCTGGTGCGCCCTAGAGGAAGGCGGAGAGGGGCGACCTGCAGGGGCCAGCGGGCCAAGAAAGGGCAGAGTTGGTGCAGCAAAGACGGAGGACCAAAGGAGTTTCTGCTTACAGAGTCAGAGGGGCCACCAAAAACTCAAGCACAGAATCGCCACTTGCAAATCCACTTTGGGCGCATGCAAAAAGGGGTGGAAAACAGGGTGTCAGATGCACACCCGTGCTCCCAGCAGCACTCTGCACTAAAGGTGGAACCAACAAATGGATGGATAAACAAAATGTGGAATATACACGCAATGGGATATTTTTCGGCCCTAAGAAGTAATGAAATCCTGCCCCTGCTACCACGTGGGTGAACCTTGAGGACATGATGCTCGGTGAGGTCAGCCAGACTCAGAAGGACAGCTTCCCTGTGACTCCACTCAAGAGGTCCCTGGGGGGTCAGGTTCATAGAGACAGGATCCAGTAGGTGGGGGCCGGGCCTGGGGGAGGGAAAGGGGAGCCAGTGTTTAGCGGGGACAGAGGGTGAGAAAGTTCTGGAGATGGATGTGAGGATGGCTGCACTACAATGCGAATGTCACTGAATTGTACACTTCAAAAGGCTTTAAAAATAGCAAATTTTATGTTATGTATATTTTAACTGAAAAAAATAAAATAAAAAAGTTATTGGAGCCACGCAGAGCACAAAGTAGGAACTGTGGGGCCGGGCGAGGACCCGGGGAGACCAGGGGAAGCTGAGTGAAGGGCAGCCACGGAGGAGACCTCAGGCATCTCGGCAAGGGGCCGCGAGTCCGGACCTGGGCTGGACTGTTGAATGCTAAAGCCCAGATGGAAATACCCAGCCCAGTCCAGTCTGCGGTTAGCGTCCACACACACTCTGTGAGGCCAGGTGCAGAGGCCCTCCTTCCCTGGGCGTGGGCGCCGAGGCCGCCATGTCCTCCAGCTGCGGGGAGGCCCTGGGGGCAGTCCCTCTGACAGAGGCACCCTCCTCAGGATGACTGGCTCCATTCGATGGGGTCCCGGGCTCATCCCAGGAACACCGCACCCTCTTCACTTTGAAGGGATGAGACCTGTAAGCTTCTGGGCTCACAAGCCCAACAAGGCTTCCAAAGACGTGACTCATCCCTCTCATGGCCGTGTGACGATGCCAAGCATGGCCAGCATCCCCACTATGTCCTCCTAGGTTCTGCAAACACCAAAGGGGACAGAAAGCTTCCACCAGCCACTCCTCACAGATGCCACCAACACAAGGTCCCTGTGCAGACTCGCTGCTGGGCTCACCCGGGAGCTGGGAGTGAGCCGTTGGGAATGCAGGGTGTGAGCAGATGGAGACTGGGCAGAATTAGATCCCAGGGATGACATCTCTCCTTGTGGGAGGAGTTGTAGGGACACATTTCTGGAGGCAATGAGACCCACTGTGCAGTAGGGGCCGAGCCGGGCAGGAGAGAGACGGACACACAGGCAGCAGAACTGTGTCACGACACCAAACCCCAACCCCAGAGCAGTGCAGACCTTGTCCCCTGAGCTGCCGGCTGTGCCCTGTAGCAGGGACTGTCCCCACCAACAGGCAGTCCTGTAATGCCTCCCACGCACGGACAAAGAAACACTGGGCCGCATCACAGTCCATCCACTCAGTCTTGATTTAAGATCTTTTTTTAAGCTTTATTTTAGCATCTGTAAGAATGTCTCATGTTTGCCTCTCTTCCAGTGCCAAATTAAAAATATTTGGCTGCCTCATCATTAAGTTCTGGGTTAGCACTCAGAGGCCACTCGAGGATTTAACTGTGCACTTGGAGTTTTCATTGATGCTTCTGGGAATTAATCAGGTTCCAAGTGCCAATGAGAGAAGTATAGGCCCATGTCATTTCGTGCATTGAGATGCAGAAGCCCGGGCCACGAAAGGCCCCAAGGGTAACCATCCCCACCCCGGCTGAGCAGTAACTCACGTGCGTTACAGCCGCACCAGCTCGGGCTTCACACCTCTTCTCTACACTAACACAGCTCCCTCCTTCTCTGAGCCCCCACCCCACCTACTAGAAAAGGAAACAACTCAGAAGCAGTCCAAAGGGCAAACCCATCAGCCTGGGATTTAACACCTGCCTCACCTAAGCCACAAGGCATGGGAGAAGGTATTTCACCCTCACCTGCAGTCAAAAGTGGGTACCATAAGATGCCACACTGAAGCATTAACTCAGGTGACCTGTGGCAGCCCCAACATGCGCCTCTGCGCCCGGCTGGTCACCGTCTGACAGCCCATCCCAGTGACAGCAATGCCTCTGGTGTCTGTCCTTCAGGACCGCAGCCCAGCCAGGCCCTCCTCACCTTCAGCCAGACTGATGTGTCCTGCCTCGTGTCTCCCCACAACTCAGAGGCTCTGGACTGAGCTCAGTTACCCCCCCACCCCAGCCAGCACACTAGGGCCTCCAGTGGAGCCCAGGAATGTGCATTTTTAACAAGCACCCAGACGACTGCTGTAACAAGGCAAGTGAGCTGGCAACAGTCAATTACCCAGATCCTGAATTTACCTATTCTGCACTCACGGGGCTCCAGCCACTGTGCCACCTTTGTGCTGGGGGCTAAGGCTACAAATGGGGTGGCAGTTCCTGCCCTTGAGGGGCTTATGGTCCACGCACAGAGACAAACACACCACCATGCGGCTGGCACAACAGTGAGACTGAGACCAGGGGATGGGGCGGGGGCGGGGGCTCAGGTGCCCCGACGGGGTTGGGCTCTCCTGAGGACAGAGGCCGGTCAGGCTGAGACCAGGGGATGGGGCGGGGACGGGGTTGGGCTCTCCTGAGGACAGAGGCCGGTCAGGTGAAGACTGGAGTGGGGGAGGGCATTCCAGAGAAATGGAACACAGGGAACCATGCAGGTGGCTGTAGGAAGTGGAGAATGTCTGCAACACAGATGACAAACGGGGTCAAAAAAGCCATAGTCCGTGGTCCCACATGTCCCCTACAGTTTGTAGGTGAGAGAAGCCAGAAAAGGTTTAGTGTACAAATGACATGAAGAGAGCCTTTCAGGTGTTAAAAAAATCATGCATGGTGGCTGTGTGGCAGCTGGATTCATTCAGTTAAGATTTTACCCAAGTGTGCCAGCTGGGAAGGACCACAACACTGTGAGAAAGAGCAGATGAGAGCCTGGACCAGGCAGGGCCCGGGGGCAGGGGGAGGGTCCCTTGTGGGCATGGGACCCACTAAGGCTGAGGGATGAGGGGGGTGTGGAGACACGACTGGCCTGGAACCAACTGGGCCGCAGGGCAGGTCTATGTGGGAGGGTAGGTCTGGGGGCATCGACACAGGGACGAGAGGCCCACGCCCAGGCACATGAAGGCAGAGGAGGAAGAGCCCACAGAGGACCCAGGGAGACACGGTCGGGGGTGGGGGAGCGGTGGGGGAGGAACTCCAGCTGGGAAGAAAGCACAGGAGGATGTTGCGGACAGGCCTGCCAACGCCCCAGGGAGGCCACGCAGGTGCCCGGCACTCCGATGGTGGGATGGGCCCCAGAGGGGCCGCGAGGGCGCCCGGCACTCCGATGGCGGGACGGGCCCCAGAGGGGCCGCGAGGATGCCCAGCACTCCGATGGTGGGACGGACCCCAGAGGTGCCGCGAGGACACCCGGCACTCTGATGGCGGGACGGACCCCAGAGGGGCCGCGAGGATGCCAGGAGGTGCCGTGTGCCCTTGTCAAGGGCAGGGGCAAGAGGAGGGGCCAAGGAAGAAATATCTTGCCTGAAACAAAAAAGAAGCCAAAGTGGCAAAGGCTAACATTTGCCAGCTTTGGACGGTGGGCACAGAAGGCGTCTCTACTTTCCCACATTTGATAGAAGAATAAGAAGAGAGAATGGGGCGCAGGACTTGGTGGGGCAGAACTTGTCTGCGCGGGAAGAAGGGCTGGGGGGCATCGGGAGGGCCTGGAGACAGGGGTCTGTCAGTAAACTCGGCGCTCAGGGACAGCCCAGCCTCCGCAAGGCCAGGAAGGAGCAGAGAAGGGCAGCTGCCGCGGACACGGGTGGGGAGCCACGGCCTGGGGACTCGCAGGGGAGAAGAGCTCTGCCTCCCAGCATGGGAAGCAGGGGGCAGTCGTGGGGCAGAACGAGAGTTAGGGGAGGGCAGGACATGGAGGTGGCCCTGTCAGCAACCTTGATCTCCTGAGTCCCGGAGGTGACAGCAGGCGGGTTGTGGTGGCTCTGGCGCTCAAGGAGATGCTGGAGGTCAGAGCAGTCCTGTAGGGGCTGGAGGAGCCAGCAGTGTGGGGTCCACCCCACACTCACCCCAAATCCAGCAGCCGTCAGGGGCGCGGCAAGAGCAGAGGAACACGAGCCCAGCGTCAGAGACCACAGGCCCCTGGTGGGGACGGCCCAGGGCGCCACAGCTGAGCACAGTGGTAGGAGCTGGGCGGAGGGCCACAAGGTGCAATCCTGCCCTCCAGTGGGGCACAGCAGGGGGAAATGGTCAGTCCCACTGAGGCCAGGAGCAAGCAGCGGAGCTGGGAGGGAGAGGGCCGAGGCTCATGTTGTAAAGACAGGCCTCGGGTTGGGCGGTGGGGGGCGAGAGGACAGAAGTGATCCCTGGGGGTGAGATCGGATCATGGCAGTACCTAGATGGGGGGGACATGACCATGACATGACCAGATGCCAAGTCCCTGGTGGATACCTGGAGGAGTGGCTGTCAGGAGATAGCGACAAGGAAAGCTGGCGAGGGCACTCTGGTGGCGAGGGCACTCTCTGGTGGCGAGGGCACTCTGGTGGCGAGGGCACTCTCTCTCTGGTGGCGAGGGCACTCTGGTGGCGAGGGCACTCTGGTGGCGAG
>JAQQAC010018689.1:35672053-35719466 GCA_029783875.1 Phataginus tricuspis | reverse complement strand
TTCACCCTCACTCGCCTGTAGCAGTCCTTCCGGACCCCTACCCAGTTCACCCTCACTCACCTGTAACAGTCCTTCCGGACCCCAAACCCAGTTCACGCTGACTCACCTGGAGGAGTCCTTCTGGACCCCAACCCAGTTCACCCTGACTCACCTGGGCAGTCCTTCCGGACCCCCAACCCAGTTCACGCTGACTCACCTGGAGCAGTCCTTCTGGACCCCAACCCAGTTCACCCTCACTCGCCTGTAGCAGTCCTTCCGGACCCCTACCCAGTTCACCCTCACTCACCTGGAGCAGTCCTTCCGGACCCCAAACCCAGTTCACGCTGACTCACCTGGAGGAGTCCTTCTGGACCCCAACCCAGTTCACCCTGACTCACCTGGAGCAGTCCTTCCGGACCCCCAACCCAGTTCACGCTGACTCACCTGGAGCAGTCCTTCTGGACCCCAACCCAGTTCACCCTGACTCGCCTGTAGCAGTCCTTCCGGACCCCCGACCCAGTTCACCCTCACTCACCTGGAGCAGTCCTTCCGGACCCCCAACCCAGTTCACCCTCACTCACCTGGAGGAGTCCTTCCGGACCCCCAACCCTGTTGACCCTCACTCACCTGGAGCAGTCCTTCCGGACCCCCAACCGAGTTCACCCTGACTCACCTGGAGGAGTCCTTCCGGAACCCCAACCCAGTTCACCCTGACTCACCTGGAGCAGTCCTTCCGGACCCCAAACCCAGTTCACCCTGACTCACCTGGAGCAGTCCTTCCGGACCCCCAACCCGTTTCACCCTCACTCACCTGGAGCAGTCCTTCTGGACCCCCAACCCAGTTCACACTGACTCACCTGGAGCAGTCCTTCCGGACCCCAAACCCAGTTCACCCTGACTCACCTGGAGCAGTCCTTCCGGACCCCCAACCCATTTCACCCTCACTCACCTGGACCAGTCCTTCCGGACCCCCAACCCCGTTCACACTGACTCGCCTGGAGCAGTCCTTCTGGACCCCCAACCCAGTTCACACTGACTCGCCTGGAGCAGTCCTTCCGGAACCCCAACCCAGTTCAACCTGACTCACCTGGAGCAGTCCTTCTGGACCCCAACCCAGTTCACTCTGACACACCTGGGGCAGTCCTTCTGGACCCCAACCCAGTTCACCCTGACTCACCTGGAGCAGTCCTTCCGGACCCCCAACCCAGTTCACACTGACTCGCCTGGAGATGTCCATCCGGACCCCCAACCCAGTTCACACTGACTCGCCTGGAGGAGTCCTTCTGGACCCCCAACCCAGTTCACCCTGACTCACCTGGAGCAGTCCTTCCGGACCCCCATCCCAGTTCACCCTGACTCGCCTGGAGCAGTCCTTCCGGACCCCCAACCCAGTTCACCCTGACTCGCCTGGAGCAGTCCTTCTGGACCCCAAACCCAGTTCACGCTGACTCACCTGGAGCAGTCCTTCTGGATCCCAGGCAGGTAGGTTATCACATCTTTGAACTCCGACTTTTGCCCCCAGCCCTAAAGAGCACTAAAAAGCAAAACTCAACCTCTTCGCACCTCCTCCAGACTGGCAAATTCCCCAGGGCAAAATTGGCCCCAAATGCTACGCTGACCTTTTTGGATTCCCAGACACTCCCGAAACTTGGCCCTAGTAACTCCTTACTCTCAGGTTAAGCCTTTGACGCTTTTACAAAGATATTTTTATATTTCGTTATGCTTTTTCATTACGTTCAGTGGAAGGATTGGTCTAAATTAGCTAGCCCAGCATTACCAGAGTCTCTACATTCTGCATCAGTCTGTACATCAAAAGAAAATTTCAAACAACAAAATAATGAAGCCATTTTCCTACCACTCTGACTTCCAAGTCTCCATCCCATCATCGTCTATTTCTCTTGCCCTTTCCCAACCTTATTTTACTTTGTTATGAGTTAGAATGGTCTGTCAATAAAGGTGACTACAGTGGTAGAATTTCAGAAAATAAGAACCCCAGGCAGTTACAGTTTCTTAATTCAACAACTATTATTTAATACCCATATGTGGTAGGCACTGTTAGGGATCCTCAAGGTTCCCAGTCTCATTGGTGAGGTAATAACTCCTTCACCAGGGAGTGTTTAAAAAAAAACAACTACCTATGTCGCAGTAGAGGAAGGCAAGGGAGAAAGTAATTAGGAATGGATGTTAGGAGACCAACGTACATTGTTTCATCTACAGAAGACATTAAAAAGCCAATTACTTGATTTTTATTTCTAGCTCCCATGCATCCAAGAGTGGTCATGTGAACCCATGAGATATTTATTTCTTTTTGCCTGGAATGCACACCCAATGCCGTCTTGTGACAATGAGAAGAAAATAAACACACTGAGATTGGAAAAGCAAGAAGATAGAGGAAGCAAGTGTCATTGACAAGATAAGTGAGCCACCCTACTAGCCCTGAACGTCCTATTCCTTGACTTCTTGAGTGAGACAATAAGACTTCTCACTTTTTCAAGCCACGGAAGTTAGGAGTAAGGAATTCTGTTACTTACACAATTCTTAACTGATACCATGGTTTAATGGTGGGGGGGCAGGAGGGTTATTTTCCTGGATTACGACAGGATAATCAGGGCTGGTATAGCAGCTCTGCGACACCACTAGTGTCCCCAACGCCTTGCAGCAACCTTCCTGACTTGCCATCCTTAGCGTGGGGATTTGGTTCTCATAGTCACAAGAAGGCTGCTGCATCTCCAGACAACCGTGTCCATGTGGCAGGCAGGACGAAAGAAAAGAGCCAAAAGCTCATGAGGACATGTCTTTTGGGGAGAATAAAGGAAGCCCTCTCCAGGGATTTCCTACATTTCATTGGCCAGAACTCTGACACTTGCCCACCTCTACCCAGTTGCAAGTGACTCTGGGAAGATGAGTCTTTCTCATTCTGGCCTTTATAAAATAGTAAGGCAAAGAAAAAAGGTTTTCAGTGGCCCTAGAATACCCACATTTCTTTCATACCACTGTAGATGGATTTTCTCTTATAAAATTGTCAAATGCATAGGAAAGTAGGGGGAAAAGTATAGTGAACATTTATCTGCCTATCACCCTGATTTCATAACTGTTAACATTTTGCTCAATGTGTTTCCTGGGTTGTCCCAAAACTGTATGTTACAACTAGTCTGTTCAGACCAGAATCTAAAGATTTTCCCTTCACTCACCAGGATATTTTAACCTTTTTCTTGCATATAATTTATCCAACAGTAATTGTGTTTAGGTTGAATGTCTGCCATCGACTCCCCATGCTGAGCAGAGTGGCTTTGTTGACTGGTAGCCAAGGCCTGCTGCTCTGCATGCTTGGTGTACCGAGGTCGGCGTTGTCTGGCTTGGGACTTGTTTCCTTCACTTGCTTGGCCCACATTCACGTGTACACAGAAAATGGCTGTGAATTACAGACTTGTGAGTGGTAGATAATTCACCCCTTCATTTTCTCTAAAATAACTTAAATCTAACTTTGAGCCTCCTTATTGGCTTGACTAGCAGGAAAAATTCAGTATCAGTCTTCACTGGGGCTCCCCACAAGGTTGGGCAAAGCTTCTGGGGGCTCCTATAGTGCCCAAGCTCCAGGCAGCTCCTCCCTCTGCCATTGGTCATCTGTCCACGCTGGTTCCCAAAGGCACAGCCAGCTGGATGGGCCCTTGGTCCTTTCACCTCTGGCCCACTGTGCTCCCTAGCAGAAGTGCCTGGGGGCCCACATGCCCAGGGCAGCCTCTCTGGGCACCATGCAGCCAGGGCTCTGAGGTCTCACCTCCTCCGTGGTCACTAGCATGAAGCGGTGTATGGGTCATCTCTCTTCCATAGCCTAACTGGCCTCTTTCCAGTCTCCAGCAAATTGCTTTCTGCTTCCCTCTTGCTGTTGACAAAACCATTCTCTCTCCTCTCTCATCTCTCCCCTTGGGAACATCTCCAGAATCTCACCAAAACAAGAAAGAACCTTTGATTTCAAAGATCATCTACTTTCCACCTCGCAGCTTACTCAACCAAAACTCATCAATATACCTGCAGTGATTGTGATAGTATTGAAAGATTTCTGTTCCGATTGGTAAATCGATTATTGCAACAAGCTGTAAAATTAAAGAATAATTTAAAACTCTAAATCAAACTCATTCATTCAGGCTAACTGTCATAGGATGTCACAAGGAGCATTGATAACCGGGCCTCTGCTACGCTCACTGATCACACAGCACACGATGCCATTTACATCCGGTTTATCACGGTGCTCACTCAATGGTTGCCACTGAGTAGCTTTACTGCAGTTGTCTTTGCGCATTGTAATTCTTGTGTAAGCACAAAGTGCAGTGCTTCAATATTTATAGATTTTAAAATACACAAATAAAATATTAAAAACAAACGTGGAACAAGGAGAAAAACAAGTGTGCATACATTTATTAATGTCCCGCTTAAAATATCATACCCCTCAATCTTCTGGGTCTGCAGAGAACAAACAAGGATGTTAAGTATGAAGCCCAGCTCCGAGCCCTTCTGCCACGGTACAGAGTTCAGACGATCTGAGCTTCTGGCACACTGCACAAGAATCAGTACAACATAGCACATTATGTTTTATTTCTTCAATACAAAATGATTTGATTATTTTAACAAAAGTACAAATGTCTCATCAGAGCTAGGGTTGTAAAAATGGGAGTCAAATGGGGCTCAAAGAGGATTCTTAAAAGACATACTGATCAGAATGGCAACACCATGCTGGTGAAGCTCGTGGTTTAAATTTAAAAAATGTAATCAATGAGAAAAACAATCAAAAGAATAGTTTCACCCAATATTGCATTTGATAGAACAAAATCTTCTGAATTTAACAAAATGTTGATAATATGATTAAAAATATTAAGAAAGTACCCTTAAAAATGTTAACTCTAACCAGAATGTACTTAAACATCATCAAGCATTTCCAAACATGAACTATTCAACAGCCATTAAAAAAAGAATACGATCTGTATAAGCATACATTGCATTCCAGATTTATGGTCCCACTTGTTGAAAAACATATATCTGCTGAAATGAGAAAACTTATTTGAAAAGTTATAAATCAAAACAGTAAAATATTGTTTTCCTATCAAACATCAACTATATCATATAAAAGCATAGTAATAATTTATTTTAAAATGATACATGTAAAATTTTGTTGATCTCGTGGAGTTGGAAGGAATGATATCTGAAGTAATGACCACATGTTATTGTCAGTGTTTGAGAAAAATGATATCAGTGAGAAATATCGTCATGGAAAGCTTTTGTTCAGGCAGTGCTAGTGACTCTATGTTAGGGAGAAAATCTGGCATTTCAGCCAAAATTTTAGAGATATTTCTAAATGTTTTCAAGTTGGCACAGAGTCACTGTATTCAGTCACACCTGGATGATGCAATGAAAGGTGTAAATTCAATAAGTCACTTTACATTTTTTCTTGATAAGTCTTATATTTGTTACTGTATAAGTCTGCTCTGGCTGCCATAAAAAAATATCACAAACTGGGGGGCTTAACATCAGAAGTTTATTTTCTCATAGTTCTGGAAGCTAAAAGTCCAAGCTCAAGGTGCTAGAAAATTGGGTTTCTGGTGAGAGTTCTTTTCCTGGCTTGCAGATAGCTGACCGCCCTCTCGCTGTATCTTCACCCGCCTCTCTTCTGCGCACACACACAGGGAGGAGGACCTGGTGTTCCGTCTTAATATTCTTGCTATGGGACAAAGGCCCCACCCTTGTGACCCCACTTAATGACCGTCCTAGGTTAGGGCTTCAACCTTTGAATCTGGGAGGCAGACAAAATTCACTCCAGGACAACTGCCATACATCCAATGGAGAGAAATAATGTCTCTTGATGATCTGGGGATTGGGATTCAAAGTTGAAAGAATATTTGAACCTCGACGGGCAGCCTGTGATGTCATAATGAAAAAAGTATTGAGTTTTCTATTCACTTGAACTTGACTCAAAAAATGGAAGTGAACATTTTGAAAATAAAAAAATAATTTAGAGAATTAGCCTTAATAAACAATATTCTAATGTGATATGTACACTTCATGTGGCTTTACAAGAAATTTGTTTCTGTTAAATCAATTTAACTCACCAATAAAAGTGATTAAGGATAAGTAAAAGAAACTGTAGAGAAACAAAGAAATATACCACTGGAAACAAAACAAATTACAAATTCTAAGAAAGCTATTTGAATATCTAGTAAATGATGTCAAATGACAGACAACAAAAGTAAGAAGGTAATGAGTTTTCAAGTTGTTCCTCTTTATTAAATGCTACAATTTTGCCAAATGGTGTTTGCAAAGCTCCATGGATTGAAGGTGATCCAAATTAATAAAAGTCAACCCAGTTCATTAGATATGCTCTGAGGACAGAGAAGCCCAGCCAGCCCAGCCAGCCCAGCTCTCCCAGTCCTGCAGCGGACGAGCCAGGGCATGGGGGGCGGGGGAGGCGCCACCTTGGCCCTCCTCCCCAGACCCGCAGGTAAGTACATCCAGCCTCTGAGGCTGCTTGGAGTAGGATGGTGCCCGCTCTGCCATAACATAAGCAAAGGGTGGCTGTTGTTTTAAGCAACTCCATTTGGGGGTTGTTTGTTAGGCAGTGACAGCTGCAAAGTTCTTTATTCACCTGCTGATCTTTTTTTAAATTTGGTGCTTACTGTGGACAGAACTCATGGTTTCTGGAAAGGGAAAATGTATAATGAAGCAACTCCCGGATAGCTCAAAGTATGTCTCCAGATCCCATGACTCCATTTGCTCTCATTCCCACAGCCGCCTTTGCTGCCTAGATAAGCAGCAGCTGGGGTCTAGGTCAGGGTGCAGCGTCCAGGCTGCTTGGGCCAGGCTTGGGCTCCAGGGCTCACTTTGTTTGTTTGGCATTTCTTTTTTTAGTAAAATATGCATAGCATAAAATTTACTGTTTTAACCATTTTTTAAGTGTTCAGTTCTGTGACATTAAGTGCATTCACACTCTTGTACAACCATCCCCCATCTATCTCCAGAAATTTATCATCTTCCCCAGCTGAAACTGTGTCCCCATTAAGCACTAACTCCCTCTGCTCCTCTTTCCCAGGCCTGGCTACCACCATTCTACTTACTGTCACTAAGAATATGATGACTCTGGATATCTCATAAAGTGGAATACCACCCTACCTTATAATTCAACTCTTTACATGTTGAACCTCTATCTATCTCCCTTCATAAACTGGGAGGATATTTGACATTAGACACCCTTTCTTACACATATTTGAATCACCATTGTGTCTAGCATATAATAGATGTCCAATAAATGTTCCACAGATGGATGGATGGATGGATGGGTGGATGGAGGATGGAGGATGGGTGGATGGGGGATGGAAGACGGGTGGATGGATAGATAAATGCAGTTATCACATTCTGACTCCATCCTGTAAACAAGTCTGCCCCACTAAATCATGAGCAACATGCAGATGAGACAGGGACCGTGGGCTCAGACAGCGTAGGGTGAGGGCCTCTGGAAAAAACAAGATAACCATTGTGAGGTTTGCACAGGAGCCCAACTTATTTTTCTAACTTTACCCAAGTGCTGCCTTCCTTCCTCCAGCCCTAAACAAATGATTTGTTGCAACTTGGGCAATGTAGCAAACAAGCCCAAAACAACATAAGGCAGGAAGGATTTCATCTTGAAATATTAGTCAAAAGAAGTAAAACAATGACTCAGCCCACCTTGGGAGCAGAGCAGGCGGGCCCTGAGTGATGCAGCCCTGAGTGATGCGCCCCCAGACCAGGAAGCTGCTCTCCTGGGAGGAAATCAGATCAGCAAAGTTCTTGTAAATAACCAGGAAGACTAAGGAAAAACTTAGTATTTCTTCAAAAGTATTTGGAACCACTTAACAGGTGTACATCCCTAGCCCTTTGTCTCTCAACTGCCTATAAAAACCCCTAGACAACGTACCACCACCTCGGGACTCTCTTGTCCCCTCCTGGCATGGGTCAGCAGCTCTGTCCTTTCACTCTATCTCTGAATAAAAGCCTGTACCTGGCTATCCTACCTTGACTGTTCGCGAAGGTCATTCTTGGGCTCTGTGAACAAGAGCCCTGGCATCACAGATAGGGCCAGTTCTGCCTTTCACTTATTCGTCATAGAGCACTTACTGCTCTGCCACACAGCCGACAGGGCACGATCCATACCTGTAAGGAGCTCAGATCTGACAAGGATGTACAGAGCCATCTATGATTTTGATAAGAACTGCAACAGAGGACTGCAAACATCTGTGGAGGCACCTAGCTGCAAGGTTTCAGACAAAGAGTATGTTCAATAGACATATTTTTCCTGAATTGAATCAGATGACAAGTTGGTGGGAGGCTTTGGGCTTAAATTCCCACTTTCAAGCTGTGAGACTTTAGGCAAGTCATTTCATCCTTCCACACCCCGCACATGTGTATCAGTTCTGACACCAACACCAGGTATTAGTCAGCTAGCATTTGCAAACAGGACCAAGTCAATGCAGAAGTCACGTTTTCGCCAGAGAAGTGGTGGGAAGGGGCTTGGGAGGCAGGAGGGCCTCCCACCACAGAACTGTCGATTTTGGAGAGTCCTTGGCTTAGGGAGGCAGAATAATGAGATGCAGCTTCCTGCTTGTGTTCAGAACTCGTCTAAGTATCATCTTCCCATGAATGTTGCCTTCTGTGGAAATTAAGTGATTTTCCTATTATTAGCACCGTTAACAGGCACTGTAAACAGATCAAAAACAATGAGGCTTTGTTAGAAACACCCCATTTAGTTCTGGGGCCTGGCTCCTTCCACACCTGGAGATGTATCATCTATTTTAACAATACTGCTTAAGAAGCAGCTGTCGTGTCAGAGGAAATTGTCTTACTCAGAAACTGCAGAGCTTTCAGGGGGAGGTTAATGGTGCATGCTGGAGATGGGAAATGCCCACACCCTCGCCACTGCAGCACTAAAATCCAGCTCCCCAGTGTGACCCCGTTTCCTCCTAAAGCACTGGTAGTGGACACCTCAGTCAGAGCTGGCATGACTATTAACAAGATAACTCTAGGAAGCCATTTTTTTCTTTCTGCGAATTCATATGGGAAACTTGAGGACCAGGGCTTTTCCATCAGATATGAAGTATCTCCAGTGCTCCCGCAGACTGTGAGTGTGTGTGCCATTCTTAATAACAGTGGCAGGCGCCCTGCAGAAAGTCCAAGGCTTCTAAGTTTAGTCCCACAGCTAATGCGTCTGTAACTCCCAAGATTAATGTCGGGTCTAATTTTACAGCGTGTGGATCTTACTGTCGTGATTTCCTTTCTGGAGCCCTCTGGAGCCCTGACTTCAACCTGCCTTGAGTCCCTCCTCTGTCACTGAGTTCTGCCCTGTCTCCCACCCCTCTGTGCTCTACTAGAATTTCAGTTTTTAAAAGCTGTGAGTCAATTATTCCATTTTCTCAGTTCGTGTGAAGGATGTCTGAAAATATTATGAAGATCAGGGTGTCTGCACACATACACACATACACGCACAACATGCACACACGTGCCCACTTGGAAAAGACGATCTTTCACACTTGGACAAAAAAGAGGTCCTGGAAGCCTTGTGTGAATGAGCACTGATGTTATGACAACACGCCAGCTAACGAGCTTATGGTTATTAACCATCAGGGCTGACCGCCCACCGGGTGCGGGGTCCTGGGAAAGCACTTGAGCTCTGAACTCCACTCACTGGACCCCAGCCAGAGACCTGGCAGCTGAGCCTCTGAGAGTAAACATGGGCTGTTCTGCAGTTGGTATCTGGGATTGATAAAAGCAGAAGATGTCTGATTGGGAGCATATGAACCTTTACAACCTGGTGTGCAGGGCAGGGAGCAGCTGCCAAGACAGTCGGGCCTGGTTAATCCGTGGTCCCTTCTGACCCTTTGAAGGGGGCCTCCATAGAGCGGTCTCCAGGTGGGATCTAGCTCCACCCACAAGGCAGCTGTAAGGCCCAAAGGCAGGAAAGTCAGGGGAGTCTGCCAGCGACACAAGCTAGTAGACAGAGGGGTCAGGATTCAAACCCGGCAATCCGACCCTCAGGGCCAGGTCCCAAGCCCTGCACTGCACAAAGGCCTGGACCAACTGCCTCCAAATACTGCTGGGCAGAAATGACCTCACAGTCCACAGAGAATGGCTGGCCTAGCAGGGGAACCTTCTTGGGGAGCTGACCCTCCAACCACACCTGAAGAGCAGGTAGGATTTAGGAGGGGGAAGGGGTGCAGGGCGCCAACAGATGTGCATGTCACTGATGGCTCCCAGACCCAGTTGGCTCTGAGCTAATGGAGCAGTGAGGTGGGGGTGTGATTAAGAAAGGGGGTGTGGAGGCCTTGAGGGCCCACCTGGATCAGATAAAACAAACTCCCGGGAAGAGTCTGCCTTTTCCAACTGCCTCCCATCATGTTTCTACAGTTGTCACTTTAGGGAAGGAGCTATTTCTGCAGCAACACCCTTAAATCTTACAGGAAACATGATGCATCAGTGATGCCCCAGCAGCCCGATCAGGCTCCAGATACAGCCGTCCCAAAGGTGGCAGGACAGATGCCTGGGGAAGGGGTGGAGGGGAGCGGCCGAAGGCCTGGGAAGGTAAGGAGTAAAACAACCCGAAGGAACCAATAATGCAAAACTCCGTCATAAGGTCATGGGTGGAGCTCGGGCCTCAGCGGCTGCTCCGTGCAATCAGCAAACACTCAACCAGGGCCTGCGGCATGGGCGTGTAGAAACAAATATGCCCAGGTGCTGCTAGTTCTCAGACCTCCCAGCCACACTCAGGGCCCACTGGCAAGCCCCCCACCCACCACCGGGCACCCCTTCTGCCCCAGCAGCAGGAGGCAGAGGACCTCATTCTGGCCAAGAAGCATCTTCCCTGGAGCTGGGCAGCTGGATGTGTGTATTCTGGGCCACAAATCTTTTCTCCTCCCCAAAACGAGTTTGGACAAAATATCACTTTAGGAACAGAGCAGCCAGCAGGGGTAAAAGTGTCTGTACGTTGACAAGCAACTCATGCAAAAAGCAGGTCACCCCAGCCCTCCGAGAAGCAGCTTCCAGGAGAGACTGCAGCCCGTAGCTCACCCAGGGCAAAGCCAGCTTTGCCACCCACAGAAGGGCAGATATTCTTCGTTCAGCTCCAGACATTTCAGCTCATGGAAAGGAACCAATTACTCTGGGTCAGGACGCAGACTTGTGATAACGGGGATGTTTCCCTGTCAAAGTGCCTGCGAGGCACGTGGGGATGGAGACTCCGGGGATCCCATGACCAACCAAGGTGGCACCTGGGAGCCCCCAAGCTTCCACCCTGAGAATTGGCTGAACGAATGTGCTGGTGAAGGCGAGGCAAAAGTAGATCCAAGCATAGGGAAGTTTCCACGTGCGTCTGTAGTTGTGACCCAGCAGTGCTGGGCTCACTGGACCACCCCATCCGCAGAGTTCCATCTTGAGCCAGTCTTCACAGGGATCTGGAAGGTTGACAGATTTTTGTGATAGCTGTAAAAACCCTCTTAAAAAAGAAAAGTGGGTCAGGGAGAAGGTGGTGGCCTGGCCCAAGGCTTAATGCTGCATCAGCTTCAGAAATGAGAAGAGAAGTTTCCAGGGCCTGTGACAGCAGCAGGTTCCATGGCCTGAGAAGCTGGTCACCAAAATCCACTATCTTTCTTTAACTCCTAGAATCAGCACCATCAAGTCAGAGCTACGAAATAAGTAAGTATTGCCTGCTGCTGCTGGCAAAATGCAAAAGACGCAAAAATCTAGTTAATTACTCAGGACACGTTGACAGACACCTCTGCTTGTCAAATTCCTGGTTGTCTGAATGGTTATTTACATCTGAATTAATTTACACTTTGGGAATTAAAAAAATTTTTTTTTTAATAGCAGCGACGATCGTACCAGAAACTATGCTAGTTCCAAAGAAGCCCTCCCTTTCCTCTCTGACTTACTCACAGGCAAAGGAGATCCTGCCACAGGGCCACAGCACCTGTGCCGGGAGAGATCGTAAGTGAGAGCGGCCACCCAGGAATCACAACGGGACCTCACACTCTCACGGTGAGCAGGGCCAAGGCCAAGGCCCTGGGAAAATCTGGACACTCTTCAAAGCTTGAAAAAATGGGTGAAATGTACCGACTTCTAGTTTTAAGATGAATAAGTCCTGGGAATACGATGTGCAGCATGGTGACTATGGTAAATAACGCTGTACTGTGAGCTTGAGAGTTGCTAAGAGAGTAGATCTTAGAAGTTCTTACCACAAGGAAAAAAATGTGTAAGTAGGTGAGGGGATGAACGTTAACTAGACTTATGGTGGTGACCATTTTGCAGTATATACAGATGTCCAATCATTATATTGCTTACTTGGAACTAATACAATGTTCTGTGTCAATTATAACTCTAGAAGAAAATAATAAAAAATGAAACTTGAAATAAAGATACAGAGGAAAAATAAAAGGAAATATTACTTACACATTCTGAATTTTTTCATTCATTCAAAAAATATTTAATGAAACTATACTATGTGTCAGGGGACACAGATACCCAAGGATGTACAACACTCTCTCTACCCGCAGGAGTTCACAGCTCAGTGGAGGCCGCAAACATGGAAGGAAAAGCACAGAATATGGTTCTAGGTGAAGTAGAATTGATGCTGGCATTTATATACTAAAACTCAACTATGCAAAAACTATAAATACATTTTCTATAACTAGTCTTATCTTGTGCTCAATCCCCAGTGACAACCACATACACCAATCTAAAATTTTCCAATGAAAAATAACTCAGGCTCTTCTCAGTTGGAAATATTTCTTTCAGGTAAATATTCACTCACTTCCCAAATTGAAATGTCCTGAGGTCGGCTTCCCCTTTCCAAAGGAGTTCTGGCCACACACCTGCTTCCTCTCAAGGCGCCCCAGGCACGGGGGAAACTCCCATCTTGATGGCATCCAGCACGGAACTGTGGTCCACACCCTAAATTGAGGATGATTTCATCTCGAGTCCTGCGAAGAACCACACCTGCAAAGACCCTGTTTGCAAACAAGGTTCAGTTCTGAGATGCCAGGTAAACACAGTTTAGGGGCGTCACTACCCAGCCCACCACACTCATGATGCCGTCACAGGGGTCATGCCAAATTCAGGCTTTTCCAGGGCTCCAAGGCTCCCAGGGAAGAGCGTCCTCAGGTCACCTGGGTATTACTAGATCCCCTTTAGAGGCTCCAGGCTCAGATCCCACCAGGAGAACCAGATCACTCACTTGTAAACTTGCCTCTGCCTGTTTTCATTCACATTACGCACAACATTCTCTGATCACCAAAGGTGTGCATGGGGGCAGGAAGGGATGGGAGGGTGGTAGCTAGTAGCAATTTTGCGACACTAGCTGGGTGTCCTACGGTTTAACTCAATTCGGACGCTACCTACCCGGAGATGGCGCCCAATCCCACAGGTTAAAGGCTCAGTCCCACAAGCCTGCCCCCACTTCAGGCATCAAACTCAAGTCCAGGCTGTGCTTCTGACCGACTACAAACGGGACATCCCCATCCTTGGCCAGAGCAGCTCACAGGACTCAGGAACCTAGGTGGCTCACTAGACTGTCAGTTTACTACAAGGATGTAAGGTATGTGGAAGGCCAGCCACGGGAGCAGGTGCTGGGGCCCAGGCCGGAAGTATCCCATCCCGGGCCCTCTCTCCCTGGGGCGCTGGGGTGGGGGAGGGGTGTGCTGCTTTAAGAACCTGGAAGTTCTCCAAAGCTTGTCCTTCTGGATCCCAGAGGCGGCTTCCAGTCGTGGGCATGACTGATCCAAGCACTGAGTGCCGCCAGTTCAACTCCCCAGAGGTCAGGAGTGCGGTTGACCTTGCCAACGCTCATCACAAGCAGCCCCATCCCTCCGTAACCTACGGGCTTTCCCAAAGCCGCCCCAACGAACATAAACTCAGGCGTGGCTGAAAGGGGGTCCTCACGGAAAACGAGACGCCCATCGCACCTCTGTCTCTCTGAAGCTATTTCAGTAATTGAGGGGAAGAAAACCAAGATTACAATAAAAGGCGTTCCCACTGCTCTTTCCGCTTAGGAAATTCGCAGGGTTTGGGGAGCTGTGATCCAGAAACCCTGGATGAAGACCAAATACATAATTTTTATTATAAATAGAAATCATTTTATTTTTAAAATAAAATGGCGGGCAGTGAGGAGAGCTTTCCTTTTTGCAGCGAGGGGAGAACTTCCTGAATCGTGCCCTGAGTTCTCCCTACACTCGGCGGGAAGTGCACGGTCTGCACAGGCCCAGGTTGGCTCTTACTGTATAAGGGGAGGACTTGAGTCTCCAGAAAGCCCTTATTTCTCTTTCAACAAAGTCTGGCCTCCAGGGCTATTGCCTGGTTATAGATTCAAAAAAATCTAACATGAAATTTAGAGCTGAACCATGACCCTTTGGCCCAGGCCATTTCCACCCTCCCTTGAGACAGTGGTCCGGTGGGTGGGCAGCCGGAGGACCCCAAGGAATGGGGACTCTCAGGAATGAAGAGCTGCCCCTCCACGTAGTGCTGCCAGGACGTGCAGATGCGCAAACGTGTCCCCGGAGGGACTACACCTCATCCATCCTTGTTTGCAACAGGGGAGACGTTCAACATGTGTGTTGAATGACAGTGGAGGCCTGGAAGGTTTCATGAGAGGTGACCCTGAGTCAGGCCTTGGAATAATTAAATGAGTAGGACTTAGGGGGAAATGGGCAGGAAAAGGGCAGGAAAAGCCTTATTGCAAAGGGCCAAAGAGCAAAGGCATGGAGCCGTGAGGGGCTCAAGGGACTCCAGGAGCGGTGAGGATTCCCTTGCCAGGGGCAGGGCTATGTGGAAACACTTGTGACTTGCGTAGCATTGGGGTTTAATAGGCAGGAAAATGGACAGAGGTGATGCAGGCTGACAGCATGGTGTGCCTCCAGGACTCCACACATGAGCTGGGCACCACTGGCCTGTGATAATTACTGGGAAATCTGGTACATCTGGGGGTCCCCCTTGACCTTTAGAGATGAGCATCGGAAGCAGCTGTGTCCTTCCCATCCCTAAGCGTGTTCCTCAGTCCCATCCTCATAGACTTGATGCTGGCTAATCCACACTGGCGTGACTGAGACGCCCACGCTCTATTTTACACTGGGGCTGAAAACACCAGTCAACGAGGCCATGAAGTAGGAACATTCCAAAGAAACAAACTTCATGACCAAGAAATGCTTCAACTTTTCAAAATGGTCAATGTTAATCAAAATGCTGAATCATGTAGCCAAAAATATATATATATATATACATATATGTCAAATGATAAATACATTTTTTCATCAAATTCAAGTTCTGCCTTCCTGATGACTGCAATGTGAATATTTTTACCAGTCTTTGTTCCATGACAAAAAGGATCAGCTTCCCAAAAAGACAGGGCCTGGATCAGCACTTTTTCTGTGCTGTTTAATGAAACATTGTCTGCTCTTGCATACAGTTTGTGATAGGCCCAGGTCCTAGTCTCCAAACAAGACATGAATCTAGCTTGTTCACAATCGGGAAGTACTCTGCTATCTTAAATATCATCAGGCGTCACGTTACCTCTGAGTCTCCCATTTGCTAAGGATGCCCAAGGACAAATCAGATGTGCAATGTTTATATGGACTGGGAGCCTCTGTACAACAGAAACTTGAGGATTTTTTTCTATTGCCTTTGCTCTGCACATTATAACTCTGTTAAAGGAGAGAACTGGACAAAACTGAAACTGGAAATGATAATACAGCTTTTAAAAATTAATAATGATGGTAATGTCAGCAATAACCATATACAAAAACATCCTTTTTAAAAAATGTTCCACAAACAACTCAAGGAACTACGTATTCTGTGGAATTATCTCCTAGGAAAGGGTTATTAGCGAGGGTGGTGCAGTTGCCCCCCACCAGGAGGACACAGGCAGTGGTAATAGCTCAGAGCATCACAGATGTTGGAGCCGGGACTGGTCTGCTAGAAAGGAGAGCAGCCCCAAAATGGAGTCAGTTGTGCTAAACCCCAGGTAGGTAAACCAAGACCTAATACCAAACCTAACTACAATTACAACCCCTCAGGAATGTAACCTTCATCCTGTCACCACTGAATTACCTGGTCAGCACTAGTGAGTAACCCACCCAACTGACCCTTCCATTCCCCCTAGGAAGGAGACCTATTATTCTTTGATAATAATTTCCTTTTTCTGCCCCCCTTTTCACCTTTAAAAACCTTTCCTTTCCTGTAGCTTGGTGAAACTCTTTCCCCTCTGCTGGATGGGATGTTGCCCAATTCATGAGTCATTGAATAAAGCCAATTTGATCTTTAAATTTACTCAGTTGAATTTTGTTTTTTTTTAACAGGTCCTTGTTCTTTGACGAAGTCTTCCGAGTTGAACCCTCTTTTCCATCCCATTGCCACCACCCTAGGTCTCAGTTCCATTATATCAAGTCGGCTATTGCAATCATCTCCCATCTCAAGGTTTTTAAAACAAGAAATGCAAAAAAATCATTGAAGAGCTTTTCCCAAATACAGATGTCTTGGGCTCCACACCAGACCCTACTGAATCAGAAATTCCAGTGGTGGGGGTTCCAGCCTGGGTATTTTAACATTCCGCAGGTGATTCTGACACGTATCCCTGATGAGGAATCACAACCAAACAACCTGGTCTCTAAACTCACTCCCATCATCACACACCATCCCCCGCTCACCTGCCTAAAGGTTTGATGATGTCAAATTCATTCAGAAATTCCCAACAATAAAAAGGGCAGTTGACAGTGGGTTCTCACCCACCGCAATTCAGACCTTATCCTTGACATTCACACAACTCAGCCAGGTCGGCCCGTGTTTCTGTTGGCATTTCCAGCCTCAGGCTGGGACTCCGGCCTCCCCTCCCCTGGCATGGCCCCACCCGTCCCCCACCCATCAAGCGCTCCCCAGCAAACACCCTCAGTCCCTTGAGACCCAAGTCCTGACCTCCTATGGTCACTCAGGCCTGTCCACCCCAGAGATGTTCTCTCTGTCCTGGGAATTCCTGTAGCGCTTGTGTGCGCCTGGGGAAGATGCATACGTAGCATGATGGAGTGTGATCCAGAGAGGTTTCTTTAAAGGAGGATGCTTTTTTAATGTATGAGTTTTGAATTCTCCACAAAATATTTATGGATACCACCAATGTCCAGGAAGACGTGCCATGTCTATCCTGAAGCTTCTGTGCCCCAGCAATGCAGCAGTTGAGGTCACATGGTTGAGTAGCATAGAAAGAAAAAAATCAATAAAGGTATTTGAAATAATGGATAGTTAAATGAAAATAAATTAATGCCAAATTCTTCTCCCCTCTATCATTAAGAGCCGTGTAGGCATGAGGCAGCTCCTAACCTCCAAGCTGACAGACCTGACCATCTCAGTATTCAGAAAAACAAAGTCCTCTGGTTTGCAGAACTCACCATCCTTAGAAGACATTCGGAACACCTTTTGTTCCCTGAGCATGTCACCTGGGGTCTCCTACGTGACCCCTAGATCAGCCTCAACAGCCTTCTCAAAGCATTTCTTCCAAACACACACTTCCTCTATCCAAGAGGAATTGGGGTGAATAAAGTTTCTTCCACCCCATTACATATAAATTTACGAAGGCGATTCTGCAGTGACTCATCCAGGTGACTGCACATAGGGCACCCCCAGGTATTTCAGTATCCATCTCCACTATTTCAGGTTAAAAGCTAGTCAGTAGCTACTTCATGGAAAGAAAATGACATGTTTGTTCTTTTCTATCTTTATGTAACATATTTGTCACAAGCAAACCCTAGTAAAGAAAGGCCCAGCCATGTCCGTCCGTCTGCCTGCCATAGTAAGGAAATATCTGCCCCTGACACATTATACTAACACACGGACACACTACAAGACCTGGGCATCCACATCCACAGCTATCTATCAACTATAGATGACAGTTAAAATAAATAAATAAGCCCAGGACTAGCAGGAGAAGGCACAAAGACAAGGTAAAGAAAACCCCAGCCCCTCAGCATGTCAAAGCCAAAAGGCCAAAAACATGTTAACTTTATGAATGAAAATGAGAAATGCCAGCTTCCCTAATACTCTGACGTCTCCTCAGCCTAATTTTTGTCACCAATCTGCATTCCTATTTCATGCACACAGCTGCATCACCAGTATGGCAAATGTTTAATGTTACAACCTGGCATCTCCAGTCTGATTCCAGAGCCATGAAAAGACATCCAGGACATGCAGCACCTGCTCCCTCCTCCCAGGCCTCCGAGAGTCCTCCTATCCCAGTGTAATTTGGACACGAACAGTCTGTCTCTCAAATTCTAGGCTATGAGTGATTCAATGCTATCCTTAAAGACCCTTAGCAAAGCAGATGAGCTAAATATGACCTTCACGAATCATCTTCTAAGGAAAGAAAAACGATGCCTGTCACCTTTAAAAAGCCAACGAGTCAGTAACAAAATAATGGGCTCCGAGGATGACAATTCTTTCTCCATGATGGAAACCATATGCGGTAGCACTATTTTCAAAAGAGTCATACACTTTACTTCTCTTATATCCTGACATTAGGAGGTAATCAGCATGCCTTGGGCTCTTCAGATTACAGCCTGGAGAGCAATGAGAAATTTGTTCTGCGTTTGATTATTATTTGCACCAGTCAATCAGTTAAGTATATGGTGAGATCAACGAGCAGAGAGCAGAGAACTGTGAAAGTGGGACATGAAAGTGAAAGGCTTTTAGACGAGGGGTAGAAGGGAGTAAATGAACTGGAACAAGGATTCCCAATCTTCTCCCTCTGCTGATGCCTTTTTATTTCAAGAAATTTCAGGACTCTGGTTAAGAGGCAGGCCAGACACACATATTAGCCTCTGCTCCCTCAAAAACCCCCACAAAAATGGAAGTGAGCCCTGCTAAGATAGAACGCCCGGAACAACGCAACAGCGGCACAGTGGCGGAAGCCAGCGAGCCGGCAGAGGAGTGGGGCTCCCTCGGGGGCCTAGGGCTGCTGAGTCTGGCTCTGGGGTCCCGGCATAAAGGCAGGGTCTGATGGAAAGTCTACTGAGGATATGGTGAGGCCCCCCCATCCCCACTCCCTCAGCCACCTTGGCTGAAGACGAGGGCCTTACTCTCCAGAAAGGGCAAAGAAGCCGGACTCAGACACAGCTGGGAGGAGGGCCAGCACACTGAAGTCACGAGGGGGATGAGCTGAAGGTTTACACACTGGATTTTGAAACGCTGCCACCGCCCCCAACCCAGGACTACTTTTCCTCAGTTTCTAGAGTCTGCTAGCCAGACTTTTACCCCTTAAACAAGAGACAGGAGGAGCCTTACTCATAGGAGCTGATCCCAATTAAAAGTGACCTAGAGACACTAACAACAAGAGACTCCCAGAGAAATGCTCCCAGAAGATTCCCTGGTGAAGTTCACACCTGACACACCCCTGACACACACAGAGCTCCCCGTGGGCTTTGTAGAGGCCTCACTCATGGATGTGAGCAGAGAGCCCGGGACCGCTGTGACATCTGAGAAGGAACTCTAGGAAGAGACGCCAAAACAAGCAGAAAAAAGAAACTTGGAGAAAACAGAGCTTATGAAAAGAAAAAAAGAAATTCCAAAAAAAACCCCACGCACTGTGTTCTTAAAAATTAAAAATATGAGGACAGAAATGAAAATCCCGCGAGAAGTTAAAACTGAAGAAATCCCTCAGAAATGGAGCCAAAGGCAGAGATGGAAGACAGGAAAATAAGCAAATGAGAAAGCACCAGATGGCCAGCGCCTGAACAAAAGGATATCAAAGAGAGAGTTGTTCTTTACTTTCTACATGGAAAAGGAGAAACGAGCAAAGAAGTAACTGAGATTTCTGGGGATGGAAGGATGTAAGTTTCCAGATTGAAAGGGCCTGCTGGGTGCCTATCACAACAGACGAGAACAGAAACATTCGTTGTGAAATTGTGGACCACTGCGGATGAGGGAAAATTCTACAAGCTTTCAGAGACAGGAAAAATGGGATGGGGGCCATTTCAATAGAAGTGTAGAGAATCAAAAAGACGATGAATTTCTCAACATCAATACTGGAAACCAGGAGAAAAGGAAGCAGGGAAAATTTTTTCCAAGCCAAAACTTTATGCAAACTATAAAGCGTGGGTAGAATAAAGATATTTGTAGACATATAAGATATCCACTTATTTCCCATGCGTCCTTTCTCAAGGAGGTACTAAAGGATGTGCTCTATCAAAATAAGGGAATAAACTAAGAAAGAGAAAGACACTGGATCCAGGAAACAGGGAATTAAACACAAAAGAAAGGCAAAATGCAGTTTCTGGGGTGAAGAAAGCTCTCAAGATAGCAGCTGTGCAGCAGGCTCAGGGCATAACTGGACAAGCATGGGCAGGTGGGAAGGCTCTGGAATCAGGAAATTGAAATTGAATATCTGCTGTATTTAAGTACTGAGAGCAGATGTAATCACGTGGAGCAGGTTGGGAGGATGACAGTGTAAGTACAAAGAAGCTAATGTTAACTCCAGGGAAACAAAAAGTTTTGAGGGAAAGAAAAGGTAACCGTAGTATACTGCATGGCTCAGTGGTGAACAGTGTTTACATCTCAAGAGCACAAACACTGGTATTACTCTAACAGCATGTGTGATGGAAAGAGGAGTATGTGAAGAAAACTAACTTCCTTTCTCCCTTCATGGAATGATATTCCTTACACCAAAATCAATAAAGAGCAATAGCGTGTTATTTAGAGGTATGGCGGTAAATACCAAGGACTGTACATTCTTAATCTAAAGAGCGGGAGATGGGAGGAGGGTTTGGGAGCAGGAGGAGGGCTCAACGAGATTGTCACTTTACGATTGGGCTCTTTAAACTATATACATGTACAGTTTTTTTTTAACTATTTTTTTAGGCTGCTAGGAGAAGATGGCGGGGTGAGAGGTGACATGGAAAATTCCTCCCAAAACCACAAATAGTACAAAAATATGGTTAATTAATACAACTAACCCTAAAATAGCAAGAAGAAAGAAGGCTGAACCAGACTGCATACAGACCTCACAAAGAGAGCAGACCTCACGAAACAGCGTAACGTACGAAAGCCTTAATCCAGCGGGACCCAAGCCCCTCCCCCACCTCAGCTCACTGGCAGGAGGACAAGAAACAGAGCAGGGAGGGGGTGGAAGCCTGGGACTGCTGAATATCTAGCCTTGGAGATCTGCTTTGTGAGCAGAAGCCTACATTGTGTGGTGCTCTGGACACTGGGGAGCTCAGACGGGTGGAGGACCTGGGAGACTGACATTCCGGCCGTTTGTGGAGGAGGGGATCCACACTCGGCCGCTCTGTGTCAGAGGAAAGGCAGGGAGTCTGAGAGGCTTCCTAGCAGTGAGAGGGCTACTGAAGGGGCGGAGTTTGCATGGAGCTTGCTGCACAGGAGAAGGGAGAGCTAGACAAGATTGTCTGAGTGCGCTCTGCCCAGCTGGTTGGGAACTTTGAGGAGCTTCAGGTGCTCCATCCCCCTGGCTGCCTACTCAGCTCCAAGGCCCCCCACTGTGACACACAGCCTGCCAAGCCTTCCTACTGGCCTGCCAGCACCTGCTCGCACACTGGCAGGCATTGCGCTGGTGTCAGGCCAGCCAGAGGGAGGCCCTGCCTACAGCAGCTAGAGACGCAAAGCACAGAGGCTTACATGTGTGTGCTTGGCCCACTGGCTCTGACACTGAAGACAGGCAGGGCAGACGAGAATCAGGAAACAGATCTTTCCTACCCACAGACACCAGCTACGCTCCCCTACGACCCCCAACCTCACTCTAGGGGCTGAGCAGCTCCAGAGACTGGAGTTTCTGTGCACTAGTGGGCACCACACAGAAATATGAAATGTCAAAAGAACATGGTTCAGACCAAATTCTCACAAACCCCAGAAAAAGGGTCAAATGAAACTGAACTCACCAATCTTCCTGAAAGAGAGTTCAAAATAAAAATTATAAACATGCTTATGGAGGTACAGAAAAATATTCAAGAACTCAGGAACAAATTTAAGTCAGAGATTCAATCATTAAGGAATTCTATATCTGAAATGAAACATACAATGGAGGGATTTAAAAGCAGATTAGATGTAGTAGAAGAGATGGTAAATAGAATAGAAATTAGAGAAGAGGAATAAAATGAACCCGAGGCACAGAGAGAGAAAAGAATCTCTAAGAATGAAAGAATATTGAGAGAACTGTGTGACGAATCCAAATGAAACAATATTCGCATTATAGGGGTACCAGAAGAAGAAGAGAGAGAAAAGGGGATAGAAAGTGTCATTGAGGAGGTAATTGCTGAAAACTTCCCCAATCTGGGGAAGGAGATAGTCTCTCAAGCCATGGAGGTGCACAGATCTCCCAACACAAGGGACCCAAGGAAGAAAACATCAAGACATATAATAATTAAAATGGCAAAGATCAAGGATAAAGACAGACTTTTAAAAGCAGCTAGAGAGAGAAAAAAGATCACATACAAAGGAAAACCCATCAGGCTATCATCAGACTTCTCAACAGAAACTTTACAGGGCAGAAGAGAGTGGCATGACATATTTAATTCAATGAAGCAGGAGGGCCTTGCACCAAGAATACTCTACCCATCAAGATTATCATTTAAATTTGAAGGAGGGATTAAACAATTTTCAGATAAGCAAAAGCTGAGAGAATTTACCTCCAACAAACCACATCTACAGTGCATTTTGGAGGGACTCCTATAGAAAGAAGTATTCCTAAGGCTAAATAGATGTCACCCAAGGGAAGACAAAGAGTACAGAATATGATTCATAACATACAAAGAGTGGAGGAGGAAGAAAAAGGAGGAAAAAAAAAAGAAGCTTTAGGTTGTGTTTAATAGCATACAAAGTAAGTTAAATTAGACTGTTAGACAGTAAGAGAATTACCTTTGAACCGTTGGTAACCACCAATCTAAAGCCTGCAATGGCAATAAGTACATGCCTATCAATAATCACCCTAAATGTAAATGGTCTGAACGCACCAATCAAAAGACATAGAGTTACTGAATGGATAAAAAAAAAGACCCATCTATATGCTGCCTACAAGAGACTCACTTCAAACCCAAAGACATACACAGATTGAAAGTAAAGGGATGGAAAAAGATATTTTATGCAACTAATAGTAAGAAAAAAGCAGGAGTTGCAGTACATGTATCAGACAAAATGGACTTCAAAACAAAGAAAGTCACAAGAGACAAGGAAGGACATTACATAATGATAAAAGGGTCAGTCCAAAAAGAAGATATAACCATTATACATATATATGCACCCAACACAGGAGCACCTACATATGTGAAACAAATGCTAACAGAATTAAAGGGGGAAATAGAATGCAATGCATTCATTCTAGGAGACTTCAACACACCGCTCACTCTGAAGGACAGATAAACCAGACAGAAAATAAATAGACAGACAGAGGCACTAAACAACATATTAGAACAGATGGACCTAATGGACATCTACAGAACACTTCATCCAAAAGCAACAGGATACACATTCTTCTCAAGTGCACATGGAACATTTTCAAGAATAGATCATATACTAGGCCACAAAAAGAGCCTCAGTAAATTCAAAAAGATTGAAATTGTACCAACCAGCTTCTCAGATTACAAAGGTATGAAACTAGAAATAAATTACACAAAGAAAACAAACAAGCCCACAAACACACAGAGGCTTAATAACATGCTCCTAAATAATCAATGGATCAATGACCAAATAAAAGCAGAGATCAAGCAATATATGGAGACAAATGACAACAATAATTCAACACCACAAAATCTGTGGGACGCAGCAAAGGCCATGCTAAGGGGGAAAAACACTGCAATACAGGCCTACCTCTGGAAAGAAGAACAATCCCAAATGAACAGTCTAAACTCACAATTAATGAAACTAGAAAAGGAAGAACAAATGAGGCCCAAAGTCAGTAGAAGGAGGGACATAATAAAGATCAGAGCAGAAATAAATAAAATTGAGAAGAGTAAAACAATAGAAAGAATCAATGAAAGCAGGAGCTGGTTCATCGAGAAAATAAACAAAATAGATAAACACCTAGCCGTACTTATCAAGGAAAAAAGAGAGTCTACACATATAAAAAGAATCAGAAATGAGAAAGGAAAAATCACTACGGACACCACAGTAATGCAAAGAATTATGAGAGAATACTATGAAAAATTATATGGCAACAAACTGGATAACCTAGAAGAAATGAACAACTTTCTAGAAAAATACAACCTTCCAAGGCTGACACAGGAAGAAACAGAACATCTGAATAGACCAATTACCAGCAAAGAAATTGAATTAGTAATCGAAAAAGTACCTAAGAACAAAACACCTGGACCATATGGTTTCACTGCTGAATTTTATCAAACCTTTAGTGAAGACCTAATACCCATTCTCCTTAAAGTTTTCCAAAAAGTAGAAGAGGAAGGAATACTCCCAAACTCATTCTACGAGACCAACATCACTAATACCAAAACCAGGCAAAGACACCACAAAAAAAGAAAATAACAGAACAATATCCCTGATGAACATAGATGCAAAAATACTCAACAAAATATTAGCAAACAGAATTCAAAAATACATCAAAAAGATCATCCATCATGATCAAGTGGGATTCATCCCAGGGATGCAAGGATGGTACAACATTTGAAAATCCATCAACATCATCCACTACATCAACAAAAAGAAGGACAAAAAACCACATATCATCTCCATAGATGCTGAAAAAGCATTTGACAAAATTCAACATCCATTTATGATAAAAACTCTCAACAAAATGGGTATAGAGGGCAAGTACCTCAACATAATAAAGGCTATATATGATAAACCTATAACCAACATTATACTTAACAGCGAGAAGCTGAAAGCTTTTCCTTTAAGACTGGGAACAAGACAAGGATACCCACCCTCCCCACTTCTCTTCAACATAGTTCTAGAGGTCCTCACCACAGCAATCAGACAACACAAAGAAATAAGAGGCATCCAGACTGGTAAGGAAGAAGTCAAACTGTCCCTGTTTGCAGATGACATGATATTGTACATAAAAAACCCTAAAGAATCCATTCCAAAACTACTAGATCTAATATCTGAATTCAAAAGAGTTGCAGGATACAAAATTAATACACAGAAATCTGTGGCATTCCTATACACTAACAATGAACTAGCCAACAGAGAAATCCGGAAAACAATTCCGTTCACAGTTGCATCAAAAAGAATAAAATACCTAGAAATAAAGCTAACCAAGGAAGTAAAAGACTTATACTTTGAAAACTACAAGACACTCATGAGAGAAATTAAAGAAGATACCAATAAATGGAAACACATCCCATGCTCATGGATAGGAAGAATTAATATTGTCAAAATGGCCATCCTGCCTAAAGCAATCTACAGATTCAATGCAATTCCTATCAAAATACCAAGAGCATTCTTCAATGAACTAGAGAAAATCATTCTAAAATTTATATGGAACCACAAAAGACCCCAAATAGCCAAAGCAATCCTGAGCAGGAAGAATAAAGCTAGGGGGATTATGCTCCCCAACTTCAAGCTCTACTACAAAGCCACAGTAATCAAGACAATTTGTTACTGGCACTAGAAGAGACCCATAGACCAATGGAACAGACTAGAGAGCCCTGATATAAACCCAACCATATATGGTCAATTAATATATGATAAAGGAGCCATGGACATACAATGGGGAAATGAAAGCATCTTCAACAGCTGGTGTTGGCAAAACTGGACAGCTACATGCAAGAGAATGAAATTGGATTATTGTTTAACTCCATACACAAAAGTAAACTCGAAATGGATCAAGGACCTGAATGTAAGTCATGAAACCATAAAGGCTTTGAAGACAACATGGGCAAAATCTCCTGATATAAGCATGAGCAACTTCTTCCTGAATGCATCTCCTTGAGCAAGGGAAAAAAAAACAAAAGCACACATGGGACTACATCAAACTAAAAAGTTTCTGTACGGCAAAGGACACCATCAACAGAACAAAAAGGCATCCTACAGTATGGGAGAATATATTTGTAAATGACATATCCGACAAGGGGTTAACATCCAAAATATATAAAGAACTTACATGCCTCAACAGCCAAAAAGCAAATAACCCTATTAAAAAATGGGTGGAGGATATGAAGAGACAGTTCTCCAAAGAAGAAATTCAGATGGCCAACAGACACACGAAAAGATGCTCCACATCACTAATCATCAGGGAAATGCAAATTAAAACCACAATGAGACATCACCTGACACCAGTTAGGATGGCCAGCATCAAAAAGACTAAGAACAACAAATGCTGGTGAGGATGCAGAGAAAGGGGAACCCTCCTACACTGCTGGTGGGAATGTAAGCTAGTTCAACCATTGTGGAAAGCAATATGGAGGTTCCTCAAAACACTCAAAATAGAAATACCATTTGACCCGGGAATCCCACTCCTTGGAATTTAACCAAAGAATACAACTTCTCAGACTCAAAAAGACATATGCACCCCTATGTTTATTGCAGCACTATTTACAATAGCCAAGATATGGAAGCAACCTAAGTGTCCATCAGTAGATGAATGGATAAAGAAGAGGTGGTACATATACACAATGGAATACTATTCAGCCATAAGAAACAAATCCTACCATTTGCAACAACATGGATGGAGCTGGAGGATATTATGCTCAGTGAAATAAGCCAGGCGGAGAAAGACAAGTGCCAAATGATTTCCCTCATTTGTGGAGTATAACAATGAAGCAAAACTGAAGGAACAAAATAGCAGCAGACTCAAGAGACTCCAAGAAGGAACTAGTGGTTACCAAAAGGGAGGGATGTGGGAGGGCGGGTGGGGAGGGTGGGAGAAGGGGATTGAGGGGTATTATGTTTAGTATATATGGTGTGCGGGGGTCACGGTGAAAACAGTGTAGCACAGAGAAGGAAACAGTGAATCTGTGGCATCTTACTACACTGATGGACAGTGACTGCTTTGCGGTATGGGTGGGGACTTGATAATATGGGTAAATGTAGTAACTACATTATTTTTTATGTGAAACCTTCATAAGAGTGTATATCAATAATACCTTAATAAAAAAAAAGAAGAGAAAATATAAACATGTATATACAAAATGAATTGCCTTCCTGGATAAAAATACCTCGCTTGCAGCTACTTCTCCTTTACCTTTTTCATCAATGTTTTCTACCCTTGACTAGGAAGACTACTTCCCTCTTAGAGGAAACACGGGGAAATGTAAACATCTCTCCCAGAATTAGTCTCTCATGCATGAGTTCTGATCTGGAGTGTTACATTCTCACACAAAATGCCCTGCTGAACCCCCTGACACTGGGATACCTTGCTAAATTATGAGAGCATTAATCCCATTTATGAAGCTTCACCCTTATGCCCTAATCACCTTGTCCCAGTCACACTGCAGATAGTTTTCAATATATGAATTTTGAAGGGACACAACATTCAGTCTATAATAGATAGTACTGTGAGCATATAAAGAATTCCTACACATCCATAAGAAAGAGACATCTATCCCAATAGGAAAGGGTTGGCAAAGGATTTGAAGTAACCCTTTGCAGAAGAAAAAATACAAATAGCCCAATTCATAAGAAAATAAGCTCAATCTCATTCATTATCAGGGGAAAGCAAAATTAAATGGAAATGAGATGCCATTTCACACCTACTAGATTGGCAGAAGTTAAAAGGTCAGACAAAATCAGGCGCTGGCTATGATGTAGAAAAACCAGAACACTTAGACACTGCTGGTGGGAGTGCAAATTGGTGCTTGGAAAAACCACCCAGAATTGTCCAGTAAGAATGAAGGTGCACCTCCCTGTGACCTAGCATTCCACATCTAGGACAATACCCTGGAAGCCGTACATGTGCCCGGGGATGCACACAGGATTGACTGCAGAAATGGAGGCAATCCAAACCCCCAGTCCACGAAAACAGATACATCCCCATGATTGACACCATCTCATCGAGTAAAGGGATCAATTACAGTAACACCAACATGGATAAATCCCAGAATCAAACATTTGAGTGAAAAATGAAAGTTTAAGAAAATACAGTAAAGTCGAAAAATGTGCAAAGCTACACAATACATTGTTTCAAGATATAAGGAAAGGTGGGAAAATATTTTTTAAAGCAATTGGTTTTTATTGGAATATAGTTGGAATATCTACAATATTATAATGGTTTCAAACGTACAACATAGTGACTCCATAGTTACATACATTACTGGATGCTCCACAGTGAGTGTGGTTACCCCATCATCGCACCAAGATATTACAGTATTATTGGTTATATTCTCTGTGTTGTGCTTCCATTCCTGTGACTAAGCTATTTCACAAAATGAAGTTTGTCCCTCTTTACCCCCTTCACCTATTTCACCCATCTCCCCACCCTCTTCCCCTATGGTTACAACAGAAAAAGTATTTTAAAAAGAAAGTGAGAGAGAAACACGAAATTTAGGAGGATGGCTGCATCTGAGGAAGGCGGAGCATGGGCACGGGGGTGATAAGGCGCAGACGACCCAGGTGTTCATCTGTCACAACTGCCCCACATCACGGGCACTTTGTGAGTGTCCTTTTGAAGCTACCCAATACATAATCAAAACGACTGGATGACATGACAACCGTGTAGCACACACAGCTGGGGACCAGCATATGTGAGGGTCCCGTTGTTCTGCTAACTTATTTCACTACAAATAATTTAGAACAAATTTGAGTAAAACTGAATAGTGGCTTTCTCACAAGTCCAACACTTGTTGGCAGATGAGGAATGCCTGGGGTGGATTCCAGGTCTGTTCCAAGTCAAGGACTAGTCTGGAATTATGAACTGTGAACAAGTCAAAATAATATTGGAAGCTGTTGTTTTAAATCATATTCAATGTATTAATAACTATGGTTTGTTCTTTATAATGGCTTTTTTGAGATATATAATTCACTTGACATTAAACTTATACATTTAAAACGTAAAAAAAAAACAAAGCCAAGAACTCACAAGGCTTCTCTCCCAACCTTACAACCCACTGCCCAGGTCAGTTACGCCAATTTTTCAAAAAATAAACATCTCACGGGCATCACCCTTTCCCCAGCCTGCTGTCTGCCTCGGTGGTTCTCTTTGGGAAACCGCTCTGAGAGGAGCCACAGCCTGTGGGCAGGAGGAGCACAGATCAGGGCTGGCCGGACGCATGCCAGCTGGCATACCGTCTCATCCAGGCGCCACGTCACAACAGGTGCATGAAGGCAGAAAAGGAGTCAAGATAATAATGCTCAATGCCCACTTTGGGTTATCTTCCAGCCCACATGCTGTAAATCCCTAAATCAATTGGAAGATATCTGTCACCCAAAAGCCCCAAACCAAAGAGTTGCAGGTAATGTTGACATTTTAGTAATAAAGACTCTGATGCTGGTCCTTTCCCTGCAGTTTTGGATTTTTTCCTTCTATAACCAGGAAGCAGCTTGGAAAACAAACAAACATCACATACAAGATTTTATTAGTCCTTTCAAACAGATTCAGAGAAGCGGCATGCAGGTATGGCATAAAGACAAACCACAGCATTTCTGAGCTAATTAAGCGAGGAGAAAAAAATCCAGGCCAGGAAGGACTGTGTTTCCTCTGGCATCTGGAAGGGGGAGCACGTGAACCAGAAGCAAGGGCAGGAGAGGGCTGCCAGACCTGGCCATCACTGAACACCCGCTGTGTGCCAGGCTCTGTGCTGGAAAAAATAAACACAGTCCTGCCTCGCAGTGACTACATCTTAGAAGGGGAAAGACACAATGGGTGATCACTGGCGTGATAGGAGGGGCTGGCTGCCCCCAGGTCTTGGACTCAGAAAAGCCATCCCAGGGGAAGCCCCATCTAACTCAGACTCCAGAGAGGGGTGGGAGTCGGCCTGACAAGAGGGGTGGGGGCAGGGGCAGGAAGTGCAGGGAGAAAGCCCCAAGCCGCAGAAGGCAGGTGCAGCGGCCAAGGGCCCAGCTCCGTGGACAAGATGACAACTCGCCCAGAGAGCCTGAAGCAAAGACACAAGAAGGGCGGCACTGGCTTCATCCTGCTGGGCTTCAAGCTGCTGAGCAAGCCCAGAATGGACAGCCGTGTCCCTTAGGAGCCAAACGTCAGGATTCAGACACCTTGCCTATATTTTCCCCTGTGCCTTGCACTTTTGCCACAAGAACGCACTTGACTGCAGCTATGATGCAGGGCAGGAGGGGTGGCTGGGACTCTGGACAGTGACTCAAGGTGTGCAGCTGGATGATAAAAACTTAAACCGCAATTACAAGAACTGTTTACAATATCCTCAAGAAGGAGCATTTGCAGTGGGCCCCCACACACTAGATCTATACCTCAGAAATTCCCCTGGTATATATTAACCAGAGCCTTCATGCTCTGCAGAATTCTGGGGGTTTGTACCTGCCTGGTGTTACTGAGAAAACCTCTGCTGAATTGAATCAAGTGAACTTTCCATTTCCAAATCTGGTCACATGTGGCCTGAGGAGCATGTGTAACATGAGATGGAGGAGAAGCAGGAGCCAGGGAGATAGCCTCCACGCTTAGGTCATAAACCATCCACCGCCCTATCCAGCACCACCTGCTGCAGGCTCCTGGGCCAGAGCCTGTTGGGGGCCAACAGCACCATATCATCCTGGCATCGCCACAGGCTTGTTTCTCTGTAACCACTCCTGGTGACACGCATCCTGGTAGAAGGCAACCCACCCAGGGGCGAGCAGCTCTGCCGTCTGGGGCTTACAGGGAAGGGCCCATAGCTCGCACATAAACTCCAGATGTCCCAAGGCAAGCCACGTGTGATGCCTCCACCAATTCTCTCAGCCCCTCAGTCGCATGGGCCCATTTTGTGACTCATCCACGTCCAGGCAGCTCTTGATGGCCATTTTGACCTGAGTGCACCAGGATGAAAGAGCTGGGTCCTCAGGGGCAGGGGGTGCAGGTGGGAAGCCAAGCAGCTGATGGGCGATTTGTCCTAAGGTCTCCACGAGCCCAGGTATGGTCTTCCATTCAGAGACAGTCCTGCTGGAAATAATAATGGATTACTTTCCTTAAAATAATCAACGTTGTAGTTAAAGCGAAATCATTCTCTATTTCGGTCATCTTAGAAAAAAACAGAGACGGGTTCCAAACTGAGAGTGACTGGTTCTTCTGCCACTTTGGGCCCAGTGCACACAGCAGGCATTACAAACATGTGTGGGTGATGCATGATGGATATTCAGCGTCAGAGCCCGCTTGCTCAGAAAAGGAAGTTTCAGGAAAGCCAAGATCTAGGGGACCACCCCATGTAGGACACAGCTCAGCATGTGGCCCCCCAGGGGCCCACTCCACAAATCAGCACGTGGGTGATGCATGGCACAAAGACCCTTTCAACATGGAGGCCTATTCCTCTCCAGGATCCCACTTAAGGATCCCGTGTTGGAAGAGCACATATCCATCTTAGACATTTTGCTTGTGATTCTGTCCTCTCTGTGGGAAGATATTTGGAGACACCACGCAGCAGAGAGCCTTGGCGGGACCAGATGGCAGCCGAGAGGCTATTCTCACTCCGGGGCCAACAGGAAAGCGGGAAGCCAGAGCCCAAATTTAGTCTGAAACCTGGTACCCAAGAGTACAAAGTTAGAAACTCCCCTGAACCATCTGGCTCTTTTAGATAAAATACCTGCCTGTCCAATCCTAGAATGGAAAGGAACTCAAAGTCTCACTCCCTTCCGAGACAGAGCGTCTGTGCCATTGGGAGTGCTGCGCAGCCGCGGGAGACACTTGATGTCAACCCCACGCAGCCCGTAGCAACGGCTGCCAGTCCCGAGGGTCCCATGTTTCCGGAATTGTTCTGATTAGACCTCTTTCACGCCTGTCTCCCCTCCGAGTCCCTTCCGCAGGACAGCACCCAAGGCAGAGCACAAACGCACACAGCGTGCACCCCATCTAAAACGCTTCCATGTGTCCCTGTCCCTCTGCCAACACAGCTACAAGTCTTCCCTTCTCGCTGTCACACACCTCTGCACTTTACGGCGTGACTCTCCCCTCTCTGACAGCGATATAATTTATCCGTAAGCCCTAAAAGCCAACATTTCACCCCCTGTCATGTTGATTCTGTTAAGAACCAAAATTCAACCGAGTAAATTTGAAGAGCTGATTGATTTTAGTAACAATTCATGAATCAGGCAGCCTCCTCTCTAGTAGGTGGTGATCCTGCAGGACCACAGGACAGGAGGGCCTTTTAAAGGCAGAGAGAACGTTAAAAAAGAAAGGACTCCACTGGCAGGGCATGCACTGTTTAGAAAGACTGCCCACCCAAGGGGGAAAGACCTCCCTGGGATGACCTCAGGAAATTCTAGTTTGGCTGGTTAAAGGATACATTCCTGAGGGGGTGGAAACTGCAATTAGGTTAGATGTTCAATCTTGGTTTGTGGGAGCCCTAACTTTAAGTGACCCCATTATAGTCCTGCGATTTTTCTTTTTAACAGTTTTCAAACTGGCCCCATACGTGGAAGGCAGGAAGAGACCAGGAAAGAGGTGGCGACTCCAGATGGGTGGGCAGCAGGTGTGATAAGCAAGGAGGCACATACGACCTTGTTTTGGGCAGCCACAGAAGGAGCAGATCTCCAAGCCCACCCAGCGAATCTCAGAGGTTCACACAGGGCCCTTAACAGGGTTCAGCCCAGATAATCCCGACAACACATTGCTCTCTCAAGGCTGCATCCTTGAAACTGAGTCCCACTGTGGGACCAGCAGGCAGGCGAACATTTCCAGGATGGGGCCGGGGGTGAGGAGCCCCCAGTATCCGGGTCTAGCTCACGATTACCTGGGTCCAGCATCACATCCCCTGGATGACCTCCCCAACAAGCCGGCACCCCTAAGTATTATGAAATACACTGGTGCCCAGTGAGACAAATGTGTATTCCAGACCCTCCTCACCCAGACCCCCACACCTGCTACCGCACGGGGCTTGCTAGCTGCTGACACTACCTCGACCTTTACCTGGTCTAAAAATGGCCTAAGCTGACCCATTCTTCAGTGGAGTCTTCAGCCTGAGGAAACAGAAGTGAAGAAAGGCCGTCTGGAGAGGGAGTCAGCAGAGAAGAGAGCAGGAAAAGAGAGGGGAGCCCCCACCCCTGCCCAACGCTCCCTTTCCACCCCTTCAAGCGACTTTCAGAGGGCAGGAGAGCCAATAAAGCCCAACACAAATGCCACTTACCACCACTGCTAATTTGGGTCACAAAATCGCTTAGTTAGCACAGAGCTGCTGTCATTGGTGGGCCCTCCAGGGAGCTGCCTGGGCAGTGCTCTGGCCTCGCTTCTGAGGCTCCTCTACACCCCACACCTTCTGTCATTCCTCCTCCAGAAAGTCCCCCTCGCCAGTCTCGCCTGCCCCAAGCGGAGACCAGCCCGCTGATGCCTGGGCTTCAGAGTGACTCTTCCTCTGGGGGCTGCCCTCTGTTAGCTCAGGTGCTCCCAGGCTCCCTGATGCCAGGAGGGGTCAGACACACAGGATGCTGATGGGAGATGCCCAGGAGGGATGAGAAGGGAGGGAGTGGAGATGCAGGGAGAGAGTCAGGCCCCAGGCAGGGCTGACCTCGGTGGGAGGTGGGAAGAGGGGCCAGGCCGGGCCTCAGACTCAGTACTCAGTTGAGAATCCCCTTAGAGGGTTCCCCCACATGGCAGAACACACACGTCCTGCTCCAGAACACTTGCTGTGCTCAGTGAGGGGACAGCCTGGGGCCAGCAGGGCCCCAGGCTATATGTAACAGAGTAACGGGAAAGACGCTTTTCCCAATAAAGGTTCTGGGTTACCTGGATATACATTATATGTGGGGAACCCTGAACTTTAAACTCCCTCACACCATTCACAAAAATCAGTTCCAGGTGGACTGTAAACCTAAATATGAAACAATTAAAAAAGAACAAAAATAGAAAAAAAAATATGAAAGACAAAAAATTTTTTTTAACTTTTAGAAAATAGTACAGGAGAATACATTTATGACCAAGAAAGTTATAAACTTCCAAGAAAATCTACAAATTAGAAAGGAAATGAGAGATTAGTTGGAATACATTTAAATTAAGAACTTCTGCTTTGATAAGCAGAGGATCAGGAAGAGACAAACCAGGTGGGAGGATGTAACTTAAACACATATAAGTGATGAAGATTGTATGTGTGAAAGATTAGACATGAAACTACTAAAAATGAATTAAAAGTTAAACGGAAACACAGAGAATCCAGTTGAAAAAAGGGCAAGACACTTGAACAGATATTCCACAAAAGAGGATGTCCAAATGGGCCAGCAAGCTTATGAAAAGGTACTTAGTATCATTAATCATGAAGGAAATACACACTAACCATAATGAGATATCACTGAACACTCACCTGAACGGCTAAAATGTAAAAAACTGATAACACCAAGTGCTGGAAAGGAGGAGGAGCAGAAGATCCCACGTGTTCCTGCAGGGGTGCAAAGGTTTCAGTCACTTCGGAAACCCGTTTGCAGAATCGCTACTAAGCTCCCATGTGACCCAAAGACCCTACTCATAGGAATGGCACTACCAAGAAGTGGCCTTGCACAGGGCATAATATGTAAAAGACACTTGCAAGAGCTCTCACACAGCATTATCAGCCTGAAGCAAATGTGCACCACGAAGGGAAGGGGCCAGTAAACTGTGGTGCGCCCTCCCGTGGAGCACTGTAGGGAAAGGGCACACACCGGAACTGCACCTGACAATACAGAAGAACTTCACAGATATGAGGCGAGCAAATATTCTCTGCGATGATACATAGGTCAAACACAGATGGAACTGCAATTTGGCATTTAAGGATTCACACTTAAGTGATACAACTTAAGTGGTAAGCATGAAAGTTGGGAGAGTGGTTCCCGTTAGGCAAAGGAGAAGGGTGTAACTAGGAAGGGGATGGATGCAAGTACTCCTGGGAGGCCAACAACAGCCTATTTTCAACCTCCCTGTGTGGTTACGATAATTTGAAAAACCTCACTATTACCTTTAATGCACCTTTTTTGTGTTACATTTTATTTTTTAACTTTTTTTCTTTTTTATTTATTTATTTTTTATTTTGATATCATTAATACACAATCACATGAGCAACACTGTGGTTACTAAATTCCCCCCATTATCAAGTCCCCACCACACACCCCATTACAGTCACTGTCCATCAGCGTAGTAAGATGCTATAGAGTCACTACTTGTCTTCTCTGTGCTGTACTGCCTTCCCCGTGCCCTGCCCCTACGTTATGTATGCTAATCATAATGCCTCTTATTCCCCTACTCCCTCCCCAGTCCCTTTCCCTTTGGCAACTGTTAGTCTATTCTTTTTTTTTATAATTTATTTTGGTATTATTAATCTACAATTACATGTGCAATATTATGGTTATTAAACTACCCCCTTCATCAGGTCCCCCCCACCAACCCCATTACAGTCACTGTCCATCAGCATAGTGAGATGCTATAGAATCACTACTTGTCTTCTTTGAGTTGTACAGCCCTCCCCATGCCCCCCCAACATTACATCTGCTAAACATAATGCCCCTTTTTCCCCCTTGTCCTTCCCTTCCCACCTATCCTCCCCAGTCCCTTTCCCTTTGGTAACTATTAGTCCATTCTTGGGTTCTGTGAGTCTGCTTCTGTTTTGTTCCTTCGGCTTTTTTCTTTGTTCTTATACTCCACATATGAGTGAAATCATTTGATACTTGTCTTTTTCAGCTTGGCTTATTTCACTGAGCATAATACCCTTTAGCTCCATCCATGTTGTTTCAAATGGTAGGATTTGTTTTCTTCTTATGGCTGAATAATATTCCATTGTGTATATGTACCACATCTTCTTTATCCATTCATCTACCGATGGACACTTAGGTTGCTTCCATTTCTTGGCTATTGTAAATAGTGCTATGATAAACATAGGGGTGAATATGTCTTTTTCAAACTGGGATCCTGCATTCTTAGGGTAAATTCCTAGGGGTGGAATTCCTGGGTCAAACGGTATTTCTATTTTTAGTATTTTGAGGAACCTCCACCTGCTTTCCACAATAGTTGAACTAGTTTACATTCCCACCAGCAGTGTAGGAGGGCTCCCCTTTCTCCACATCCTCACCAGCATTTGTTGTTCCTATTCTTTTCTATGTTGACCATCCTAACTGGTGTGAGGTGATATCTCATTGTGGTTTTAATTTGCATTTCCCTGATAATTAGCCATGTGGAGCATCTTTTCATGTGCCTGTTGGCCATCTTAATTTCTTTTTTGGAGAATTGTCTGTTCATATCCTCCACCCATTTTTTAATAGGGTTATTTGCTTTTTGGGTGTTGAGGCATGTGAGTTCTTTATCTATTTTGTATGTTAACCTCTTGTCGGCTTTGTCATTTACAAATATATTCTCCAATACTGTAGGATGCCTTTTTGTTCTGCTGATAGTGTCCTTTGGCGTACAGAAACTTTTTAGCATGATGTAGTCCCATTTATTCATTTTTTATTTTGTTTCCCTTGCCCAAGAAGATGCATTCAGGAAAAAGTTGCTCATGTTTATGTTCAGGAGATTTTTGCCTGTGTTGTCTTCTAAGAGTTACATGGTTTCATAACTTATATTCAGGTCTTTGATCCATTTTGAGTTTACTTTTGTATATGGGGTTAGACAATAATCCAGTTTCATTCTCTTGCATGTAACTGTCTAGTTTTGCCAACACCCGCTGTTAAAGAGGCTTTCATTTCCCCATTGTATATCCATGGCTCCTTTATCATATATTGACTGACCATATATGGTTGGGTTTATATCAGGGCTCTCTAGTCTGTTCCATTGGTCTATGGGTCTGTTCTTGTGCCAGTACCAAATTGTGTTGATTACTGTGACTTTGTAGTAGAGCCGTATCATTTTTTTTTTCTTTAACAACTAAAGAAATAAAGAGAGAGAAGCAATATTGATAGACAGAGCTCCTGTCTGGGAGCTAACATCTCACTGTCTGCAGGATATGTGAAGACCTAGCAAGATGCAGGAAATAGAAGACAAATCACAAGTTAATTTCATGAAATGACAAAGCATTTTTATGTCTTTTTTTAACAAAAGGAGTAGGGAACAGAAGGTATTATTAATAGACACACCCTCTGAAGCAAAACTGTCTGCCTGGGCACCCCAAGCGCCTAGAGAGAGTCAAGGTGACCCTGCTTCCACTCCAATCAGGTAAGGGCACCCATCCCTTCACCTGGCTGGCAGCTTGAATTGCAAGGAAAGACCGTGACTCATATCAGCAAAAGATGATTGATGGCTAATTTTACCACGGGGCCACCTCACAAAGTGCGAGGTACTCTGATAATTAATGGGTAAGCTGGCAGGCACTTTTTCATTCAAAGGCATTTATTTCTTAATGAAGACGACATGCAAATGTTGACATTTATTAATTATTTTACCAGCTCACAGCAGTATAGTTAGCTGACTTTGAAAGATGAGGACGGTACTGCCATCCTTCAGAAGCTGCAGCATTGGGTCTAAAGGAAAAGTGAAGGAGGGCGGGCTGTCTGTGGGCCTCCCAGCCTCTCTTCACCATACCTCCCTCCACATCCTGCCCCAGGACTGATACCAGGTGGACTGCAATAGTTCTTCCCACCTGCGTGCACACACCCTTTGTACTGTGACTTTGTCCCCACCCCCATCCAGAGACTCAGTCTCTTCCCCACCAGGGGCCTACTGAGGGGGAGGGGTGAAGGGAGCAGTGTCTTATAGCACCATTTTGACCTGCTGGCTCACAGTGATAACAAAAAACAGACTAATCTTCGCTGCAATTTCCAGTGCTCTGCAGAGAGTGGCCTATTTCTGTCCGCACCAGAGTCACACAGCCCCCTCCATTCTGCTGCGCCCCTGCTCCCGAGCCCTTGAATCTTGGTGGGCCCATGACTTGCTCCGGCCAATGGAATGAGGCAAGAATGCTTTGGGGGACTTCCAAGCCTAGCCCTCAAGAGGCTTTGCAAAATTTGCTCGAGTTCTCCTGAAACCCTGAGCCACCATGTTGGGAAGCCTGGAATAAAAGAGAGCACACAGCCAGCCCAACATCAAATGCATGAGCAAGGCCATCTCACACCATCAGCCCCAATCTGGCCATCAGATGGCTAGAGCCACAGTAGCCACAGGTGAGACCAGCAGAACTGACCCTCTGAGCCCAGCCCAAACAGTGCCACAAACGTGTAAGCAATCCAAATGGCTGCCTGACGCCACCGAACTGGGTTCTCATCCTAGCTCAGCCTCTCATCCTAGCTCAGGAACAAGGCTCTTAGCATTTCTGTCTTATTCCTTCTCCATAAAATGGGAATGACAGTAGCACTTTCCACAGGATTGTCTGCATTCCCTGGTAGAGGCACTAAGATGTAAGATGTCATAGGCAGAGTGAACATGAACATGTCATCCTGGAGGAATCCCCAAAGGACACATGGCAAGAACTTGTAGGGACTCCTGGATGCCTCAATTCCACTTCAGGGGAATGGAGAGAGGGACAGTTCTGTGAGGAGACTTTCTTTGGGGAAAGCAGTGTCGTAAATCTTCCCAAGAGGGGAGGGCAGGAGGTGCCCTGCCCCTTCCAGCCTGCTTGGGGGCGGTGCTGTGGACGGCTGCTCAGAGAGGCTGGGAGGCAGCACCACAGTCCAGGGACACCCCAGAGCCGTGCCTGAGAAGCCCAACCAGCAGCCTGGAGAGCACCTGGGACAAGAGGCCTCTGCCCTTGGAGGCGTGGGCCACGGGAGGAGGTAGACCCCAGAGAAAGACTTTGTGCAGCAGACACGGGAAAGCCCAGAGCCAAGAGGACAGCAGCAGGTCTACCTCAGGGGGCTGTTGCCCAGTGGGTCTGGAAAGGCATGGAGGGAGCCTGGGCAGAGTCAGGTTCAAACAGCTGCCAGGTGCAGGGCAGCACCTGGGAGGCAGGTACTTATAACCACCACCATCATTTACAAATGACACAGATGCTTAGAGAGGTCAAGTGGATGCCCACAGTAGTCCATTCAGAGCCAGAGCTGGAATGAGAATGTAGGGCATCTGATTCCCAACCACTGTGCTGCCCAGAGGACCTGGTAAACCTGATGTGAGCTGTCACAAAGCCTAGAGCATGTGATGCAAAGATAGGAAAACCAAGCCACGGCCTGCAGGCTCTCCCTTTACACTCCCAGAAAGCAAAGCGGAGGCCACGCACCTGCTGGCATGAACCAAAGGACCTGCATGATGAGCTCTTTGCAGGGACATGGGACACCATGCCCACCATAAGAGACCCACTCTTCCCCTTCAGCCTTGGTGAAGCTCTGTAAAATGCCACCAGCAGCCTGGAAGTGAAGCCAGCCAGGGCAGGAGCAATCCATCAACTGGGGGTCAGCTGTAGGGACTGAGCAGCCATAGAGGATGGCTGGGAACATGGCCCTCCATTCTTTAGGCTCATAGCCAGGGCTGGGTCTCTAAGTCCACTCAAGGGCAAGGGACCCATTTAAGACTTAGAAACAAAAAGTACTGGCTAGCAAGTATGAAAAGAACATTACAAAGCCATAATCAATAATGTCTACAAAATGTAATGTTATGTCAACCTCGTTTGTTAAACTAGTATTCATAAAAATTTAATTCCATTTAGAAACAACTTGCAGTTATGCTTTCTTGACAAGAATTCCAAATGTGAATGAGAAATCAGCCGATCATGAATTGTGTTGTTCACAGCTAGATTATTTCAAAGGCAAAAACATTTTTAAAAAGTCTTCCAAGTATTTACAGCAAAGAAAATGCATTTATTTTTTTTAAATCATGTAGGATGGGGCCTCCAGAAAGTAGAGTTTCTAGGATCTTTAAACAGCCCCAGCCAGTGTTGTCCTAAATCCACAAAGAAGGGTCATTAAAGCCATCAATGAATCCAAGTCCTTCACACTATGGCTGAAATATTATGGGTCTTCATTAAATAGTAATTACATTTGGAGGCAAAGCTTTCCATGATCATGAGCATGGGGTCTGGGGTCAGATCACCCCATTCAATCCTTTGCTCTATACTTCACTGTGTGTCCTGAGGCAAGTGGCTCACCCTCTCTGAGCCTCCTTTCCTCACCTGTAACATAGGTACATAATACAACCCACTTCAAAAGGTTGGGAGAACTAATGGAGTTAAGAGGTGTAAAGCCCTTCTTCTGTGCCTGAACACAGCTCAAGTGTTAGATAAATGTTAGCTATTCACAGAAATTTAGATCTGCCATGAGAACCCTGTCCCACAGACTTACTGTTAATCATGGTTATGTCTTTCCAAGGTGAGTGTGTGCCAAGGCAGGCAGAGACCTTCAACCAGGCTTCTTCCAGATCAGGGCTAGTTACCCAGGCAGGATACTGGAATACCAGAATCATTTTAAATGGGTGTTCAGGGCCAGGGATAGACCGCTATTGAGCAGAGAGCTGGAAATCCGGGGTGCAGGCGTGACTGTCACAGTGGAGTTCTTTACTCTGCTGGCCTTGAACAGTCCTCCAACCTCCTAGGGTGGATTATTTATGCCAATGGAGAGAAAACGGAGATTTTTGCAAAATTACATGATTAATGAATCCTCAACAAGCAGTCAATCTGCAGCAAATGGCTGCTTCTTACAGAGGTATCAATTATTTGAATGCAAATTCAGTGTTTTATGAGCCCTTAGATCAAGATAGTTCTTTATAAATATTCATTTTGTTAGGGAGGAAGGGTGAGAGGGAGGTAGAAAGAAAAGAAATCAAAACTCAAACATAATACTTTCATATGTTACATGTGTGAATGGAGAAGAAGAAGACCCAAAAAATGCACATCATACTGTCCCAGGCCAACCTCTGATGGGAGACTTTCAGCAGGGACTGTGGCGGGAGGACATTGGGGAATGGAGAGATGCCCCCAATCTAACCAGAGCAAAACTTGGTGAATCTGCTGGGTTCCCCCAACCTCAAGCTAAACTCACAATATGGCCACACCCCACTGAGGTGTTCCAGACAGATTTAGCTGTGGGAATGAGCAGCTAGGAATTCTTGCCAGGGGAGAAGAAATCCAATCTGCATTTTACAGGCTAAGCAAGCAAAGGTGGCAGGAAACGAGCCTGCTGGCTGGAGGCGCACCTGGCCAGAAGGGCAAATATGCTCCCTAGAATCCTTGTAGAACAAGGACTCTCTCCAGCTGAGTGCCTGAGATGGTGAAAATCCCTGGGTAGTCTGCGCTCAAGTTCCCTGTGCCTGGAGTCCCACATGTGTAATCCTTGGGGTGGGAACGCCTCAGCATCTCTGTCCTGTATGGCCAGGTGGGCCAGTGTCTCAGTCACCCGCTTCTCCTCCGACCTTAATGGTGTTCCTTCAGATAGGCCTTGAACATTCATTCAACACCACTTAGTACTCAGTGCTACATTCAAGGATGAGCAGAGCACGTCACCCCCCGAGAGATACAAAGAAGTAAATAGTTTGGCTCAGTGGGTTTAGGGCTATAGTAGCAGGAACAGCAGAGCAGTGCAGGAATGCATGGCAAATGCGCCTGAGCCACCTGGAGGGGAAGAGGTGAGCTAGGCAATACTCCTGGGCTCCCTTGACAAAGGTGAATGCAGGGCAGGGCCAGGGCTGATGTGGATGAATGAGAATGGGTGTCCTCACACCCACAAGCCCACTGCCAACACTCCTGAAACCAGACTCACCAACAGCTGTTAGACTACAGGGTCTCTGCCATACACTACACTGGGCATTACCCCACTGTTCCTTGGCACCAGAATTTTTTCTAGTTCATCTGAACATATATAGGACGGTAGGAAGAAAAGATTAGTCCATAACAGAAGCCTGTTGCTATTATCCATCTAGAAACTGAAAACAAAGAAGCTGAAATCATCAGATTCTGATGTCAGGGGAGCTTCACTTAGGATGGGTAAAAACCAAGTAATATTTCTCAGACACATTCTGAGCAGTCATCATAGCCTACCTGTGAGACCTGAACCGTTTATGCTAAATACACTTGTCTTGTCATTTTAATAGGTATTTTCCTTCTTGACCAGGCCCCTCCCCCTTGCTCATGTCTACCTTCCACTTTGGCTTGGGTCACATACCTTGTAATAGTAAGTGGACTCAAACAGGTTTCCAAATCTTTTTTTAAAGAACACATGGAACATGAGTCCAGATCTGGGCATTCAGGTGCCAAAGAACAGAAGGGGATCAAAATCTATCTTTTTACTCCTATTGACAAACATCTATTGAAGACCTTCTCTGTTCAAGATGTGCTAAATACTAAGCAGAATGCAAATACATATAGGACATCTCTCTGTAGCTGACAGCTGGGAACAACAAGACCATTATTATAAAAGAAAACAGCAGAACAAGGAAGGAACAAAAAGAAAATAGCAGGTAAGCATTCAGAGAAAGAGATCATTGTCAGAGAGGTAACTGCAAAGTTCCCCCCAAACTGAGAGAGTAAAACTAAGACTCAACTCAATGGATGAGATTTGACATGTATCAAAAAAAATCTTAAAGATAAAACATTTCTAAGACCAATCACTGGACAAAAAAGAAAATTGTTCCTGTATTGTTACAAATCCAAAGTTGAAGCTGATAGAATGATGTAAATATAGAAGGCATCAGGTTAGCAAAGAAACAGACTAAACAGAAGTCAGAGGCAACTGCTGGGAGGATACCCAGGAAAGGAGATGCCCCAGCATCAGGTCCTGGAAACACACAGTAGGATCACCTCTAAAGCGGAGGTGGGCATTTTGAACCTGATGTGTATAAATATTTTGAAAATACAACTCACTTCCCACAGCTACCTTGCTGTGATTACACAAGAACCTTGAAACTTTGGATTAAAATTTGACCTGCTATGTAAATTTCCTACTGAGACTCAATACACAAACCAGAGAATGTTAAGTATCTTTGTTTTGAAAGGAGCTAAATTTTCATTGTAAACGAACAAAATAGCATACTAGAATCCTTATAAATCTTTTGTGAAATTGGGCAGTATGAATCCACCCTGGAGAGACTGATCTATTCTGGTATGTCTGAATGCTAGAAAGCTTAGATTACCAGCCAATGCAAATTCACAAAGGTAAGTGGCACAAACATCCTGTCTTCACAGTGGACTTTACAACCAACGGAAGAATGAAAATAATGAATTTATGCATGGAGAAATCAAGGTATAAGAGAAACTAGTAGTGATCTGCATTAAGTTAAACATAGAAATAAATCCTAGCAACTACTAAACTACAGTTAACAACACATGATGAAATCATTATAAATCTTGAAAGAGGAGTTACACACTCTTGAAATAATAATACTTTGATGATAATATATTGGGAGAAAAATTCACAATGTGCCCTAAACAGGAGATCAAAAAGGGCGGTGTTACTGCAGTGCAAATTTTTTCACATTTCATAGGGAGACTTAAGACACTGATTCATTTATGAAGTTGATAGATTAGCATATGTAAATTTACTACATTATCTAAAGATAAAAAGGTAACTATAGACTATTTAACTTCCACTAGAGTAACAGAGACCAGATTTACCTCCTGCTTGAACCAACTAAAAAACCAGACAAAATATATAAAATAATGGTTTTCAAGCCAATGTACATCAGGCAACAAACAGCAGTGATCTCTGAGAGACAGAAAACAAACAATCCTAAGTTCTGCACTGGCCCGCCTTACTATCTTATGAGAGCTTCTAGGCTGTGGATCAGAAGGAAGGAATGGGAAGCCAGGCAGAGCCCATGGCCTCGATGAGTTGAAGACACAGATATGGGAGTACAGGAAGGCCAAGGTAGCTAGTGTTCCCAGGATGAAGTACCAAAGGTGGGAGAGCTGCTCAGAAAGAGAGCTCAAGAGATCTATAGAGGGTCCTTCTCCAATGTTCAGCTGAGTACTGACTAGCTCATGTGTGTGAGGAAACTAAGACTGGAAAAAGAATCACAAGAGAGGCTTAGAAAGTACAATCCCTGGAGGCCACACAATGACAGGAAGAATTCTCATTCTGTTCTTATCAGCCGAATGAGAACCTTCATAATTCACAGTATCTCAGTAAAGCGTGCAGAATGGTTTTGTATCAGTATTGGGGGAAATTATCCCTAGGTTAAGTACTGCTCTGGTCCCACCTAACAAATATCAAAAGCAAGATCAAGAAGTATTAAATTGGTAATTTAACTACATCCCAAAATAAAATTCAATAATATTTAGAGGAAAATACAAAAGTATCCAGGACACAACAAGAGAAAATTAAATGTCTAGCATCGAAACAAAAATTACTAGGCATTCAAAGAAACAGGAAAATATAATACATAAGGAGAAAAATTAATCGACTTAAACTGAACCAGAAATCATAAAAATGATAGAATTAGTGGACATAAATAACAAAATGTGTTATAGTTTTATAAAAATGTTATAACATTTCACATGATCAAAAAGCTGAAGGAAATATTGAGCATGATAACTACAGACATGGAAGATATTAGAAAGATTTTAACTGAGTGTCTATAAGTGAAAATTACAATATCTAAGAATTAAAAGTACCTTGGAACAAAGCTGGGGGGATTACGCTCCCTGGCTTCAAGCTCTACAAAGCTACAGTAATCAAAACAACCTGGTACTGGCTCAAGAACAGACTCATAGATCAATGGAACAGAATATAAACCCATGCATATATGGTCAATTAATATATGATAAAGGAGCCATGAAAATAAAACATGGAAAAGACAGCCTCTTCAACAACTGGTGTTTTCAAAACTGGACAGCTACATGTAAGAGAATGAAACTGGATTACTGTCTAACTCCATACACAAAAGTAAACTCGAAATCGATCAAAGACCTTAATGTTAGACATGAAACCATAAAACTCATAGAAAACATAGACAAAAATCTCTTAAACATAAGTATGAGCAATTTTTTCCTGGACACACCTCCTCAGGCAAGGGAATCAAAATAAAAAATGAACAAGTGGGACTACATCAAACTAAAAAGCTTCTGTACAACAAAGGACACCATCAGCAGAACAAAAAGACATTCTACAGTATGGGAGAATATATTCATAAATGACTCATCTGACAAGGGATTAACATCCAAAATATATGAAGAGCTCACATGTCTCAATACCCAAAAAGGAAATAACCCAATTAAAAAATGGGCAGAGAATCTAAACAGACACTTTTCCAAAGAAGAAATTCAGATGGCCAACAGGCACATGAAAAGATGCTCCACATCACTAACCATCAGGGAAATGCAAATTAAAATCACAGTGAGATATCACCTCACACCAATTAGGGCTGCCACTATCCAAAAGACAAGAAATAACAAATGCTGGTGAGGATGCAGAGAAATGGGAACCTCCTACACTGTTGGTAGGAATGTAAATTGGTGCAACTGTTGTGGAAAGCAATATGGAGGGTCCTCAAAAAACTAAAAATAGAAATATCATTTAATCCAGTAACTCCACTCCTAGGAATTTACCCAAAGAAAACAAAATCCCTGATTTGAAAATGCATATGCCCTCCTTTACCACCACACTATTTGCAATAGCCAGGATATGGAAGCAACCTAAGTGGCCATCAATAGACGAATGGATAGAGAAGATGTAGTACATATACACAATGGAATATTACTCAGCCACAAAAAGAAACAAAATTCTCCCATTTGTAACAATGTTGATGGATCTAGAGGGCATTAAGCTCAGTGAAATAAGGCAGGCAGAGAAAGACAAATACCATATGATTTCACTTATTTGTGGAGTATAAAAACAAAGCAAAATAGAAGGAACAAAAGAGCAGTAGACTCATAGACACTGAGAAGGGACTAGTGGTTACTAAGGGGGAAGGGTTGGGGAGGAGGAGGGGGAGGGTAAAGAGGATAAAGCGGCACAATAATTCACAATCACAATACAAGTTGGTCACAGGGATGGTAGTACAGCATGGAGAATACAGTTAACAATTCTGTAACATCTTACTACACTGATACTGCGTGCTGATAACCACACAAGAGGGGTGAGGATTTAATAATATGGGTAACTATTGAACCACTGTGTTTTATATTTGAAACCAATGTAACATTGTTTATCAATGATACTTTAATTTTTTTATATAATTTATTTTGGTATCATTAATCTACAATTACATGTGCAATATTATGGTTATTAAACTACCCCCTTCATCAGGTCCCCCCCACCAATCCCATTACAGTCACTGTCCATCAGCATAGTGAGATGCTATAGAATCACTACTTGTCTTCTCTGAGTTGTACAGCCCTCCCCGTGCCCCCCAATATTACATCTGCTAATTGTAATGCCCCCTTTTACCCTCTTATCCCTCCGTTCCCACCCATCCTCCCCAGTCCCTTTCCCTTTGGTAACTATTAGTCCATTCTTGGGTTCTGTGAGTCTGCTGCTGTTTTGTTCCTTCAGTTTTTTTCTTTGTTCTTATACTCCACATATGAGTGAAATCATTTGATACTTGTCTTTTTCGGCTTGGCTTATTTCACTGAGCATAATACCCTCTAGCTCCATCCATGTTATTGCAAATGTCAGGATTTGTTTTCTTTTTATGGCTGAATAATATTTCATTGTGTATATGTACCACATCTTCTTTATCCATTCATCTACTGATGGACACTTAGGTTGCTTCCATTTCTTGGCTATTGTAAATAGTGCTGCGATAAACATAGGGGTGCATCTGTCTTTTTGAAACTGGGTTGCTGCATTCTTAGGGTAAATTCCTAGGAGTGGGATTCCTGTGTCAAATGGTATTTCTATTTTGAGCTTTTTGAGGAACCCCCATACTGCTTTCCACAATGGTTGAACTAATTTGCATTCCCACCAGCAGTGTAGGAACATATCTCCCTGGGCAAGGGAAACAAAAGCAAAAATGAACAAGCGGGACTATATCAAGCTGAAAAGCTTCTGTACAGCAAAGGACACCATCAGTAGAACAAAAAGACATCCTACAATATGGGAGAATATATTCATAAATGACGTGTCCGATAAGGGGTTGACATCCAAAATATATAAAGAACTCACGCACCTCAACAAACAAAAAGCAAATAATCCAATTAAGAAATGGGCAGAGGACATGAATAGACACTTCCCCAAAGAAGAAATTTAGATGGCCAACAGGCACATGAAAAGATGCTCCACATCCCTAATCATCAGAGAAATGCAGATTAAAACCACAATGAGGTATCACCTCACACCAGTGAGGATGGCCAACATCCAAAACACAAACAACAACAAATGTTGGCGAGGATGTGGAGAAAAGGGAACCCTCCTACACTGCTGGTGGGAATGCAAATTAGTTCAACCATTGTGGAAAGCAGTATGGAGGTTCCTCAAAAAACTCAAAATAGAAATACCATTTGACCCAGGAATCCCACTCCTAGGAATTTACCCCAAGAATGCAACAGCCCAGTTTGAGAAAGACAGATGCACCCCTATGTTTATTGCAGCA
>JAQQAC010018689.1:35616313-35671653 GCA_029783875.1 Phataginus tricuspis | reverse complement strand
AAGACAAGTAGTGATTCTATAGCATCTCACTACGCTGATGGACAGTGACTGTAATGGGGTTGGTGGGGGGGACCTGATGAAGGAGGTAGTTTAATCACCATAATATTGTACATGTAATTGTAGATTAATGATACCAAAATAAATTATTAAAAAAAGTTGCTAAAAAAACATATAAAAAGTAATAATAAAATAAAATAAAATAAAATAAAATAAAGAAAGGACAGAGGGAGGCACAGAAAAAGTATTTAAAGAATTTTTTCTAAATTTGTTGAAAACCTTATAAATCCCACAGATGCAAGAAACTCAATGAACACCAAGCACAAGAAATAGGGAGAAAACTACACAAATATATATCATAATCAAATTGCCCACAACTAGTGATAAAGAGAAAATCTTAATAACAGCCAGAGGAAGAAAACACACCACATATAGTAGTAGAACAAAGATAAGAATGACATTAGACTTCACTATGGAAACAACAGAAGCTAGAAGACAGTGAGGCAGCTATTTAAGTGCTAGAAAAATTGTCAATCTTGACATCTATACCCAGCCAAAATATACTTCAAAAAGTGAACATGAAATAAAGATTTTTTCAGGCATAGAAAAACTGAAAATATTCATAACCTAGAGGTATCCCCAAAGTCAACAGTTAAAACGTGGTCGGACCCTTCGAATCTATCTCAGGATTATAAATTAATTCGTCACCAACAAAATCTGCCCTTCAAGAAATGTTACAGGAAGTCCTTCAAGGAGAAGGAAAATTATAATGCATGAAAATCTGGATCTATACAACAGAACGAAAGCACCAGAATAGTAATTAATGCAGGTAAATATTTTTTTCTGTATCTCATATGCATAGGAAATTACATAAATTTAGTGGCTTAAAACAACACCCATTTATTATTTCATGTATCCACAGATCAGGAGTTTGGGTGCAGGTCAGCTGAGTCCTGTCCCCATGGTCTCATCAAACTAAAACCAAGGTTCTAGGACTGAAGTCCCTGTGTCTTTCTGGCTATTGGCTTAGGAACACTCTCAGCTCCTGGAGGCTGCTCTGGGGTCCTGGCCACATGGCCCCTCCATAGATAGTCACAGCGTGGTTGTCTTCTTCTTCAAGATCAGCAGGGGAAATCTCTCTCACTTCCTGTCTTTGACCTGTTGACCATCTTTTAAAGGGTCACCTGATTAAATTACACCCATCTAGAATAATCTCTATTTTACTTAACTCAAGGCTAACTGGTTAGTGACCTGATCACCGAGTGAAATCCATCAGATTCACAAATCCCACCCACACTCAAGAGCAGATTATCCTGAGACCCTGTGTGAATTCTTCTTACCACAGTAAATATAAAACGTTTTACTTATTTAAATCTCTTTATGAGATAGTTGACTATTCAAAGCCAAAATAACATGTTCTGTTGTTTATAGCACACCTACAAATAAAATGTATGACAAGATCACAAAGGATGGACGGGGAAGAATGGAAGCAAACTGTTGTTAAGCTGTGATCTCCAAGTGGTATAATATTATTTGAAAGTAGACTGGGACAAGTTAAAGACATATACTATAAACCCTAAAACAAACACTAAAATAAAAGGCAAAGGGTTATAGCTAGTAAGCCAATAAAGTAAATAGAATGGAATCATAAAAAATACCTGATCCTCCCCAAAAAAATACAAAAAAGAGGAAAGGGGGAACAAAACCAGGTGGGGCAAATAAAAATAAGAAGATGGTGGATTTAAACCCAACCATATCAATAATCACATTAACTGCTACTGGTTTTAAAGGTACATCTTGGAAAGCAATAGTAAGTGGAGCCATTTCTGGTTCCACTCTTTGGTTTACAGGCCAATATATTCTGCCTGTTGGATACAAGGTGTCATATAATGGTTTGTTCACTTAGGATGTATTCTGCCTTCTGGAGGAAAGTGTTCCATCCTCACAGGGTACCACCTCCAAGTTAATACCTCAGCTGTGACTTGCAAAGATGACTCCATGCTCTCTCAACCTCACAGCTCCTGAGTAATGCAGTATGTGATGGGACCAATGGATCCCATAACCACATAACCACTGCTGCATCTCCTCTGTTGTCCTTCTGTTTACCTGATACTTGGCAATTTTATGTGGGATCCTATGTTGGTGGATCAAACAATGAACCCCTTAGATAGTGGTGCTGGCTGAGACCCTAAAGGCAGGAAAGACAAACCCATACCTGGCATATGTGTCTAGAAAGATGAATCACTCTACCTTCCATGGAAGGGGTCTAAGGTAGTCAACTTGCCACCAAGTGGCTGGTTGGTATTCTCAAGAGATGATGACCTACCAGGAACTTAACACTGATCTCTGTTGCTGGAATATTGGGCATTCAGTCAGTTCTGGATCTGAAAACTAGCTCATGTCTGGAAAGTAGGCAAAAGACTGTGATTTTTAAATTGTGGCAACTTTCCTCAGCCTCCTGGTCATCCTTCCTCGGTTGTTTATACTGAGCAATCTCCTTGGCGCCTCTCTTCCCCAAAGTATACTGTGATCTGTTAACCAACTCCATAGCTCCCTGAGGGTCTGGTCCCCAAGGCTATCACTCTGGCTGTGCCTGCCATTACAATGATAGGCATGATCCCCATCTTGCTGCTGACAGGTAAGTGCCACCACCTGGTCTCTACTGTTTTGGGATTCTACCATCTCCACTTCTATAAGGGAACTCAGTTCTACAGCAGCGGCAGCTAATGTTCGCCCTGGTCTGAAGAGGACACTCACCATCAAGCATCTCCATGGTGCTGGTGCCCCCTCCTCAGCAAGTACCTTATTACTTGGGTAAACAGTGCTCTCAGACCCACCCACCAAATACAGTCAGTGGTAGACTTTCCAGCATTAAAACTTCCACTTTAGCATGCTTTCTCTGAGCCTTTTGAGCCCTTCTTTCACTGTCTGCCACAGCATTTCTGACATTTCTACTTCAGTTAACATGAACAATAACTTTTTCCAAGCTTCCAAGATCATCCTAGCAGCATATTAGAACCATCAACTGGTATCTTTACCAATATATTAAATTCTGTATCATAAAAACATGGTCCCATATGGATGAACTTCTATCATCCAACTTCACGTCCTCTATGACCCAGAGCCTCAGAATCCATTCCCACGTGTACAACTGTGGGTAAAGTGGGGTTCCTATGGCCAGGATCCTCACTGAACCTTAACCACCTGATGATGTAACTGGCCTGTTGCTATGCTACCGCTTCCACACCTTTAGGCAATAAGCCATTATTGTGTTAATATAAAGAGTTCCGCCCAGTGCTCTGCGCAACTGGGTGGTGAGGCTGCAAGGCTGTAGGAGAGCAGAGCGGAGGCAGGAGTGGTGGCAGCGCCAAGGACAAAGGCCCCAGAGGACGGCTGTGTGGTACGACTGTGCAGAGAGGTCCAGAGGATGGCTGTGCAGGACGGCTGTGCAGAGAGGCCAGAGGACGGCTGTGCAGACAGAGGGGCCCAGAGACAGAGAGACCGGCTTGCTGCATCCAAAGCAGCAGTGTTAACACAGACTGGCTCTGAGTGAACGGATTTTAGTGACTGACCTGCCACCTGGAAATAAATTTGGGTATAACCTTTTCACCCCAAGAACCCTTTGCTGTAAATTTCTCTGGTCACAGTGAATCTATAGCAAACTTGCCTGGGCTGAAACTCATTTGCAAGACAACCCAGCTCCTGTCAGTAAAGCTGCTGAGGTCTCATGGCTCCTGCAGGGCCCCTGCCCACCCACCCCCAGCTGACCCACCACTTCTCCAGCCATGTCGTGTCATGACTCAATCTATCTATCGGCTTAGCGGCAACATCCTCAAGTAAGAAGGAGTGCTGGTCTGTGGAAGGGAGGAACAGCTGACTTCTATGCGCCTGGAAGGCTCAGAGAGATAGAGAGGAACAAAACTTTATTGGCCCAGATGTCGCCTGCATGACTCAGGATTCCACTCTGCTCCACTCAAGGCCCTGACCTTGGAGTAGCAACTGGAAAAAACTGAGAATTCCACACCCTCGGAGATACTGCTACTCTTTTAATTAAATTCTGAACCTGATCCTCAGATTTTTCCTGTTTGGCAACAGCTTTCACACTTAGCCTTTACTTGGTGATTAATCACATGTAGCCTTCATTGTCTTTCTTCAATGCATTGACTGCCCTGAGGACAGCCCTCTGATTCTATCTTCCTCTTCTAAATTACTACTTCCCCCTTAATTGGCAAATGCCTGACATGTCCCCCTGGCCAACGCATCTCATTCCAGTTCACCCCTGTGGAAGATTGGATGATTGCATCACTATGACATGCCAGGGGCAATCCATGCCCTTCCATCAGTGCTGGGTGTGGCTTTGCCATTCTGCAGGAGGGTGACCAACACACATGTTGCATACAGATTTGGTGAATGGATGACTCAGAGGCTACTTGACTGTTTTGATGGGTGTGTGGGTACACAAGTAGGGTACCACTAAACTCCACTTGATTCGCCTGAGAAATAGCTAAAAACCACTGGCATTTCCTAACCAGGGATTTTCCTTTAGTAAGAGCACGATCAACAGGAATAGAAAAAGGCAACTCCTTGGGGGCCTCTGAATTCTCAGGAATTAATAATAAATCAGCAAAAATCACAACTGAAATGCACAATTCATTAACCACATTTAATATGCCCATGAACACCAATCTAAATTCTAATAAACTTCCATTAGAATCAATGTTCAGTTAGAGGAGCCGAAGGAGACGCTTTCCTCAGATCTGAGGCCTCCCTGCCACTCCAGCCCTGGAACCCAGGGGATTACAGCGATCTACATCACTCTCAGCACTGCCTCCTTTAGGATATTTATGGTACGACGACCATGCAAAGCCCTGGAAAGAGAAGGGAAAAGGGAAAATCTTAACAGGGGAAACTCCTGGCATTGTTTCCAGGTCAATGCAGAGCTACAGGCTCCCCCACCCCAAATCCCGTTCTTCCCCAGTCATTTATCAAATTGCAGAGAAGCCAGAATCTCTCCAAACATTGGGAAATCTTACAATTGTGGAGATCAATATCTTTTTTGTTCACTCAGCCTCCAGTGTAGAGACAACCTTGCGGGTATGAATACAGGTCATTAGTGCCCACCATGCTCATGGCTATCAACTTCCAATTGAGTGGTTGAATGTCTGATTTCTGGCTTATGATTATCATAGCCTTTGCTGCTAAACACACGTGCTCTATCCAGAATCCTGCAGTGTCCCAAGTCAAATTTGCTCCATTGCCATCGCTCCAGGAAAGATGTTCTCTGAGGATCACCAAAGGACAATGACACAATGTCACAGACTCAGATTCATGTATTTGTCAGAGATGAGGCTTCTGCTGACCTCAGGGTTTCATGAAAGTTAGAAGATGCATTTGGACAGCCTCCCAGAGGGTAAGGAGAATGGTTGCTTTTCCACTGTTCGAAGACCTTGTTACCGATTTCCTGTGTTAAATTCCTCTGCTAAAAAAACCTAGATTACTTTTTGCTTCCCAACTAAACTAATGCCCAGAGCCTAAAATGGCCCCAGAAAAGTGAGTCAAAGATGGTTATCTGGATGGGTTATCTGGGCTGACTTGGCTGGACTGCGATGAATACCTCACTACCAGTGGGAATGGCTATCCTGGTGGTCCATGGTATGCAGGGGCACATGGTTACTTAAATTATCACCACTGGCTGCTTGGGATGAAGTGCTTATAGAAGGCAAGTTTTGAGGAGACCAAGTGGTGGCTGCAACTGGCCATATTGGGGACAATAAAGGCTCTAGATGGGCTAGCTGCTTCTGAACACACTGGTGAATTTAAAGAAAAAAACTAAATGAAAATAAACAACAAGCCCAGGGCTTTACTATCTCAGTTAATGTCAAGGTTAGAGAACCAGAGAACTTGTATAACAGTGATAGAGAACCTCAGAGCCAATCCAGCTAAAAAATCAGTCCTCAAATCTGATCCTGTAGGTTGCAGAGTTATAATTAAAAGATTCACTAGGACTCTTTGTGAAACTATAAGTCTCTAATCAGTCAACCAGTCAAGTTACTGTTTCAGGTCTTTGGTATAGAGGTTAACAAGACCAGAGCACTCCAACCGTGGAGAAGTCCATGCAGAGATTCCAGGCAGAGGGAACAGCAAGTTCAAGGCCCTGAAATGGAGCCTGGCTTGGTGTGTAGGAGTGACAGAAAATGGCCAGTGTGGCTGCAGTGTAGTAAATGTGGAGGAGAGCAGAGGGAGATGTGGCCAGAGAGGCAGCAGGGGTCGGGGCTGGCAAGGCCACTGTGAAGAATTATTTTATCCTGGTTTAATAAAAGCCATTTCACAGTGCTAAGCAGGTTGGAGTTCTAACGACCCAGACTCAGCACACACCCCACAGGCTAAAGGGCAGTCCCCAAAACACTGTTACTGCTTCAGATGCCAATTCCAAGTTCAGGGGTCCTAAAGCCACCCAAACCTCAAACTTCTGACCAACTGGCTAAAAACGCAGTATTTTCTATGACTCCCTCAGGTGCGATAATTCACTACAAATCACAGAACTCAGGATAGCACTATACTTACAGTTACAGTTTTATCTTAAAGGATATAAATTAGGACCAGCCAAATGAAGAGACACAGAAAGCAAGGTCTGGGAGGGTCCCAAATGCGAGCTTCCAAACTCTCTCCCCAGGGAATCCGGTGAGTCACCCTCCCAGCACACAGATGTGCTCATCAACCAGGGGATTCACCTAAACCTCAGCGTCCACAGACTTTCTCCTGGGGCTTAGGTAAGCATGCTAAGATGAAACTGGCCTTGTGGCTGCACTCAATATGCAAAGCCCCTCTCTTCTCCCCAGAGGTTGGGAGGTCAGGGTGGTGTCATGTAGCTCAAAGCCCACCCCTCTAATCACACAGCTGGTCCTTTGGGCGTGACCAGCCCCCACCCAGTCACCTCATTAGCATAAAACAGCAAGAGTATCATAATCTGAGTTAAATTTTAGATCATTGCAGCTGCTCTATGGAGGGGTGAGCTATAGGGGGCAGGAGTGGAGCTCAGGGGCTATTCTAACTCTGCAGCTCCTGGGCAGACAACTGGGCTGTCTTCTGACCGCTTAGTGTCCCTCAGTCCCTCTCCATTTCCTTCCAAGCCTTGTTCTCGAGCTTGCCCATTGAGCCTAGGAGCAACACAACATCTCTGTAACGAATATTTCCTGCTTACCTTAACCAGGAGTGGTTCTGCTGTCTTCTATCAAGAACCCAAAGGGTTGCATACTCTCTCTTTCCTTTCTACCATTAGGTGTCTAGAGCCTCTCTTCCACACAAGAATGTGGCCGACCTCAGTGCCCAAAGCTGTATGTACCAGTTCATCACACCCAGGCTGGTACTGGTTCCATTTATATATTCCCGGAGAGGACATGTGGGGTCACGTGTACGCGCTTAGTCCATTCAAGGGTAGCAAGGAAGTCAGGGTCACGTAGTACAGACATGATTCCCCTAGGTGGGGTTTAGATAGCCAGGGAAGAAACAGTATGAGTTTCAAAAACGTGAGCTGCTGGTGCACAGAAGCTGGAATGGCTGCTGCCCTTCCAAGGAGCAGGAACAATAGCAGCCAAATGGCAGCTCAGGCATCCAGTGGGCAGTGGAGGAGGCGTGGGCTTGGCTGGGGGCAAGGCCACATCACAGAGGCCTTGAACACTTGGCAGGAAAGCTTCAATTTGCAAAGAAAATGGGAAGCCACTGAATTTTTCTTGGCTGGAGGAAGGTCTGAAGAGAGTATTATCTGAACAGTGGTAGCAAGTTGGATTGGCGGTCATGGTGGTGGAGAGTGAGAGGCAGAAACAAACACATTTTAAATAGAACACAGTAGCTAACCCTGTATGGAAGATGAAGGAGAAATAAATCATAATCAGACATAAAATTCAGCGCTGTTCATGAGAGAGAGCAGTAATCTCAAAAGCACCAACCACCTCAGAACGTCCTGTAGGAAGACCTGCGGCTGTGCCCCTTGCCCTCTGTGCTTGTCCCTGTGGCATCCTTGCCACCGGGGGCAGTGACACGGCCCTGCAAGGGCAGGGAACTCAAACCTAACGAAGAGCTTCTTTTCTTCTTTAAGGGAAAATCATGTATTTTGATGACTCAGTTCAATCTTACCAGTACAGAAAATTTATTTTTCACAGGCACACACCCTCTTTTCTCCCCTTCAGCTCATGTAACTTTTGTTCAGGTTCCTCAGGAAAATGTCCCTCCCTTTTGTCCCCTTCTTCTTCAATTTGTGAGCCAAACAAAAATGACCCTAATCATGATTGCTAAGTTTAAAGTAGGGCCGGAGATGCACCCATATGAGGACAAAGGAAGGCCCTACATTTGGAAGTGAGATTTAATGTCACAAAGAACCAACAGCATCAGTTTGGAGACCTGGGAAAGGGACTGAATTTCCCTTCAGGCTTTCCACCACAGTGCCCATGTATATTTTCACCCTGCTTTAATGAATCTATTTTTCCGCAGGAATCATCACAGTAAAAATGAAAATTTTTCTTAATCAGTTTCAGGGATGAGAGATTAAATTACTTACACAAATGCTAATGTTGCAATGGAAATGTTTTCTTTAAGTCATTTTTTCTGCAAATATACAATACAGCATCAGTATTCTAGGTTTAACTGGCTTTGGTGGGTCAGCCTGGGTATCCAGTTACACTTACTAATGGCATTTTTATGAGAAAAAAGCGCTATGTCCTCAAACAGACTTTCAAGCTGATTTCTGGAAATGCAGCTTTTGAAAGTGGACATTGCTTAACTCTTAATAAAAAGATTCTAATGAGAAATATGAAGTTACATAACTACCTAAAGTATAGTAATGGAGAGTTCCAACATACATGTTTAATGCATGTGACTCCTTTGCTCAACATTTAATTGGTTTTGGGAAGCAGCCAGTTCTTCATTTGCTGTTCTTGAGCTGTCATTATGAATTCTGCTAGCTCAGAGAATGAAAAAAAGGCGAACTGGAAGCATGAGTTTTGCTGCATGAGTTTTCTAAATATATTTATTAATGCTCCTTAAATTATCCTCAAAGCTGGGTGCCTCTCTCTCAATTTAGAGCATCTTCTCACTACAATCCAATCTCACTTTTATTGTCCATACAGCCAGATGCAGCTGCATTTATTTACATTTTTTAAATGAATGAAACTCCTAACTTGTTGACGTATTGGAAAGTCTAAAAATGTCCCACTTAAAGTCACATCCACATGGGAGGCAGTTGAATTAGTCCCACTTGGTAGCAGAGTTGGATTTCAAGAGAAATGTTTGAATGAAAATGAAGGGTTTAGGAAACCTTATTATTGGGTGACATGGAGGAAACTACTTTGGTTGCATTTCAAGTTTCCAACTGAAATGTCAAGTCAACCCATGAGACAAAACCCACCAGTGCAGACTGGAATGAGGGCAGCTGTGTCTCTGCCCCAGACCTCCCTCGGGTGACTTCTCCAGTAACTAGATTGTCTTTTGAACTTTTAGTTGTGGTAAAGAAAGAACAGAAACGCTGAAGCTAAGGTACATGCTTCCAATTACCCATGCTGTATGATCTGAACAGCATTCGTTTGCTAACGTTTATTGAGAACCCACTATGCATAAAGCCCTGTGTGATGGAGCCACAAGGATAGAGGTGAATAAGACTCAGTGGCTGCCCTCAGGGAGCTTGCAATCTGGAGGGAAGGCAAGCAGCTATGATATAAAGCAGAGTGGAAAGATGTGCTACAGTAGAGGAATAAACAAAACACTGTGGAAACACAAAGTGGGGAATGATGAGTTCCAGCAAGGTGGCTCAGAGAATGTCACGTGGAGAGGCAGACTGATGGGAGTGAGCAGCATTCCGCATACAGCACAAGCAAAAACGGGCAGTGCGAGGGGCAAGTTCAGGGAAAGGTGAATGGAGCAATGTGATGCGTGTGGGGTGTAACACAGTGGGTGAGGGAGCTGCAAGGGCAGGCCGGGCCAAATCCTGGAGGGCGCAAAGGCACAGACAGGAACTGAACCAGAGACTGGGCGAGAGGAAGTCAAACTATCTGACCTGTGTTCCAAGATGACACATGTGATGATGGAGAAAGTGGGGTGGAAATCTGATGTGTTGAGCAGCTACTGAAATGACCCAGGGAGAGTTAATAAGCACTTACATTAGAGAAGAACCATGGTGCTGGGTCAGGAAGCTCAAAGGAAGAAAGGACAGGAACTGGCAATTGATTGTTTGGATGTCAAGAGAGACTGGAGTCTAGAGAGAACAGAGAATGAGCAATGGCAGATGGCAGGTTTCCAGGACAAGCGACAAGGCTAGAAGTCCCAGCAGTTGCTAAGTAACTGTGGCAAGAAGCACAGGATGGTGGAAGGAGAGTGTCAGATGTGGTAGTTTAGTTACTGAAGAGAAATACATGTGGAGACATCCAGAGCCCACTGGAAATTTATGTTTGCCACAAGTTAAGCACTGGATGCAGGAGAGACCCCTTAGAAAGGGAACCTGAGCAAGACGAGAAAGATGGGAAGGAAATCTGGAGGAAGGGTTGCTCAGAGAGTGAGCGGAGAAGGAACCAGGAAGAGCCACAGAGAAGGCATCATCCCAGATGCAGGAAAGAGCCAAAGAACGTCCCTGGGAGCTAAGGAAAAGCAGAGGCGTGGGATTTGAGAACTCCCTGGACAAGAGCCCTTTGAGATTGCTACCTGTCATTCGCTGCGGCCACCAGGACAATCACTCAGCGGCTCTGCCTAGGATGGTGTCCTGGCCCCTAGGTCCCCTCCACATACCTCCTGAGAGATTCAGGCACATGTCTACTCAGCCAGTGCAGAAAACTTCCCCATCCATGAGACTTGCGTGGGATGAATGAAGCAGGAAACAAATACAGGAATGTGGTAAAGCTGAAATTGCAACTATTCCCCCCGAATTAATGTGTCTCATTTCCTTTCTGCGATCTGCCCTCCTTTATATGCCGAGTCCTCTACCATTCATTGAGGAAGTGAAGTCTCTTTTGTTTCTTCTGGGTGATAGTGACAATGAATACACGGCCCACCAGGTCAGCTGAAATAGTTCAGGCACTGCTGTGTACCCGAAACGAGACGACTGTCATCACGGCCGCCTCACGCACTCTGGATGCACATCATGTGTCGTGGCTAGAGAGCACTGCTCATGCACTGGCCCACTGGCTTCCCCCCATCAGCCCTGGGAGGGAGACAGTTTTGCCCTCCCAGTTCTCACTCAGAAACCCCTTGCACTAATTCTCTCTTGTGATCTGGTCAAGGAGACTCTCTCATCAACTGGCATCCAGCCCGGTGCCTTCCCTTAGCTCCCGCCTCAGCTCAATCCTTGCCTTCCTGCTCATGAGACTGCACCTGGGTGGCCCCAGTGTTAGGCTTCATCTCTGCCCCCTTGCCCTTGAGCATTAGAAGAATCCACCATTAAGAGGGAGTTGTTTCTCACACAAAGGAAGGTGCCACCAAAATGCAAACAGGGGTACATTTTTTGAAAGGGTGACCTTTCATACCAGGCCTATCCTCAGGCAGGCAAATCAAAGCCCAGGAGGGGTGGGCTGCCCCACTGCCATTGTTACCACCCCTGCCCCTCCTGGGAACTTTGCTCTCCACCCTTCTCTCTCCTTTGCACAGAGGGAGGGGCCTTCTCCCAGGCAACCTCAGTCTCTCCTGCCTCCAGGTCTTGGCGGGGACAATGACAGACGTCAGAGGGTAGGAGAGGGGTGTCATCGGGTAGTCACCACTCCCTCCTGCCATGCTGCTGATGGCAGTGCCTATGCTCTGCATAAGGCTACAGGTCCTGTCAGATGCCACCTCCTGCAGCCACAGCTCCTGCTCTTGCTGGCCCGGGCGCTGTCCTCCCCTCTTCTTGGGAGGGACAGAAACCTCACTCTTCCTGGCCCCAGTGGGCAGCAGTCTCCCCTCACCATCCCTGCTGGCCCCCAGCCCCACCCACACCAATCACCACAATTGAGGGTGACCTGCCCCACAGAGCCCTTTACCAAACATGCTGTGCTCAACAGCTGCCACATACCAAGCTGTCACCCCCCCGTAAATACCTTAGTAAGAATTAACTTGCTAAGTTAACCTAGCAGAGCACAAGGACACAAGGAAGGGAAGCTTTAAGACAGATAGACTTTGATGAAGGGAACAGTGTGTTGGCTTCCTGGGGCTGCCATGACACGCACCACAAACTGGCCTAAACCAATAGAAACGAATCCCCTCCCGGTTCTGGCAGCTAGAAGCCCAAAACCAAGGTGTCAGCAGGGCCTGTCCCTCTAAAGGAAGGGGAGAGTCCACCCCTCCCCTTCTGGCCACCCCTGCCATTCCCTGGCCAGAGCTGCAGCCCCCCTGTCTCTGTGTCTGGTGGCACATGGCCTCCTCCCTGTGTCTCTGCCCTCATGTGGCATTCTCCTCTTCGTGTTTGTGTCCAAATCTCCCTCTTCTTGTAAGGACACTGGCCATTGAATTATAGCCCGCTCTGATGGCCTCATCTTAATTTGATTACATCTGTAAAGACCCTATTTCTAAACAAGTTTCCATTCTTAGGCCCTGGGGGCCCAGGTTTCAGTGTATCTTTTTAGGGGACACAAGTCAACCCAGAGCAGATGGGCTCAGAAGCACAGGCTGCTCAGCATCTGTGAATGCCTCGTGTTTCTAAAGAGGCTGGATCCACAAAGCAAGCTGCCCACAGCCAGCTAGTACCTGCCAGCATGGCACCCAGGCCCACCACTGAGGGGTCGGCATGGGGGACACAGCAGAACTGGCCTCGTGGATTTGGCTGCTGCAGAATCAGCCCTACTTTTGAGTCAAAATATCAGAGCCTCTAAGGAAGCCATGGAAAGGTGAAAAATGTAACAGGCCATGTTTGTGAAGGGCCCTGCCCATGCTGATGATACACAATCATGAAGGCTGTATTTGGCCACTTATTAGAGAAAATGACACCACGTTCATGCTGGCCTTACCTCAGGCCTTCTCCAGGTTTGCTTTCCTGAGTCCATTACTGCTACTTTCAAAGACTTTAACTTGAGAAAAATAATTCCTGTTCTGAGACTACAGGCTTGCTACTTGGGTGTTCCGGGCCGGCAATGGTATTTTTAATGGTCATTTTTTACAGAATCAAGGGACAAAAATTTGGTGACATCTTTAGACAGATTGAAGATCTAAAATTCTTCACTGTCAAACTATAAACTACAACTCTCTGCTGCCTGGCCCTATAAAATCAGCTCCATGTACCCTCCAACAAGCTTCCCCAACCTGCATAAGCACCATCAGAACTCCAGCCTTGGCGTTGGCCAGGCTTCTGCAGGAAAAGCTTTTCTCTGTGGCTCACTCCTCACCCTCTCAATGAAGCCCCTTGATCACCTGCTTAAAATTATGGTCCACCCCCACCACGAGTTCCCAATCTCCTTACCCTCCTCTACCCAGTCTTCTGCAGTAGACCTCATAAGTACATGTTCTCATTATCTACCCACTATTTATTGCTTGGCTTCCTCTCCCTGCTCCACGTTTCCTACCGTAACACAGGCCCCATAGAGAGGGGGGTCTTTGTCATTTTCATTCTGCAGCCCACGTACCTAGAACACCCTTGGCACATCACAGGCAACAGAGACTCATAGAGTGAACCAATACCTTCGCTTCCCTACCTTCTCCCCAAGAAGACTTCATCCACGCTCTTGGTTTCATTTATGCCACACCAGCTGCCCGCTGCCTCTGGCCCAGACTTCCTCCTGGTCTCTGGCTGTCCATGGGTCTCAGCCATGGGGACGCAACCAGCCTCCTGCAACTCCCCAAGTCAAAGCTCACACATGGTCTCCAAAGCACCATGAACATAACGCTTGGAAACTCAAATCTGGTCACATCACACTCCCACTAAAGTCCTTCCACTCTTTCCCTTCATAACCTTCATGGTCCATGCTCCTATCTTTACTCATTCAGCTGGACCAACGTGCATTCAGTTCTTCAAAATGCCACCCTCCACACGACCTGGAGCTTGGCTGGGCTGATTCCACTCTCAGCTTCAACATCACTTTCTCTCTAGGCCTGAACAGACACCCGCGGGTAGGTCCCCCTGCTTTAGACCCCACATTGCCTAAAGGCACCCAGTGCTCTGCTTCCTAACATTCAGAGCAATGGATACTGACTTGTCTTCCGCTTGAGGCTCTCGGCTGCGTGTGGGCAGCATCCACCTCTGCTTTATTCCCCATGTGCCCCCAGTGCCCAGAGCAGTGCTTGGCATAGAGCAGATATTTAGTAAATGCTTATTAAATTAATGGAGAAACTGGGTGCTGACAAGGGAGTTACTATGCTTTCATCGGCACCCCCACACCCTGAATCTTTCTCCTGGATATCTGAAAAGCAACAAGACAGAAAAATGGACATGGAAGATGGAGAGATGCCCTAAGCCCTAAGCCACTCAGTCCTCGCCTGGGAAGCCTGTCCTGTCCAGCTAGCTAAGGGAAAGTTCATCTTATCCCAAGAGGTGAAGCAGGAGGAGAACAGAATGGTGGAAAGAATGCTCTGTGTAGAGTGAGAAACATAGGGTCAGCCTCCAGGTCTGCCTCTCATAGCTGTGTGACTCTGAACAGGTCTCACCATCAAGCCTCATTCTCTCCATTGCAAAAAGTGGATAATAATCCCTCTTTATAGGCTTGCTGTATTAAACGAGATGCTATATGTGAAAATGCTTCCTAACCTCTAAAACCTGTAACACACAAGTGTTAGTTAATATTGGTAACAGTGACCTGTGAGTAATTACATATGAACAGCCAAATGCAATTTGGGACTTGATTTGTGGGCCCTAATTTACTCCATGCACATTAAATAATTAAACAATCACAGCAGAACAGAGGCACATAGAAACTTCAGAGAAAATGTAACAATATAGAAATGACTGTTTATAGAAACTGGATTTTGCAATATAATCTCCAGCCACCTCTGGCCTTCCTCCTTGAAACCACCTTACTATGCCAGGCTCTAGAGAATGGGTGGACGATGCGTTTGGTAGAAGCTTTGCACAAGTCCACACTTAGCAGAAGTGGCTCCAGATGTGCTTTCCAAACCTCCACAACAGGTGCTCAGCTGTGCCAAGGGTCCCCCTCTGCAGATCTTCAGATAAACTTTGGTCAAACAGTCTCAGTTCCCATGCCTGCATCAACTTGTACAGTTAGGGTCACATCTCTAAAGCCACCCTACACCCATCAAACCTATGAGGGGCTGAAGGTAGAGTCCATTATCAGAAAAAAGTCTTGCTTTTAGCAGGTTAGGCATAATTGTAGAGATGAAAGGGTTCTTCCTTCCTATCTGAGTCCCTCAGCAGTGCACACAGAGAACCCCTTGGCTGGTGCTGGGAATAATTTTCCCTTTGCCCCTTAGCGGCTACCTCTGCCTCCACCAACAGCCCCAGGGCCTCCCCAGCTGCACTAGGGGAATGTGCATCATTGAGGCTCTGAGTCCTCATGACTCAGAGTGGCCCATCTCCAAGACAACCCTTTCTTTTTGCCAATATTGGCCACTTGGAATGCACCTTTGCCTCACTTATAAAGCCCCAAACGATGGAATAATCATGCAGCCTTCCACTGCTCATACCTGATTTGTTTCTTCTGCCACACTTCCTTTTGCATTTTACTTTCTTGCAAATATGCTGATAAGTATACCGGCAGGTTGACACAGAGAGATGTAGCAAATGGAAACACTCGGCTTCTCTGTGCCAATGAATGACTGAATCCCAGGGCAACACAAACAAAGAACAAAGCTGAACAGTTGCTTTGAACCAAAACAAGCTGGCAACCAATATGCATGAGGCCATGTGATGAATCAGACTGAGCCTGCATCCCCTCCTCAGGCGGTGGCAGCATGACAGCTGCTGGGAGATGTCCCCTGCAGCTCCCACCCCCTCCCTCCACACAGCACACCCACGAGGACATAAGTGACCTCAGCTGTCTTAGGCACGACGTGGGCAAGGGCCCTCGGGAAGATGGCCAAGCACCTCAAACTTCATTCCCATTTTCACATTAGCCTCCTGGATGACCACTGACAAGTTGCATAGGCTCTAAAACGTGATGTGACCCACATGTGACATTATGAAATACATACATTACCCTTTTGTTTCAAGTAGCTCTTTTTTTAAAAAAAGTTTTTGTCTTCATATTCTGATCATAAAATATATAATCATGTAGAAAAATAATACACAATCATTATAGGACATTTGGAAATACAAAAGAAGAAAACCCAAATCCCCTACAGGAAACCATGACCTGAAGGTAACCACTATTAACATCAGGCATTTTCCTGTTAGTCATGCATGCGTGTGTGTGTGTGTGTGTGTGAAGTAGACAGATAAATGCGTATTTAGGTGCGTGTATACATATATACATGCATATAGCCAAGGTATTTTTTTTCCAAATTCTATATATTGTAACCTGCTTTACTGCCTGACATAACATCAGGGTCAGTTTTCTATGACTTTAAAAGTCTTTATAGAAATCACTTTGAATGACATTCTATATAACATCCCATCAGAGACTTTTGGTAAAATCATGTTGGGTTATAAATAGAGTGAAGTTACTGGTAACAAAGTGTTCATCAAACAGAACCTATCAGCCCTTGTTCACCAGCACCAGCCTGTTTTAGGTTTGCTGCCTTAGGAGCAACCATTAGCAAATTCACATTTACCCACAGCCATCTCACTGGTACTTTCTTTCTGTCAGGATTAAAAAATCATCACAGGGGCTCCCATGATCCCTGAACAGACAGTGGTGAATACAGCAGCTCTGTCCTTGCCAGCTGGAACCTGCCATGTGCACAGCACACAGGATGGGCACTCGGCTCAGCTGGAGATACAGTGACACCCCCCGACTGTGGAAGCTTCAATGTCCTTCACTTGGGAAGAGAGAAGGGGGGACACACAGGACCATGCAATGTGTAAGTGATGTGCCGTAGGCAAGTCCTTTCAGGCCTTCGATGCCAAACCAAAGAAACAAAAGAGCATTCTTTTAGTTCCCTTTAGTACATTAACTCCTGAAAGTGAGGCATTTCTGTAAAACACTGTCCTCTCACTTGGCTCAGGAAAGCTGCCGGGCATCAAACATACCCAAAGCTTATGGACGTGTTCATGATTTCTCATGGCCAACTGTGACTACGGGATTCTCAGTTGCAAGTTTTGGAAACCCAGCTCACATGGTCTCAAGCAAATAGGAGGTATTTTTGGCTCACGTGACTAAAAGGCACAGGAGGGTAACTGTCATCACAGCTTGGATGAGGCCATCAGGCTCAGTCTCTCTCCACCTCTGCGCTCTCTGGGTCTTTAGTGACTATGTTTGGGCAGATGCCCTGCGTGTGACGGCAGGACAGCCCCCAACGGCTACAGGCCCACACGGCGCCACCCTGACAGCACAGTGGAGAAGGAGCTTCTGTCTCCAGGGAGGTTCTCCAAAGTTCAGGAACTGAATGTCATGACATGGGCAGCTGGCCCAGTCATGTGTTCTCTCTGAATCCACTGAGGCCAAGGCCTAGGGGAACCACAAAGCCTGAGAGTTAGGAAGAAGCCAGTTCTCCCATAGAAAGTCAGGGCAGGCCCCATGATCCTAAGAAGAAATGTGCCTGAAGGGAGAATGACAGATGCACCATGACCCCACTGGAGCCTCCCACTGCCTTGGCACACCCTTTTCCAGTTGGACAATTTCAGTAGCATCCTTATCTAACATAAGGTAACTATGCCACATACACCCAGAACTCAAATCACTCCCTCTCCAGTCGCAAACCTGGAATCAGGTCCTGCTTTGCATCCAGCTCTGGCCGCATCTCTGGTCCCGTGGCCTCCTCTCAAGGAGGCCTGCACACAGCATCTCAGAGTCTGACTCCCTTTACACCAAATGATAGATGGAAACACTCCCAACTACACAACTGTATTCGTGGGCACAGGAGTGAAGAGAACACAGGATGATATGATAGATTTCCCACTTGAAAATGAGGAGTGTAACTGGCATAGCATGACCAGCAGTTGCCTGCTTACATCACGGTCCGCTGGAGGAAAGGAACAGCAAGGCTTTGTGCTGGAGCAGGGAATGAGGGCCCAAGCAGCCCGTCGGCTCTGCTCTGCATCCAGCTCTCCCTCTGTGCATGTGAGGAGGGTCCTGGGAGGATTCTTCAGTGATCCACCTCCGGTGCCAGATTGGGAACCAGGCTTGCCGCAGGGCTGGGCAATCCCAGGCCCTTGTCAGCCCATGCTGAGATTTCTCTGGCAAAATAACTCTCCCAGAAACCTGGCACTCAGTACTCTCTCAGTGAGATTGGTCATTTCATGGGATATTAACCGAAGCAAGAGACAGCTCCACAATCTGAACCAGGCCTGGGGTTCTGTTCCTCAGCACAGCCTGAGGGCTCTACCCTTCTCCCCAGCTTAACAGCCTCCATTTTACCCTCTGTACCCATGAAATTCAGAACTGAGCCTGGAGCTGGGAGGCTCAATCTGCCTCTTATATTGTATTAATGAACCATCATTTTATTCTCGCAACCATCTCTCTTCACCACAGTCCATGATTAGAAGACTTTTTAGAATGTTACTGACATATGAGAAGTGTGGAAAGCACACATCTTACATCTCCATGAGTGATCACAAAGCAGGTGGACCAGTGTGACCACCACCAGGCAGGGATGTATGCCCCAGGCCCTCCCGGTCACCACCCCTCCGTGCTCCACATGTCCCACTGTGCCAGGAGCCACTGCCCTGCTGCCCAAAGGCCCTGTTTATGGCCACCAAGGGTCTATGAGGGTCCCACGCCCCACACCTTCTAGCCCAAGGGTGTCCCTCTTCACTGCTCTGGTGGAATCTGCAGTGGGGCCTCCTGGCTTTTCCACTGCATCTCCCTCTTGATAAGGGACACTTAGTATGTCCCATGTTTATTTCAATACCTCATTTGTGAAATGCCTGTAAATCAATCCAGCCCACTGTTCTATGAGACTGACTACCTCTTTCTTCTTTGTAGAAGCTGCAGATATGAGCCCTGGGTGCTCTGTGAGCTGTAATCCTCTCCCCCACGATGACCTGTGCTTCCTCCCTGCAGCAGCCTTTGATGGCCCTGAGGGTGAGTGGCAGTCAGGTTCCAGCTCCTTCCTGGTTTCAGTCTCATCTTTGGCTCTGTTTCTGGTCTTCCTGCTTTTGCTGGAACAAACTTCATCAGAGGACAGAGAACTCGCTTCTCCCAATTCTGCCAGGTAAGCATTACCTGGGTCTCAGCTACCAAAGGCAGAAAGAGTCTCCTTTATTATAAGTCATATTTTTCTTCTTTTTCTACTTCCAGATGGAGTATCTCTGAAGAAGATGTTCCCTTCCTCATAGCAACTAACGGAGAACTTCAAGAAATACTCAATGCACACCACGACCTGAACAGTTCTCCAGTCTCAACTGGCACACACCCTGAGTCCAGGCTTGAAATGGAGCCTCCCTGGCCTCAGATCATGTTTCCACCCTTGAAATGACAGAGACAGAGTCCTTCCCTTCACACCCAAAGGAAAATCAGCATGCATCACTGTAGGAGCATAACAGGTGTGGGGCAGGTGAAAACAAAAGGCATCCTTAACAGCCACTTACTAACTGGAAGCATCTTCATAACTTGGGGCAAACACAGAGGCACTCAATGTCCATTCCCCTACTTCTTCTTCGTGGCTGATGGAACCTCAGTTTTGTTTGCTTGATAATATGCTCAGTTCCAAAGCATGAATCATAACTGACCTAAACCAAAATTAATAATCACATGCCCCTTTTCTAAATTATTGAATGGGTGATTCATAACAAGCTCTGGTCAGAAAGATAGAGGGAAAATCTGCTGGGGATGTGTGGCTCTGGGAAAGATTTTCCTCCCTGAAAGGAAGAGAAGTTCATGCAGAAAGCTCATTTGCTGTCCTGACCCAATACCAGTTCCTGCCCGTAGACAAAGCTGTACATGGTTGTGATGCCTGGAGCTGCTGCAGCCATAAGTGGACTATGAGGTCCAAGAGAACAGCAGGTATGCCAACTTAGAGCCCTGATATGCCATGGAACTACTGGGTTAGCTCTAGAACTACCATCGCCAGGCTCTCTGCTTGTTAGGAAAACAGTAGGTATGAAGCCAGCTTTTCTGTTTCTTACAGACATACACACCCTAACTATTCCATGACTATTCTCCACAAATATACATAAACCTCTCTTCATGTAACAGGGGCAGGCAAGGAACAAGCAGGCACTCAGTCATCCATCCTTTGGTGTGTGAAAACTCCCTGGATTATCTCTAATTCACGTTATGCAAACAGGACTGAGAAACGGACATGGAATCTACCACTCTTCTTCACTTGCCTTGTATTAGATTGAACCTTATGAAACTAGTGATATTCAATGCTTTCTGACCTACAAAAAATGCAATTTCATATGCTTCAACCTAATATATTTCAACCAGTAGGGACACCCTCTTACACCCTTTTTCAAGTGTGTCTCTGTTAACAAGTGTAGACACAGAAAAACTTCTTCCTTCATTTCCTAGCTATGGTGATCCCCTGAGAAACATTTGGAAAAAATGATAATAGTAAATGGTACTAGAGATGCAGCAAAGGTGTGGCTATTGTGCAGTCAGCCTGGGAAGCAGCTTTCTGAGTATGCAGCCGTACTCTGGACTAGCACTGCCCAACAAGACCTTCTACAGTGACAGAAATGTGCCATTGCACTGTCCAAAGAGTGGCCACGAGCCGTGTGGGACTACTAGAGTCACACGAGCACTTGTAATGTGGCTACTGTGACTGACTGAATGTTAATTGTACTTAATTTTAATTCATTTCAACTTCAGTTTCAGTTGCCACGTGCTAGCTAGCAGCAACCAAACTGGACAGTGCAGCTCTACCCTTTTAATGACTGTCCCCATGGCCTCGCTTTAACTGCAGCAGCTGATCTTTGTCCTGCTCCATCATTTCTCACAAAACCTAATCTTATGGTCAATATGACCCAGAGTGCAGAGAAAGCTTTAACTCCGAATCCTAAACTAGGTCTGGATGCAGAAGGCCAAGGCAAGCTGTGTGCCAACAGTCTCTGTGAGGGAGTAACACATAAAGGCTGGAAACCAGCAAGGGTTTTGGCTCATGTCTCCCAAGAAATCAACTTTGGGTAAACCTCAGGCACTAATACCACTTCTTCAATTTGGGCACTTATTTAAGGATGATGAGGAATGGTGATGACAGTTCATTCAGTTTGTCCACAAGTTTCTCAACCTTAGTTGGGGTAAAACCAGATCCATCACCAGAAATGACCATGTCTGGTGAATGTCTGTGGATACCTTCTTAGCACAGAGCTCTGCTTGTTGCAGCAGAGGTCTGAGACGGAGCCAAGAGAACTTCCTATTAAGCCATTCATCTGTTAATTTAAGATACTGAGTGTCTCCCATAAGCCGAGCACTGGTGCATGCCCGGGAGATGCAGAGATGAGCAAAACAAAGTCCCTGCATGTAGGCAGTTTCCTTCCAGTGGCTCATTCTAAGAAGGTGCTTTAAAAATAATCACAGATGTGATCCTGCAAACTCAAGGCACCCTGGTAGCTTCCTAGGAAACCAGGTTCTTCTGCAGAAGAGCTTAGTGTGCTAAGTAATCTGGCAAATGCCCTACTCACTTGCAGCCTCTTCAATACCAAAATCTGTCCTGGGCTATATATGGTACCTGATCTTGGGAAGCTTTCACATAGGATGGACAAATACATTATAACACAGGGAGATAAGCTCTAGGAACAAGACCCATGGAGACTGGGTACCTCTGGAAGCAGGTTTATGGGGAAAGAATGTCAGAGAAAGCTCCTCAGGAAAGACCAGCCCCAGCTGAGTCTCATGGAAGGGGCTGAAAATGGTGTGGTTGGCAGTGGTTCTTCACTGCCACCTGCCTCAGAACCACCTGGGAACGGGCCAACACCTTAACCCAGCTCAGGCCAAGTAAATAAGAGCCTTTGAAAGTAAAGCCCAGGCACAGGTATGGTCTAAAAGCTCCCCAGCTGATTCTAATGTGCAATTAGGGTTGAGATCCACCACTGCTCCTGTGAGAATGACAAGCAAGTGGTGCCTCTGGGACCAGTGACCTCTTCAGACTGGCAAAGCACCATGTCTTGCCAATGGGTTTCAGCGCCTGGCAATTTGCTATGGATTCAGTGTGACCAAAGAAATGACAGTAGAACGTTTCTTTGGGCTGAAAGGGTTTATTACCTGGCTCGTTCTCCGGGCGGTTAGGTCGAGCACTAGCGTGTCTCCCTCCACCCAGAGCACTGGGCCAAGCACTCTATATAATGCAATAATAGCTTATTGCCTAAAGGTGTGGAAGCAGTAGCCTAGCAACAGGCCAGGTACATCACCAAGTGGTTTAAATTCAGTGAGGATCCTGGGCATAGGAACCCCAGCTTCCTCACACTCCACCCTTCCAGGATTCTCACCTTACAGTCTACATGCTCTCAATCTTCCTGCAATGGTCCCTATGCAAGAAAGCTGGAGCACTGTAACCACATTCCACAACAGCAACAGAGGCTAACAACGACTTAGACATAATAACAAAAATTAAGATACAACAAGATTTTGATACAGGTAATAAAAATTATAATAATCCTCAAGCCAGAGGAAGTTCCCAATTCACAAAGACCTTAGGGATGATAAGACACATGTTTTAATGCCACAACATAGGCAAATCTTGTCCATCAGGTAGGATGCATGCAAGAGAGTAGTCCTGTGATAGGACTGTAGCAGGAAGGGGGTCCCTTCCAGGCCTAGTATACCATGCTTTTACTCCTCTCCCCATGGGAGTTACTGAAGGGTCTATATATAGTGCTACTGGAGGTGCATGCACTGGCCATAATGATAAAACAAAACTCCCCAGTAAGATGCTCCTACCAACTGGAACAAATAGTTCTAAAATTCATATGGAACCACAAAAGACCAAAATCGCCAAAGCAATCCTGAGAAGGAAGAATAAAATGGGGAATTATGCTCCCTAACTTCAAGCTCTACTACAAAGCCCCAGTAATCAAGACAATTTGGTACTGGCACAAAAACAGACCCACAGACCAGTGGAACAGAATAGAGAGTCCAGATATGAACCCAAATATATATGGTCAATTAATATACAATAAAGGAGCCATGGACAATGGGGAAATGACAGCCTCTTCAACAGCTGGTGTTGGCAAAACTGGACAGCTACATGTAAAAGAATGAAACTGGATCATTGTCTAACCCCATACACAAAAGTAAATTCAAAATGGACCAAAGACCTGAATGTAAGTCATGAAACCATAAAACTCTTAGAAAAAACATAGGCAAAAATCTCTTGGACATAAACATGAACTCTTCATGAACATATCTCCCCGGGCAAGGGAAACAAAAGCAAAAATGAACAAGTGGGTCTATATCAAGCTGAAAAGCTTCTGTATAGCAAAGGACACCATCAGTAGAACAAAAATACATCCCACAGTATGGGAGAATATATTTATAAATGACATATCTGATAAGGAGCTGACATCCAAAATATATAAAGAGCTCATGTACCTCAACAAACAAAAAGCAAATAATCCAATTAAAAAATGGGCAGAGGATCTGAATAGACACTTCTCCAAAGAAGAAATTCAGATGGCCAGCAGGCACATGAAAAGATGCTCCACATCGCTAACCATCAGAGAAATGCAAATTAAAACCACAATGAGATATCACCTCACACCAGTAAGGATGGCCAACATCCAAAACACAAACAACAACAAATGTTGGTGAGGATGTGGAGAAAAGGGAACCCTCCTACACTGCTGGTGGGAATGCAAATTAGCTCAACCATTGTGGAAAGCAGTATGGAGGTTCCTCAAAAAACTCAAAATAGAAATACCATTTGACCCAGGAATTCCACTCCCAGGAATTTACCCTATGAATGCAGCAACCCAGTTTGAAAAAGACATATGCACTCCTATGTTTATCATAGCACTATTTACAATAGCCAAGAAATGGAAGCAACCTAAGTGTCCATCAGCAGATGAATGGATAAAGAAGAGGTGGTACATATACACAATGGAATACTATTCAGCCATAAGAAGAAAACAAATCCTACCATTTGCAACAACATGGATGGAGCTAGAGGGTATTATGCTCAGTGAAATAAGCCAGGCGGAAAAAGACAAGTATCAAATGATTTCACTCATATGTGGAGTATAAGAACAAAGAAAAAAACTGAAGGAAGAAAACAGCAGCAGACTCACAGAACCCAAGAATGGACTAACAGTTACCAAAGGGAAAGGGACTGGGGAGGATGGGTGGGAAGGGAGGGACAAGGGGAAAAAGGGCATTATGATTAGCAGACATAATTTGGGGGTGGTATGGGGAGGGCTGTACAACTCAGAGAAGACAAGTAGTGATTCTATAGCATCTCACTACGCTGATGGACAGTGACTATAATGGGGTATGTGCAGGGAACTTGATGATGTGGGGAGTCTAGTAACCATAATGTTGCACATGTAATTGCAGATTAATGATACCAAAATAAAAAATAATTAATAAAACGAAAATAAAGAAAGAGATAGACTTGTAACAAATGGAAAAAAAAAAGATGCTCCTACCTTCTGGCCATTCAGGATACACTACTGTGATCTTTGGGAGCCACTCTGCTGTTATTCCAAAAATACACAGGAGGCCAGCTTCCAGGCCTTGTCCCCAAGGTGCCAGGAGAGCCAGCCATTGTTGGTCCATGTGTTGAAAGGTCCAAGGCCACATCCACTAAATGGAGTCTCCAGAGTTCAGTGCAGGTTGGTGCTGGCAGCAAGGTATTATTGTGGTGGCCAAACCTTGGCTTCAGTGATTCTTCCTTGGTTTGTACTTAACAGCTGTAGAGGGGAGGCATCCATATGTATTAACATGTTTACAGAGCTCACTTTCAGGGCTCTCATTCAAACGCTGTAGCACGGCCCATAAGTGGACTGACCATCCCTGCAGACTACTGGTATCTGACTTTAGTCCAGATTTTAACAAGCCATTGTGCCTCTATATCATGCCTTCTGCGGTAGGATTGTATGGCACATGAAACTTCCATTTTATTCCCAGCTGTCGCACCCATCCTTGCAGTGTATGTCCAGTTAAATGGGTGCCCTGATCACTCAATTACCTGTGGTTAGCCATAGGCAGCAAAGAGATGCTCCAGGCCTCTTTTGGTCATCTGCTGGTCTGCACAACGGGTAGTAAAAGCAACCAGAAGTCCAGTAGCCGTGTCCACACAAGTCATGGCATACCAATATCCTTCTGATACAGGTAGAGGCCCAATATAGTCTATCTGCCACCTGACGAGGGGTATAGGCACCTTAGATATTATCCCATGTTGCTGTGAAACTCGGTGTAAGTCCCTTTTAGAGCATATGACACACTCCTGCTGGGCTCTACTAACTTCTTCAAAGGTCAAACTTCTTCAAAGGTGCAAGCGCCACCAATGGGCTACAGCCCACATTGTCTTTTGCCCCACATGCAACAAACGCTGATGTAACCATTGGGCTACATCAGAGGCAGGATTTCCTTCTAACCAACGTATCTGGGCCAATTTATCTGCTTCATCATTTCCTGGGGATGCCAGTGGCAAATGAACTGTCACATGGTATACTGTAATTATTTTAGTCTTGACCAGAGGCCCCTAAGTCTTACCACAATTCTTGCCCCCAAAGGGGTTGGTGACCAACCAGCCAGTTGGCATGGTACCAGGTTGGTAGCCACAGGGTCAAGCCCCGATAGACAGCCCAGCTGTCAGTGCAGACAACTATAGGGAAGGGTTCCTGGCTGATCACAAACCACATAGGCCACAACTCTGCCCATTGACTGCTCTTCCCCTCACCAAGCCTAGAAGACCCAGAAACTCCTGTAGCAATGCTACAGTTGTAGGGGTAGGAAAGGCCTGGACTTTATTTATAACTGCTTCTGGTATAACTTTGGTCTTACCCGACCAGACGACCCCCAAGAATTTGACAGACAAACCAGGTCCCTGAACCTTGGTACTGTTCACAGCCCATCCTTTCTACTGTAGATGTTGCAGCAGTCTAGGTGCTGCACCTTCTAGATCTGAAAGAGAATTGGATGTGAGCATGACACAATCAATATAATGGTACAGATGCACTGTTGGCGGTTTCTCCCATGTAGCCAAGTCCTGGGCTACAAGTCCATGACAGATGGTGGGGCTGTGGAGGTATCCCTGTGGAATGATGGTGAAAGTCCACTGCCATCCTTCCCACGTGAAGGCAAACTGTTCCTGACTTTCCTGCTCAATGTCAATGGAAGAAGGCATTAGCAAGATCTACCACATAATGGTATGTTCCTAGTTCATGGATGAGGGTATCCATCAAGCCTGCAATACAGGGGACAGCAGCATGCATAGCGGATATGACTTTATTCAGTTCTCTGTAATCCACAGTCATACTCCAGGAGCCATCTGGCTTTTTTACTGGCCACACTGAGAAATTGAAAGGACTATGGATGGGCTTTATAATACCCACCTTTTCCAGTTCCTGGAAAGTTTCTCCAATCTCTTTATGCCCTCCAGGCCATTTTTATTGTTTGGTATTAGTCACCCGCTGAGGCACAGGCAAAGCTATGGGCAGGTGCCTAGCACGTCCCCTCAGAACTGCCTTTACCACACGTACTCTCAGTCTGAACTCACCTGCAGGATATCAATCCCCAAAATATACTCAGAGATAGGAGATACATACACAGTATACTCTTTTGGGAGTAGACACCCTATTCCCAAAGGGAGTTGCATTTGTTTCACTCTGATAGCCTTACCCCCATATCCATCTGTAATAGTGGGGGTCCTGGGAAACCAGAAATCAGTGAACATTCAGTCCCTGTGTCCACCAAAGCCAGGACACGTTGTATGTTCACTGGGGACCAATGGATAGCTATTTCAACGTGTGGCCTCTGGTCCCCCCTGGTCCCTCAAGGCAGATACCTCAACCTTCCCCTCAGTCAAACCGTGTTCCCCAATCATCTTCCTGTGTGAACTCGAGTGAGGTTGGCTCGATCTCCAGCAGGAAGTCTTGCAAACACACAGGCTGGACTCGTGGCTCTGTCTCTGACCTCTGCCTCTTTGGTCTTAATGGCTGGAACTGCTGCTCTGGTTTCAGCTGTTGCCATAGCTCTAGTAAGATCCTATTTGAATTCCCATCTAATTTCCTTCTGTCTGCTCCTGCCCATATTAAATCAACCCACATCTGGGTCCTCGTAACCTTCATGGGGCCCTGTAAATTCTTCTTGTGAGTAACAGGTCTTATTTCTTTCTGGGTTCTCATTGCTTCAGCCTCTCCTAAATCTGCTACTGTACGTGTCACCTTGCTTATGGGCTGCCCTAAGTAAGGGGAAAAAATGGCCACTAGAGACCCAAAGAAGGATGTGGGAGATGTTTGAAGCACAATATTCCTCATCCCAGTAGTGGAAGGCTCGCCATCTGGGCCATGATTCTCTGTACTATAGATAGCATTTCTTATGCTTAATTCTTATAACACCTGTTGGAGCTCAGCATATGTCTGCCATCTAGCAGGAGAGGATGGTAGATCATCCTGATTGGGCCACACAGCACAAAGTGCAGCCATAAGCCAATCGAGGAGGGAGTGATTCTCTGGGGTCTGCTGTGCACTTTGTAACCGCTGCCTCAAGGCAGGGTGAACCATCAAGGAAGCCAGCTTTCCCATTTCTGATCCTGCAGAACAATTCCATTCACCCCCTAAGTCCCACAGATGCAGGAGCCAAGCTGATATTGACTCTGAAGACTTCTGCCTAAACCAGGAGCCCAAATCCACCAGTTCAGCCTGAGTATAGGGGTGGAGCATACAGTGCTCCATGACCTGGGGAGGGGGCTGCACCTCTCCTTGGGGAACTCTCAGCTGCTGGGTCTTTATTTTCTTGGTGACCACTGGGCATGCTTTCAATAGAGGAGGGGTCAGTGCCTCCAACAACACTCCTTCATCTTTCCACAGCTCCTCCATTTACAGGGCTGATGGCACCTTTCTCTCCCCTCCCGAGTGCCTCCTCTGCTACATCCTTTACCTTTTCTACAGTGCCTCGCAGCAATGCTAGCTGTCTTTAGCAGCTCTCTTACCTTCACCTCAATGCTTTGCAGCTGGTGTTCTCGTGCCACCTCCACCTGTGCTTCCCTCAGGAGTTTGTCTTTTTCCTTGATGCCCTTTTCCTCCTTCAGAGCACCTGGCAGCACTGCTGTCTCATTCTGTAAGGAATATTTTACCTCTTCGACAGCACCTCGCTGCTGGTGTTTTCATCTGCATCCTCTTGCATCAATGCCATTTCCTTCTTCAGTGAATCCACAGCAGTTTGCAGCTTGCTTGCATTTTCATGCTGCCATTTCTTGAGTCTTTTTCATGAGCGTGTCCTTCTCTTCTGTAGACTTTTTTAATACTGTGAGAAACAGCCAACTCAGTCCCCACTGCCTCAAAAGACATACTTACTATACCAAGGGCAATCCTTACTGCCTCAGGTATCACTTCCACTTGCCTCTAATCCTGGGATGGGGCCCATCCCTTTAGGAGGCAAGCCACCTCAGACCACATACCCACTGGGGGACAATCCACTGTCTCCCCATTCATAGGGGCAGCCTGCTGAAGCACCCCTCCTATAAGGGCAGCCTGTCTTTTTCCTTTGTCAACAATGAATCCTGCCAACTACACCAATTATCTTGCCAATGGGTTTCAGCCCCCGGCAAGTTTGCTATGGATTCAGTGTGACCAAAGAAATGACAGTAGAACGTTTCTTTGGGGTGAAAGGGTTTATTACCTGGCTTGGTCTCCCAGCGGTAGGTTGAGCACTAGCATCTCTGCCTCCGCCCAGAGCACTGGGCTGAGTTCTCTATATAGTGCAATAATAGCTTATTGCCTATGGGTGTGGAAGCAGTAGCCTAGCAACAGGCCAGTTACATCATCAAGTGGTTTAAGTTCAGTGAAGATCCCAACTTCCTCACACACCAACACAAATTAAAACTTAACAAACAAGCAAAAATTTTAACTCATTCATTGCAACGAACAGCACAGCAGAAGAAAATGACTGCTTCCAAGACATGAACAATTCAGCAATGGGTGATTTATGGGGGGCATGGGGGAAATTAAATAGCTCCAGAAAACCTTGAACCCCTTTGTCTTGTCCCAGAAAGTTCACTATGGATTCAGTGAGACTGAGAAATGACAACAGAATGCTCCTGGGGTAAAAAGGCTTATACCTGACTTTATTCTCAGAGCGGTAGGTCCAGCACTACAATCACGTCTGCACCCGGCAGTCTGCAGGCCCATAACCACCTCCATCTCTGCCTCCCCCAGAGCACTGGGCAGGGCTCTTTATACAATGACTTAGTCAATAATAGCTCATTGTCTACAGGTGTGGGAGCATTCGCCCAGGCCAAATACAACATCAAGTAGTTTAGGGCCAGGTGAGGGTCCTGTCTATAGGAACTTCCATTTTCCCCACACCCTTCATTTAGAGATGTGTCACGGATTAAGTATACTTCAAACTGAGCCCTGACCCAAGTCTGAAATTATGATGCCACAAAACCAAGGTGGGGGCCAGAAGCCCTAACCTGTCTCCATACTCACCCCAAATCCCCCATTCTCTATCCAAGGAGAGCAATTATATTCCAACACCACTAAACCAAACACCTAGAGTTTAAAAGAAGGGAATATGGGGAAGAAATGAAAAGAAGGACATTTAGTAGCAAGTTAAAGAAAAATAATTTGCATGTAAGCCAGCATATTCCTCTTTGCATTCATACCATTCACCTTTACAAAAACAGCGTTTGCCAGCCAGGACCAGCCCATGGGTTAGTCTCTGAAATCACTGTCCTTGCATTGAGGGCCTACAGCTAGAGTGCCTGCTGCACAGGCCACCCCAAGGAGGGTCACTCTTCCCTAGTCCCATGGCAGGGGGCCTTTCCCCAGGCAAGGTGTCAGTCACTGCTTGGCCAGCTCCAAAATAAAGAGGCAGATGGCCTCCCAACACTCCCTGGCTGTTTGTGGAGCAGCTTAGTACGTTTTCCCTAGCCACCTTCTGCACCCACCCAAGCCTATCTGGGGGCATACTTGCCACTGAGGTCAACTTACCCACCTTTCTTCCTGGCAAGGACCCTTGGTTATTAAGTGCCTATTTGCCCATCTTAAAGTGCCACCTCACTCGGCCTCCTACATGTTTTGTGGTTGTAAACCTTATAGCTCAAGGTAAAGAGAAGGCCATTTCCTATCAGAGAAGAAAGATACCCCATCAGTGACTGTGGATAAAGTGAAGGTTCCTATGGCCAGGATTCTCACCTGGCCCTGGTTGGCTAGCTCACCACACACGTGTGGGCAGTATGTTTTTATTGACTCTATATAAAGAGGTCCACTCAGTCCTCTGGGCAATGACAGGTGGCAGGGCTGCAAGGCTGCAGGAGGGCAGAGGAAAGGCTGGAGTCGTGGCAGCACCGAGGACAGAGACTGAGACAGCTGCAAGGGTAGAGAGACCCAGAGGCAGAGGCCAGTTTGCTGCATGCAGACTTGCTCTGGGTGGATGAGATTCTAGTGATTGGCCTGCCACCGTGGGAATAAAGTTGGGTATAAACCCTTTCACCCCAAGAACACTCCATTGTCATTCCTCAGTCTCACTGAATCCATAGTGAACTTGTCCAGGGCTGAAACTCATTGGCAAGACAACTGGCGATAGTCCACAGGATTCATTGTTGACCAAGAAATGGAACAGGTTTCCCTCATGGGAGGAGTGTTTCATGCTGTGCCTATAGAGACATTCGAGTGTCCCCCAGTGGACATGTGGTCTGACATGGCTTGCCTCCTAGAGGACTGGGTCCCACCCCAGGACTGGAAAGGGATGGATGAAACACCTGAGGCAGTAAAGTTGGCCCTCAGCAAAATAGGGAATTCCTTAGAAAAACAGAGTGCCATGAGGCAGCAGGAATGGTGGGGAGTTTTCTTCTCACAATATTGAAAGGCCGTAAGGGAGAAAGACGCCTTCCTGCAGGAAACACGAGAAAAGGCAGCATGAGAACATGAGCTGCAAGGTGCCATTAAGGAGGTAAAAAATTTGTTGGTGACTGTAATGGCGTCACTACAAGGTGCTGTGGAAACGGTAAAGGATGTCGTGGTAGGCCAAGAGGAAGCAGCATGAAAAGGAGCAGCAGCCCTAGAAGCAGCAGCATGAGAGTCAGGCTGCCAGGTGCCATGGGGCAGGTGAAGGATGCAGTGGAGCTGGCAGCCCCAGAAATGGAGGAGCAGAGGTTTGATGAACAGGTGGGGTGGGGGCCCTGCCGTGCCAGAGGCATCAGCCCCTCCTCGGTTGAGACCCCACCTGGTTGAAAGCTGGTGGAAAGCACAAAAGAAAATAAAGACTCAGCGACTGCGGGTTCTTTCAGTAAAGGTACAGCTCCCTCCCCAGGTCGTGGAGCACCCTATGCTCTGCTTCTATCTTCAGGCTCAGGCAAGGAAAGCACAAAAGGAAATATGGTCTGCTTTTCGAAGGAAGAATTTAAAGGTCCCCGTGAAGGTCATGAGGACCCAGATGTGCGTTGATTTGATAAAGGCAGCAGCAGAGAGAAATTGGATGGAAAGTCAAACAGAATCTTACTGGAGCTATGGCAACAATTGAAACTGGAGCAGTGGTTCTGGTTGCTGAGGATGAAGCAGAAGCCAGAGACAAAGCAACAAGATCAGCCTGTGTGTCTGCGAGACTTTCTCCTTTCTGGAGAGGCTGGAGAAGCTGGTTATTGTAAGGCCCACCCACGGTTCTTTTGGTTAACTCATTTGAGTAGAACTGGTTTGAATACAGCCACTTGGTGACAATGGATCTCCTCAGGCTTGAGGGTTATTATAATTTGTTGTAATTTTTGTTATTTGTATATTGTCATAGCCTCTGTTGTTGTTATGTTATGGAATTTGATTACAATATTCCAGTTTCCTCGCATAGGGACCATTGCAGAAGACTGAAGGCACATAGACTGAGAGGCGAGAATCCTGGAGGGGTGGAGAGTGGATAAAATGAGAGTTCCTGTGGCCAGGATTCTCACCTGGCCCTGGTCGGCTAGCTCACTACAAACATGTGGACAATACATTGCTATTGACTCTATATAAAGAGCTCCACCCAGTGCTCTGGGCGACAACAGGGTGGCAGGGCTGCAAGGCTGCAGGAGAGCAGAGCAGAGGCTGAGTGGTGGCAGCACCGAGGACAGAGACCGAGAGGGCTACAGGGGCAGAGACGCCCAGAGGCAGAGACCAGCTTGCTGCATGCAGACTCTCTCTGAGTGGATGTGAGAATGTTCCACTGTCATTGTTTTTGGGGTCTTTTGGTCTCATTGAATCCATAGTGAACTTGTCCAGAGCTGAAACCCATTGGCAAGACAGTGACATAACTTCAAAATCAAAGACCAGAGATAAAAACAAAGACCCTGAGATGCACCTGGTCCTTAGTATCTGCAGTGGATACATCAGCAGCATTCTCCTACTATGGGGCACAGGTGGCACCTGGGAAAACTATGCAATGGTGAGCATAACTAGTAGCAGTGTGGCAGGAACACCGTCCTCACAACCCATAATGGTAATGCTACTGCAACAACACATAAACCACAGTCAACAAAGCGAGTGACCAATCTTAGCACACGGGTGCATTCCACAGGTGCAAGGGTTTCATGGAAGGGGCTTGAATGTTGAGACATTGTAGATTACATGCAGTGTAGACACAAAGTCTCCGGGCTGGTCCCTGGTGTTCCCAAATCAGTTGACAGTAACAATCATGTTAACAAACAAGCTGCCATTCACGAGGAGCTTCTTATTTCACGGGCTGAGCTGAAGTGTCCTAAACTTCATTGCATCTTCCCAACAAACCAAGGGGTGGGTGTTATTACTATCTCCTTTCATAAGTGAGGGAACTGAGGCTGAAAAAGTTAGGGTAACTTACCATTGTCCCACATGATGTAATTGGTGGTATTGAGAGATGCAACTGGATCTGCCCAGACCTCCAGAGACCCGTCCCCACACGCCACCCTGCAGAAAGCCCAGAGGACTTGTTTGCATCTGAAGGTGGCTCTAGCCCCCCTCTGCCCACTTGCTTGACCCTGCGCAGGTTGTTCCACGTCTGCAAACCTCAGTTTTCCCTGGTAAACCAAGGCATGCCCCAGCCCCACCCATGTCACAGTCACCACGGTGGCTCGTGGGAAAGTCTAGCTCTGAGGGCAGGCACCAAGTCTGCCTTCATCTCTAGCGTTTTGCTCTCAACAAGTGTTGGTTGAAGAAACAATGCAACAGAAAGTGCTCAGAAAGCTGCCGAGTATCCTGAAGAACAAGTGCCTGAGGCTCGCAGAAGGCAGTATGGCTCTGCACACAGCCTCCCCCAAATGGCCGTGGCCTCACTGCTGAGGTGGTAAACCCCAGGCTGGCCAACACTAAAACAGGCACCATGCCACAGATTACAGCAGGGGGCCACCGTCACATGGCCTCCTGAGCACAGTGTCTGTTCCAGGTTTGGGCAGGTTTAGTCCACATCCTCTGTCCAGGTTTGGGTGGGTCTAGTCCACATCCTCAGCCCCTTTCAAGCCCACCCTTGTCCGTCCCGTGGCCCAGCAGAGTCCTAAACCTTCACTGGGCTGTTGAAAATGGCACGCCAGTGTCTCTCCTCAGCAAAGACTACTCAGAAGTGGAAAAGTGAGGATGTTTTCCCTAAGATATGCCTTAGATGCCAAGGTGCCCAATGCCACTCCACAGGGACAAGCAGCCCCACGGAGATGAGAAGCCTGTGCCCGATGGAGGTGCCAGGCAGTCTTCATTCCCGTATCAGCCCTCTGGGACAGCTAGCCCAAGAGGCCCCAGCTGTCACTCTGTACCCCACAGGCTGCACCCCAAGGTGGCCCTGACCACCTTCTCTCCTGCAGTGCGGTCTGGGTTCCCCGGGGATCACCTTCCCCACCCCAACCCAGGTCAGGAGAGCTGAGAGCCTGGGGAGATGGTGAGATAACACAGAAACAGCCTATGGCTCAGCTAGACCCTCACACCTGCAGTCATAGCACACAGTCAGCTGGCCCCCAGGTTACTGAAATGCTGCCCCTCCCCTTCAGGAGCCCCTCACTCCCTGTCCTTGACACAGAAGTCAGGCTAGGGGAGTGAGTGGAGCCATCTGGCTTCCACCTCGGTCTCCTAAAAACCCAAGGTGGGCCAGGAAGCCCCCGCAAGGACACAGCATGTCATCCTAGTGCTGTCTGGGGACAGTGGACAGTGCAATGATGGCAGAGGGTAGGAAAATGAACTGCAATATCTGCAGGCTGCCCTCCCTGCCCAGCTCCCTTCTGTCCCTGCAGGTGCCAAACGCCCGTCAGCTTCTGCCTCAGGCCCGCACAGGCCCTGGAGCCCAGACAAGTCTATAGAGACTGCCTGTGGTGTGCATGGGCTTGGCATGGGCCCAACCCAAAGGCAGAAAGCCCATGACTTCAGAGCACCATGTTTGCTTTGAGATCTAAGAACTTGCCATCTGGGGCATTGAACTGGGCTCTGAAAGTGCCAGGGTGAGTGGAATGCCACAGCTGCCCTCAAAGGTCATTGACTCATGGAAAAACCACAGATGTGGCCAAATGCCAGGGTTTGTCACTGAATATGAAGCTAGAAAGGTTAACTGAGGCTGGACTATGATGTGCCAAACCAGAGTGCTTGGTGATATAATCCAAGATATAATCTCTACATTGTGATTTCTAGATTTTGTGGGTTGCAAAAGATGATCCAGCAAATGCAAAAAGAAATTACCAAAATTTCCATGTATTTTTTATAATTAAACATAGAACAAATTAAGCTTTATTAATATTCACTGTAAGCAGTGACCACCCACCTACATTTGGTCCACTCACAGTGATCACAGCATCGAGGGTCTCAGGGGATTCTGGGAGCAGAGGGGGCAGTGACAGACAGCAAACTCGATTTCTGCACATTCAGCTCAATGTGACCCACTGGAGCAAAGCCTGGGAAAGTGGAATTGCAGAGCAGATATGTTTTTTCAATGAACTAATCATCCCCCAAGTGGGCCAAAGCCTAAAATTTTCTCCAAAAAGAAAACATGGATTGAAGCAATAATGCAGGAAATAGCGAATAAAATGAAGGCAGGGATCTTAGTGACATTGCAAGGGAAAACTGGCAATATATCAGATCTTACAAGTCAGCCAAAAAAATTTTAAATTATCAAGAAGACTACTGGAATGCAGCTCTACATGGACCATGAGTAATAAGGAACCTTTCCTCAGTGTAAAGGGTACCAGAGATCCTAGCTAATGGCAGCTATGGAACCGTCACAGTTAACGAGACATTTAAAATACTGTTTGCATGATCTTTACCACACTTTTTCTGAACGCGCACGCATACTTCATAGTAAGCATAGTGTGGGGTATGGTGACCCGCACATAAAATCACAACTGAATGATCACACATCTGCTGGCTGCCCTCGTCGCTGTTCACTGTTAACAGGGGAAACTGAACATCTTGCAATCCAGAGCCAGCCTTGATTCTCGTGGGACCCCAGAGCTTCCCCAGGACCTCTTTGGCTTCCATGCTCAGTCACAGGAGGAAACTGGTAGAAAGGGAGGCCGCACACTGCCATCTCCACAACTCTGTCGAAGACCACCCCAAAGCAAAGAGGTCCGGGCCTTTCCCTGGCCATACCAGGTGCCAGAGAGAAACGTCCCACTAAGTTCAGCTCTGCAGCCCACAGAGATGTGAGAGACAATGCACAACCCCACAGTGCAAAATACAGAGTGTACTAGGCCCTTTTATTTATGTTAAAATTTAAGCAAATCATTTCTCTGGAATGCAGACTCACATGTCAAAGCTGGACAGGTGGCCTGTAAAATGTGGGTAGGGAGCCAATGGACGAGGTGAGCTTTATCTAGGCCCAGGTCTGGAGCACCGTGGTTATTCTTGCCCTATACAGATATAAACTAAAATTCTGTGCCACCCTAAGAGCAAATAATAGGACTTAGGTGTTTCAATTCAGCTTTTGCCCCATCTCAATCCATCAGGGCCGCTATGACAAAACACCATAAACTGGGGGCTTAAGCAAGACTTCAGTCTGGGGGCTGCAGAGCCCGAGGCACAGGTGCTGGTCCATTCCATGCCTGTAGCGGCATCCCTGTCCTTCCCACTGTCCTCACCTGGCAGAAGGCAGGGGGCTCTCGGGAGCCCTTTTATAAGACACTGACCCCATTGTGAGGGTCCACCCTGTGGCCTCATCACCTCCCAGAGGCCCACCTCTTCACACTATCACCCCTGGGTCAGGCTCCAACCTGTGAGCTGGGGGAACACTCTTTCAGTCCACAGCACATGACCTCTGGATCCCAATTTCAGATGAACAAATGTGAATCAAGGATGATGAACCCAGTGACCCTTTGTGGTGACAGGTCCTGCTGCTTGGAGGAGGGGGCCTGACCTGGGAGCCCCGACCCCCGTCAAGGCCCCTCTGGGGATTCCCACAACCTCTGGGCAGCTTGTTTCCTTCCAGAAGGGTATGGGGAGGGGGTCCGGTCGGTCTTTAACAAGGACCACTCCGTGTGGAATCCAACAGCCTCAGAAAGGGCCATCCCCAAGAGACCAGCAAACAGGCGGCTCCCAGGCTCCTTCTGCCGCAGAACTGTGTGGGTTTGGTGCCCCCTGCCGGCCCTTTCCTGCCTGCATCTGTGTCCTGGATCCTGTGTTTGTCGCATGTCCTGTGTCTATGTTCTGTGTCCCCTGTGTCCTGTATCCTGTTCCTATGTCCTCTGTTCCCTGTTTTCTGTGCCCCATGTTCTGTGTCTTGTGTCCCTGTTCCCTGTGTCCCTTGTTCCCTATGACCTGTGCTCCCTGTGTCCTGTGTCTGTGTCCTGTGTCCCCCTCGTCCCGTGTCCTGTGCTGGTATCCTGTGTTGTGTGTTTCCCATGTTCTGCCAGAGGAGGACCTCCTAACCATGGGGGTGGTCAGGATCAAAGCAAAATGAGCAGCTAGCCTTCGAGTAAGGGCATATTATCTCAAAAATGCCCCTGAGACATTGACAATGTGGCATATGCGGCTGCTAAGATGAACAAGTACAATGCAGTGGCACTGCACCCCCCCCATTACCCGTGCATGAACCTTCTCGGCCAGCCTGCATGTATCTGCACTGGGGTTGCGCGCAGGGCTAGGCATTTCAATCATTTTTTCAAGAAACAATTAATAAGCCTCTGCAATGAGCTAGGAGGCACTGGTAATAATACCAAGGGTACTTAACACAGGCGAGGGGCAGGGGCCCTGCTCTCAAAGGGCTTTCCCTCTAGAAAAAAATACATAAAAACATAAATGGTTAAATAGTATTAGTTACCATCTACTGAGCCAACCACTTTACCATTACCTCTAATAACAACTGTAAACTAATCATTGCCAGGTTACAGGTGCGGAAACTGAGGCTCAGACAGGCCCAAGGACACAGGTCAGAAGCAGTAGAGGCAGGTCTTAAATCCTGGTCCTCCTGACTCCACTCTGTGTGCCCTCACACCCTTCTGTGTTCTGGTCCGTCACATACGAGGGACAGCACAGCGGCCCATGCGGCCTCACGCCCTGACAGGGCAGGCACAAACCCACAACAGTGTCCCAGGGGGCTGGTGGGTGGTAGATGTGTAGAATTGGAGGTATACAACGTTTTATTTCTTCTGCTTTAAAAACAAACAAGACTTAAAACCCACATGAAACTCTGGTGTGTTGTCAGATAAAAATACTTTTAAACACTAATAAAATTATTATTTGTAAGAAGTGTGAATATTTGTTCATTCTGGTTGGTAGGTGTGTGGTTGTTCATTCTACTATTCTCTGTATGGCTCCATGTTTTTTTTCTTATGTCCTAAATCATGTTTGTAAAAGAGGAAAGAAATTGTAAGGTCAGTGTCCTCCAAGGATCTGAAAATGAAGTTACAAAAACCCGTCTCCCCAACTAGTCACCCATGGGCTGGATGGGAAACCACAGGTTCACCCTCTTGGAAAATGTCCAGCTATGCAGACGGGGCTTCCATCCACAGACCTGCAAGGACTTCACAAGCACAAGTTCACTGCACTTGCTGTCACCGCCTAAAGGAAGAGGAGCAGCTCACAGACCCTTGAACAGGGCCTGGGGAAGATGGCCTGATCCACTAGCACCGCACCACAGGTCAAGACTGCGCTGGGCCCACAGCCTGGCTCCCTTAGTCCCTGGGCCTCCTCGGAAAATAACCTTCCTGTAGACACTTTGACAGGGACCCCCAAACCACACCTCCGGCTCTCAGTTTACTCCCATTCAGGCTCTTGACAGGCCCGGCTTCCCCTCTCCCCATCCTCTGTTCCCTCAGGCTCAAAGGACACAGTCCTCTGGCCGCAGAATCTCCTGGGAGGCAGGAGCCCTCTCCTCTCGGCTTCTCTCACTTGCCCACCTGCTTCCAGCACCAAGGGCGAGGGGGCCCCAGGCCGCTGACGAGACGCTGGCCCTCTGGCCCCACCCCCATCCCTAGCCCCTCAAGAGGCTGCTTGTGGCGCGCGGCGCATGCGCACTTCTCTTTGCAAAAATGCCATTACAAGATGGCGCTGACATCCGCCCACTGCGAGCCGTAAACAACCACGGGGCGCATGCCCAAACAGCCAAATACCACCTAGAGGTTGCATGACCTGAGACGTCAGATCGCCTGAGTCGTATCAGCCAGTAAAAAACAGACACGCCAGTGCTAGTGCTATAAAAGAGGGGTTTTGCCTCTCTTCCTGGTCTTCCTCTTTCCTCTTTCCTCCGGCTTCAATAAAGCTTGCTGCAGAAGGATCCTGGCGTCCGCGTGCGTTCTTGCTGGCGAGACGATTGCGCGGGCCGCAGCTGCTGACTGCCATGGCTCTGAAGTGCAGTGGGCCACTCCACCCACCAGGAACATGCCCCCACTGCAGGGAGGGGTCCTCTCTGCTGCACCCGGGCAGGTAGTGACCTGGCCCTGAGGGGCCCCCGGCCCCTGCCCATCTTCCCCTCCCCAGAAGCAAAGCCCCAGGGCAGCTCCTCCTGGACCACCACAGGCTTCCCCAAGCCATCAACAGGAGAACAGCCACCCTGTTGAAACAAAGCAGGACGAGAGGTCTCCAGCCTGCCAGGGCCACAGGAAGTGGGCTGGGGGCTGAATCAGCCTCTCCACACTTCCTGCATCCACACTGTCTCCTCAGTCCCCTTTCCCAGGCAGGTGACCTGGCCTCCCGGGTTTGTCACCAGAAGATACTGGCACAGTCCGTGGAAGCTGTGAGGGTGCACCCGGGCCCAGCCACCGCCCTGTCATCACAGGCCAAGTGCTTGGGGCTCATCTTGTGGCCAAGAGGGAGCCATGGAGGCCCTCCCCGGGGTGGGGGTGGGGTAACATGGTGGGATGGGGTTTCCAGAAAGACCACACCAGCAGCTGTCAGGGGGCGCAGAGAGATGACTTGGGGGTGATGACAAGGGTGCAGGGGGAGATGGAGGGAGCCTGGACTGTGGTGGGGCAGCATGAGCCAGGAGAGGGGGCGACAGGTGCGGCGGGAGATGCATGGAGCCAGAGGAGGCCCAAGGAATGCTCGCAGTCAACCAGCCAGCAGACAGCCTTTCACTCCCCACAAGACCTGCCCAGGACTGGACAGTGGATGTCTCTTCTCCTTTAGCACCGGTACACTTTTCCTCCAGTGTTTACACAAATGCCCAGTTTACTACTAAACTCTAAGTTACTTTACAATGAAAGTCTTATTTTATTTATCTTTCAACCTCCAGGATCTAACACTGTATCTCAAATACAGTGTTTTGAGAAATAAGGCCAAGAAGGGCCACTGGTTAGAATACAGGAATATATATATATATGTATTTAATTAGTGGGAGAAGCTGGAAGGGAGAATAAGCCTTATCTTAAACAATGTTGAATTAAGGGTGCATGTGTACATTTGATACTGTTAGGTTTGGGGGAGTCACTCAAGTTTTACGAGGAGGGCTATGCTTGGGAAACTAAACTGGCCAAGATGCATTTAATGCGTAAGGGCAGGAGGACGGGCCTGTGGTCAAGCAGGAGGCTCTGGAACATTCCATCACAGGGGGACCCGGCAGAGCTCACTGGCCCCCGGCCCCTCCCATAGAGTGCAAGCTAAGACACTGACCATTAAATGGAAAGTCATATCTCAGAAATTCCAATTCAGACAGACACAAACAGTATAAAATCCAGGGCAAGCATTTCTTTGCGGTGGGAGAACCTGCCCTTTCAAATGCCAAAAGCATGCACAACTCTCCTAAGTCTGCCTGTGCCATCCTGGGAGTCTGAGGCAGCCACATCTGGCTTTAATGACCACTGTCCAAAAAGAAACATCTGGAGAATGGGAAGGCATTTGGGGAAGGGGAAGGGGATACGCTTCCTCTCAAACCACCTAGCTTCTATTTTGTGAAATTCTCCATCATTAAAAGCACTTCAGGCCCCACAATGCTTACATATAGCAGAAAGAAGTGCCTAGAATGGAGGTGCCCCTCACTGAATATTCTGGTGTGGCAGACGGCCTGACAGGGAATGGAGTTTGCCTTCAGAGAGAAATGCCTAGTAACAAGGAAGAGTTGCCCAGGGAGCACAGAAATGCTTACCTGTGGCCAACAGGCATCAGTCGTGTGGGATGTAAACTGCATTGCTGGGCAGGGATGGGGCCTCATACATTTTCATGTCACCACAGTGCATTGTGCATGTGGCAAACATTCCCAAACGTGAATGCATAAATAGCCTGTTTAATGAGAGGTCTCAACTCAAGGTATAAATATAAACTGGCGAGCATATGAGGTGTCTGCAGTTGAGGAAGAATCCAGCTGGGAAACAAGACACCAGGTACCCACTTCTTGCAGACACCCCTGATAAAAAAGCAGGGATGGGGTGAGTTTGGGGTTTAGACTGTATTATACTCAAAGGCTTTGGTTCAATGAGGGGCCCTAGTATCTAACATCATGGAGATATATGTACCAGCAGAAGATCAAATATATTTGCACACTTGACAAACACACAAAACTTACTATGTAACTTGTTTAATTTAATGCTCATAATATGCCCAGAATATAGGTACTATTTTTAGCTTCATTTCCAGGTGAAAACAGAGGCCCAGAGAGGGCCCTGTACCCAGGGTCACAGTATTATTCACATGAAAGAGTCAAGATTTGGACTCAATCTGTCTGGACCCAAATTCTGGGTCTTAATGCTAACACCTGGCCTCATACACAGCTCTTTTCTGGGTTGTTAAAACAACCCTCCACTTGATTTATTCTGTCTGCAGTGAGAAACATTGGATATAGTTTAAGAATTGGTACATCCCTTGTTTTATGAGTAAGAATACTTCTCACGTAAACACTGAACTTGTTGAGAATTAAAATGTGGTTATTGTCTCACAGCAGACAACCAATGCTGTCTGTCTGATTGCTGTGAACACGTGTGAACTTCCAGCATGGAATAGGGCCCAATGTAAAAACTCGCTCCACCTCCAAGGGCGCTGGACACGGCAACTTGTAGGCTCCCTTCCTGATCTCGTGTTGTTGCCATAAAAGGGATAAGTCAGGGCTAAAGTCAGAGAAGACCATGGAAGTAGGATGAGGCAAATGCCCCCTAGAGGGACACACAGGCCCGGGACCACCCACAGATCCTCTGCCATTGCCGCTGGGAGGAGGGCATACCTGAGCAGAGATCTGACACCCGGCAGAGCAGAGGCCCAAGCCTGAAGGGGAAGGAGCAAAACAGGAAAACAGAGTGTGGAGCTTCAGAACTTTGCCCGGAGCATTTTACATTCCACTGTTCTTGGACACAGAGGAGCAGCTGTGTGTGGAGTGGGAGCACGTGTGCAAGGCACGGGCACAGGGCCCGTGTCCCAGTGACTCACACTACCCCACCTCACTGCTGAGTTTTTGGTTGTGTTTAACACCCAGTGGACTTTGTCACAAAGGGACTTCATTCCCGAGAGATTCGCTAGTCCCAAAAGATCATTAGAGGTCAAGATTCTATGAACCAAGTTTCCTAAAATTAAGGACACTGCCCGTGGCACCAACCCCAGGCAGGACATTGTGCTCTCAAAGCACCAAATGAGATTCAGCTTTTAAGCCAATCATTTCAAGAGAAATAACCAAACTTCTAATGCAATAGGTCACAGGGATCAAAGCACAACTTTCAGTTCAAGCTTTGGCCTGTTCAAAGTATTTGCACCTCCAGATTTTTTGTAATTGATGGACAGTTTACCAATTTTTGTTGAACACCAACAGTTTACATGGTATGACCAGTAAGTGAAATTAAAGTTTAGGCTCTGTTTTGCAAAGACAGTGTCACTGAAAGGCACAGACAATGTAGATAAAACAGGACCTCAGCATCAAACAGACCTGAGATTGATTCCCAGCCCTGGCAGCTGTGTAGCCTCAGCCAGGCCACCTCTTGGAGCTCATTTTCTCATTGGTAAATGGGGATAATTACACCTGCCATGAGGATTTGATTTTCTTGGGACAGTTAAATGAGAACAACATAAAAGCTTCCATCTCCCCACCCACCATGTCCCATCCCTATCTCCCCACCTCCCATGTTCCCACCCCCATCTCCCATGGCCCCTACAGGACAGGCGGGCCCCTGCCCTTCCTCCCTCCGGGAGCCTCCTGTGTGAAGGGGCCTCCTCTGTTTGCCCTCCAGTACTGAGCGTCCTGGGCTCCTGAGCCCATCCTGGAGCTGGTAGGCTGGGCAGCCAGGCCACACGTGGGCTATGCCGGGGGCCCACAGTCATAGCGTCCGGCACTGCCCAGGGCTCCGCAGGACTGGGCCAGTTCTTCTGCCTATCTCCTCCCTAACAGGGTTCTTCCAATAGGCAGTCCCTTGCCCCCTCTCCTGTAGGAGGCCTCCTCCAGCTCCCTTCTAGGCACTAGTCCAGGGTGTGTGAGAGAGAGATTAGAAAGGGTGGCTGCCCTGGGTGGTGGCAGAGACCTGTGTTGAGGGGCCCTGAGATTGGGGGGATGGTCCTGGATGGCGGGTCCCAGGAAGAGGCACAGGAGAAAGAAGCCAAATGTGGGCCCTGCTCAGCCTGCTCAGGTACCACCTTCAGCCATACAGACGTGAGCAGTGTGGGCCTGTAGTGCTGAGTAAAGAGCCTCCTCCTCCATGCCACCTCAGCCGATGGGAGCTTGGGGGTCATCTGCGCTGTGCCCGCATGGCTGCAACTACACCTCCGTCCTGCCTCCCACACCCCTCCACCTCTTCTGTCACTCTGGCTCTTCCTCCCACTCATCTGGTTTGTAAATCCACCACTTCCTTTCAGTGGTTAGAGAAGGGACAAAGGCTTCCCTTTATGTTTGCCAGGGTCTAAATTGCTTCTGAAACGCCCAGTGGTAAAGACTGAAAAGGAGCCAGTCTTTTCAGTCGTTTCTGTGGAGTTTAGCAGGGGTGCTCAGTGTCCAGGGACCCCGTCATCTGGCTCACAGCCGCCAGTCTCCAGCTCTGCAGGGAGGAACAGCAGTCCATGCCCCAGGGCTCCTGTGCAAGATACCTGGCCAGGAGAGAGGCGTTGGGCCTGCTCCCCCAAGCCAGGAGTCTCTAGAAGCAGGGAAAGGGGGTGAAGCTGGGGAGAAACAGGTGAGCAAGCTCCAGATAAGCAGCTTTGATGCCTGCCATCCTGCTGCTACCTCTCAGGGGACCTGAGCTTTGGGCCCCAAGGATGCCCTCTTCTCTTTCCTCTCTCCTCTTTCCTTGTCCCCATGGACTTCCTGCAAAGGAGAGGCTCTGGGCTGACCAGCTGCAATCCTCCCAGGCAATTTCTGGCCAATCTGGTACCTCTCATTCATCTAGGTGGATTTACTTGGGCTTCTGATTTCCATTTCACAGGACCAGTGATGAGGCTTGATTCCCTGGCTTTCTGAGGACCCCAAGGAGACGAGGCCTCCACCTCTGGGGGCCACACTCAACAGCACTCCTGGATTCTGCCAAGTGGCCTCCTGAAGGAACACCTTTGTCCGGCAAACCATCCAACCATCTCAGAGGCTCCTCCACCGGCCTGCCCTTCTCACACTCCTTGTCCCTTGACTCCACCCAGTTTCTCAGGGAGCCTCAGGCCTGTCCCCGCCCCCTGCCAGCCCCCACACTCTACCTTTGTCCAACCAGAGTCACTTCTAACAGGGACGCATCTTCAGAGACAAATCTCTGTATAAAACACGGTAATGCTTAAGAACATGAACTTTGGAGTAGGGAAAATCTGGGTTCAAGTTTCTATTCTACTCTCTGCTGTGTTACCAAGACTAAATGAGATTAGATAAATCATGTGAAAAGAGTTCTTAACAAAGTACCTTTCACACAGAAAGAAAACAACAATGATATTATCACTCATGACCATTTATTCAGCACTTGTGGGTCTTACAATGGCCAAAGAGTGAATCCCTTACCTCAGGAGTCTTTCTGTTCAACAGAGGATTCAGATAAACAATTGGATGTAATGTCATAAACAACTGGATGTAAGCAAATCTGCTCAGATAATGAGAGGCATGAGACTGGCCAGAAATTACCTGGGAGGATGCAGCTCTCTGGCCCAGAGTCTCTTCTTTGCAGAAACTCTATGTAGACAACATGGAGGAAAGAGAGGAGGGTGTCCTTTGGAGAAGAAAACTATGTATTTCTTACTATTTCCAATTATCGCCACGTACCCCCACCTATATTCCCCACTAAGTTCTACATAATGTATTTCTTTATACATGTCTGCCCCCAGTTTCTACTAATATTTGGCCTTTGACCCTGCTTCCTGACACAGAGCTCCTAAACCTCTTGGGATTTCCTTGGCAACAGGACCACCTTTCATTCTAATGAGGTGAATCTTGGTGGGCTTCTTGATGGGAGCTGGTCACCAAAAAAACTAAGCCATGATTAGAAGCTGGGAACTTTCAGCCCCACTCCCATTCTCTAGGGAGGGGAGAGGGCTGGAAAATGAGTTAACAACTGATCATGCCTGCAGGATGCAGCCCCCATAAAATCCCTCAAGTACAGGGTTCAGAGAGCTCTCAGGTGTACGAGCACATCTGTGTATCAGGAGGGTGAAGCACCCAGCTCCACAGGAACAGAAGCTCCTGCGCTCAGAACCCTTCTAGACCTCACCCCAAGTACCTCTTCATCTGCCTGTTCATCTATATCCTTTATCATATCTTTTATAATAAACTGGTAAATCTAAGTCAGTGTTTCTCTAAATCCTGTGAGCCAGTTTAGCAAATTATCAAACCCAAGGAGAAGGCTGTGGGAACCCCAACTTACAGCCAGTTGGTCAGAAGCACAAGTAACAGCCTAGGATTTGCGATGAGCATCTGAAATGGGACAGTCTTGTGGGACTGAGCCCTTAATTTCTGGAATCTCCAGGTAGACAGAATCTTTAGTAACAGAACTGAACTGAATTGTAGATTGTGTTCTGGTGTTGGAGAATGGGTTGGTGTGGGGAAAAAACATACATCTGGTGTCCAAAGTACAGAGAGTACAGGGAAATAGCACATTTCTCCTAGACAGATGCAAGGCAGAATTAATAAATGCAGTTACACATGAGAGAGAAGTATGGTGTGCTCTGGGGAGTGGGGAGACAAAGGAAGGATTAATCTTACCAGAAGAACAGAAAAGACAGCAGTAGAGGTGGCACTTGAGCAGGGCTTTGAAGCATGAATAGAATTGTGATCAGTGGAAGCAGCAGAGGGAAGGCATGAAAATGGGAAGGTGCAGGGTGTGTGGAATGAGCAAATGCTGAATGCTAACTTAGGTTCTAGCCTTCCTTCCTCCTTCTCAACAGCTCCAATGCCCAGTAGGCATCCACTCCGTTCTAGGGAAACCTGTGATGTAAGGAGGACCCTCAAAGCAGGCAACCAGTCAGCATATCCCACTGACCACAGGAACTGGTTCAGGGATAAACATATGACATAAACAAGTCTAATCAGACTGAGGATAGGTTAGGAATGCTTGGGCAAAGACATTCTCTCTTTCTTTAGAGACATGAACAAAGAAACACAAAGCCCAAGAGTTGCTGGCATCTTGGGACTATGACAATCAGACAGAATGAGATTGGGTCCTTGAGGCAATTGCTGAGCTGCTGGATCAAGCCCTGCCTGAAGCTCACAAGCTAATGGACCTTTTTTTTTTTTTTACCCAGGAGTAAATAAATCCCTGTATCATTTGAGCTAAACTTTTCAGTTTCTTAATGTTCAAGAAACAACCTGAAATCATATAAAGCAGGAATTATGGGTACATAGAGGGATGTAAAGACATTGAAATTAGAACAGATTAGAGGATTAAATAACTAGAGGCTGTCCTTGTTCCATGCTAAGGTGTCGGACCTTAGGTAGGCTGTGGGAAGACCCCCTGAAAATGAGGAACATTGGTGGCATGACAGAATCTGTTTCAGTAAATTAACTCTGATGACAGGACAAATGACAGGCTGGAGAGACGAGAGATTAGAGGGGAAAAAATGTGACTAATAATGAGTCTGGGGAAAGGACTTTTTATCAAATATCCCCAGATGTCAACATTGCTGGGAGTGGAGCAGGGTGAGCAAGCAAAGATACTGCTGTAGCAACCTCTCCTCTTATCACTACCAAAGGCCTTTCCTTCTCCCTGCAGAGCTGAGAGTTCAAATCCTCATATTGCAGTACCTCAGAAGGCTATCAAGTTGCCTTGGAAGTTTCAAAACACAGGAATTTTTTTCATTTTAAAATCTAAAACAAAGTTAATTTTAATTAACTTAAAAAATTTTAATTATCAATACTTATAAAGGGTGGGGGGAAAGACTATATCCCAAAACAAGAAGCTACAATGAAGTGTCTCCACTTCCAAAAGCTTGTAAGTCACTGACTAATCACGGTGCCACCTGCCCCCCTCCTGGGGGTGCAGCCACTGCAGCACTGGTGTGCTGGGGCCTTCCAGAGCCTGTGGGCAGAGAGGGGCCTAGAGCTCACATGGCTCCATCCCTACATCCATGGGACAGCGGACACCCCTCCTGGAGCAGTGGAAGCATCTTCCTTTTCTCTGTGCCCAGAGAGCCTGCCTCCCTCCCTGGCCTGCTGCCCACAGAGCCTGCACCGCCTGGTGCTGACAATGCAGGGCAGCCATGGCCCCACATCCCCGCTCCGCGATGCAGCCTTGTCCCCTCCACCCCGTATTGTACCAGCACTGGATAACCTGGCTGCTCCCATTCTGATTCATTCCGTCTTTCCCAAGGGCAGACTGCCACCTGCATTCCACACTGAGTGTTCAATTTACATAATTCCAAAGCCTTGCACTGTCCGCTTCCTGTTTTTGTAAATTCCAATTTTTTAGTTTCATGAGAAACAAGAGCACCGACTCACAGCCACCCTCTCCCAAACCAGTCCCTCTGCATCAAAAGAGCCAGGCAAGCTTCTCTCCCATGGCTTCCCTCCTTGTTTTAGAAATAGAAGCTTCAGAAACGCCCAGTGGTTTCCAACCCAGACTTCCCTGTGAACTCTGACTGCATTGCTTACTGGCTTCCTGTTAACAGAGTGCAGTTTCCAGCTGAGTCAGAGAACAGCCAGGCCCAGACGTGATTCATTAGTGCTGCTAACGACACCCTGCCACCAGCAACTGCTTCTACCGGGGCTGCTATGGCCTTCACGGTAGTAACCCTAGCAGAGCAAAAAACTAAAGCCTTGGGCCTGGTTCCCTCTCCCAGATGGTGCCAGTGACAGCAGTAGCACAAGCAGGCATGGCTGGCCTTGCAATGAGACCAGATGCGCCCTGAGTCAGGGAGGCTGCGGGGGGGCCCAGCAAGGCCTGCTGCAAAACGGCTTCCCCTTGCCCCGCCCTCTCTTCCCATGGGCCTGGAGTCTCCTCCCTCTCAGCTTTCCTGGTCTTCCATGGGCTACTCATACCCTAATATGATTAAGGCCATGAGCTCACTTTGGAAAACACTGATCACTTCAAGAGATGCGGAAATGATAACCCAAAAGCCCACCAGACCAGGGAAGAGAGGCAGGAAGAGACACAAATGCCAACTGCTTCTCAGTTCTGCCCGGCCGGGCCTGGCCACAGACTCAGCAGCAGGGAAAGCCTCACCCTTTGCCGTGACTCTGGTTTGACTCCTGATTCCAAGACCCTCTTAAAGGGCCTCAGCAAATAGCAACCCACACAGAAGCTGTGTTATGACCGCACGGACAAAACAAGCCAGTTCCAAACCATGCTGCAGCCATGACAATAAAGGCCTCTTTGCCACCAAGACTGTCACACATGCTGTCTTGCTTAATCCTCTCGGCAACCTAAGAAAAAGCTTCTCCTGATTCTACAGGTGGAGAGTGAAGTGACTCCACAAGTAAATCTGACCCAAGTTTTCTGACTCAAAGTATCACATTACATCACAGTATAACTGATTCCTAGATTAATTAAAATCCAAGATCTAATTCATGGAATACAAAATGCACCTTCTTAAAGTGCACAATTCAGTGGGTTTTAGTTGATTTACTGTGTACAGCCACCAGCCTGTGATTCCTTTTACCTGCAGCTCATGGATGGGCAGGTGTGAAAGTCCCTCACACACGCCAAAGAGCTCAAGGGGCGACCGGGTCCTCCTCCACAGGTGAGTAGTTGCCAGAAGACAGAGAGGAGGCAATAAGAGGACTTGAAGCAGAAGTTCTGAGGTGCCCAGAGGGGAAGGTAGTTTCTCATTAAGAGTTGTGTTATTGCAGATCAGAGATCAACCACCCACTGTGGCTGAGAGGACAAGGGTCTGAGTCTCTGGAATCACCTGAGACAGTAGAGAACTTCTCAGTTTCCAAATTATGTTCAGTCCACATGGAAAGAGCATCTCCTACCCCTTAGTTGGCATCTCTCTCAACGGATTTCTCATAAATGTCTTAAACTTGACTAAATGCAAACTAAAATTCTCCACTTTTCTCCTTGATGTCTGCTCCCTTCTTCCTCCCTCAGCCTCCCCCTCTATCTCTGTCCTAAAGCTCGGGGCCGTCTTGCCTGGGTCCCCCTGCCCCAACTGCTTGGCTCTGCTCTGGGAGTGCTCTCCCTGTGCCCTCCCTGAGGCCCTCTCCGCCCAGGTGGCCCCTGCCCCTGGGTAGGGGCTGCCCTGGAGAGGGTCCCTGGAGCAGCAGTGTCTCTCTTCTGTGCTCTCCTAGCTGCAGCAGGCTCGGCCTCTGTCACAAGCGTGGCTGTGAGTGCACATAGAATGTGATCGCTTCATTAGCGTCTGTTCAGCTGGACCCAAACGCACTAGGGCAGAGATCCCGTCTGGTTGGCTCACCTTCATATTGCCAGGACCTAACACAAAGCCTGACCCCAAGCAGGACAATAAACATTTGATGAACAAATGAGTGACATTATTTTTATTTTCACTTATTTATAGTTATAATTGACATGCAAATTGTATTATTCCAGGTGTACTACACGCTAACCTGGTGTTTGCATATACTGCACAATGATCACCACAGTAAGTCTAGTACCATCCGTCACCACGATTACCAAAAAAATTGATTTCTCGTGATTAGGACAGAATCCCTAAGAGCTCTCTAGGGTAAAATGGCTGCAAACAGAACCATAGGAGTTAAACTAGAGAAGCTAGTATTTAGTCCCACCCAGCTGGTTGCCACGTGGCCTCACCCACAAGCAAAGGGTTGGCAGGAATGCAATGCAAAAGCAGGGACTGCCGGGCAGTGGGCTGGAAAAGCCAGCTACTCCTTTACATCTATTCTTTCGTCCCCCTTTCTGCCCTAAGTGTGGACAAAAGGAGGAGCCAGGAACATGACACTGGCTACCATCAGACCCATGTCCTCCCAGCCGAGCGTCCAAGAAGGACAGACACTCAGGAAGGACACGGGGACAAATGGGAGGACTTGGCAGCCAAGGAGATGGAGCAAAATTAGTTCTTCTAAGCACTTGGCCTAGGTAACATTTCAAGGGGCTCGGGGGCTTGGAAATTCTTTGAAAATGATATGAGGTCTAATTTTTTTAGTACTTTCAGTCAATTTATCAGTAAGGGATATGAAATGTCAACTTTGCTGATGAAATATTCAGAAATAACATTACCAGAGGTTTTGACCCAACACCTGTGATAAGACTACCGTTGACCCTGGTAGCTTCAAAGACCAAAATGCTGAAAGACACTGGTACTGGCCTTGTGGTGACTTTGCAGAACCACATCTGACGTTACACTGTTCCCCACTCGGAGGAATGTGTCCAGGTTCGTTGTGCAGTAAAGGCTGCCCTGCGGCCGCTGCTCACTCAGACTGCAGTTCCGTGGCAGAGTCAAGACCACGCTGGTGGAGGCAAGTTGCCTGTCCTCTGCAGATGGAACAGGAGGTCCTGACACCCCTCCAGGGCTGGGAGAGGGGCAGGGACTGCGTCCCTCCTCCCACACTGCAGCCCCCACGTGCAGTTCTGGTCCTCTTTCCTGGGCTCCCATTAGCACTCAGGGGTGACCCGAATTATCCACAAGACATGAGAAAGCAAATCATCCCCAAATTACAGTGTTTTAACTATAATGGAAGCAAATCATTTGTGATACAGCTTGCAACTCATCTGGACACCTGGTAGAGAAAATAAATAAGGAGTTGATTACTTTCCTGGTAAAAATGATACACTGGTTTTCCAACCCACGTTTACCCATTACCACTCCCTGCTAGCAAAAAGGATGATTTGGGCCCATTTCAACCTTTGTGGCTCTATCTCACCTAACACAATAGCTGTGCTCCTGAAAGCATGCATGCTTTTTGTCTTCTGTAAACAGTACCATGAAAGGCACTAAGGGAGCTTCCTATTTAATGGATTCCTCATTGAATAAATATCAAAACTATGGCTACAAAGACCTTGTGGCACCATGAAAATGATTCAGTGTCATGACAGTGTTAAAAGGAAAAAGTCATAAGCAAAATTGTGTGTATACTACAATTAAAAATTTTGAATAACATCAATGTACACAGCATAAAATTTTGGAGTAGAATTTACCAAAAATGACAATAGGTACATTAGGGCAATGGAATATGGGTTATTTATTTCTCACTCTACTTTCCAAACTTTCTGGAGTGATGTTTTTAAAACTAAAAAAATGTAAATTAAAAAGAATTCTGTGATAAATCCTATTTTAAAAGTTGAACAATTATTCAATTGTGCTATCCAACTGGATCTTTCCATGAGGAACTTCATTTAAGTTTGGACAAATCTGTATTTCCAAGATTTTAAAGCCAGTAATATTTCCCATTAAAATAAATTTTAAATATAACAATCATAACAACCCTAAAGTCAATCAATGTTAAGATATGAAGAAGAAAACACCAGTAAACGTGAGGAGGACTGTGCCTCTGTGTGCAAGCCCAGAGCAGTTTTAAAGACAGGACAGGCTAAAAGAAGAATCTCTCCAGCCTGTGCTTTGTTCTGTACTGGAAACCATCGCTCTTCTCCACCCCTCCCCACATGTTTGCTTTTCATTATTTTTGCTAACAGCAATCACGCCCTTTCCTTGAGCCCTGGGAGCAGACTGAAACCACAGGCAGGAAAGCATCCCAGTTCTCCCCACCCACCCATAAAATACTTACAGAAATGAGTGTGCACGCACGTGCATGCACACACATTCAACACCAAACTTTTCAGAGCCTCAGGCAGGTCTCCCTGACCTTTTGGCTTGCTAAGGACAACTTCAAGAGCCAAAATATGGTTTGTTAATTTCATTTACACTCTACAAATACAAAATTCCCACATGTGTGTTACATAAACCAGTCACCTACCAATAATCTCTTTATTACCTACTTTATTAAACCTATATCAAGTTTGTATACAAAGACTAACCAAGTAAGTTTCAACAAACTGATTCTTTTAAAAGAAAAAATAAGAAGAAAGATTTCATTTCTAGGCTTAAAACTTGTCCACTGAAGACAAATAAAATACATTTTATGGGATGAATTAAAGGTCCAGGGTCAAACTGGGCAGCTACATAAAAGAGAATGAAACTAGGTTATGGTCTAACTCCATACACAAAAGTAAACTCGAAATGGATCAAAGACCTGAATTTAAGTCATGAAACCATAAAACTCTTAGACGATAACATAGACAAAAATCTCTTGAATATAAACATTAGCAACTTTTTCTTGGACACATCTCCTCGGGTAAGGGAAACAAAATCGAAAATGAACAAGTGGGACTACATCAAACTAAAAAGCTTCTGTAGAGCAAAGGACACCATCAGCAGAACAAAAAGGTATCCTACAGTATGGGAGAATATATTTCTAAATGACTTATCTGATAAGGGGTTAACATCCAAAATACATAAAGAGGTCAAACGCCTCAACACCCAAAAACAAATAACCCAATTAAAAAATGAGTGGAGGACCCTCCTACACTGGTGGTGGGAATGTAAATTAGTACAACCATTGTGGAAAGCAGTATGGAGGTTCCTCAATAAACTCAAAATAGAAATACCATTTGACCCAGGAATTCCACTCCTAGGAATTTACCCTAAGAATGCAGCAGTCCAGTTTGAAAAAGATATATGCACCCCTATGTTTATTGCAGCACTGTTTACAATAGCCAAGAAATGGAAGCAACCTAAGTGTCCATCAGTAGATGAATGGATAAAGAAGAGGTGGTACATATACACAATGGAATATTATTCAGCCATAAGAAGAAAACAAATCCTACCATTTGCACCAACATGGATGGAGCTAGAGGGTATTATGCTCAGTGAAATAAGCCAGGCGGAGAAAGACAAGTACCAAATGATTTCACTCATATGTGGAGTATAAGAACAAAGAAAAAACTTAAGGAACAAAACAGCAGCAGACTCACAGAACCCAAGAATGGACTAACAGTTACCAAAGGGAAAGGGATTGGGGAAGATGGGTGGGAAGGGAAGGATGGGGGGAAAAAGGGCTATTACAATTAGCACACATAATGTAGCAGGTGTCGGGGTGGGGTGGTGGGATACAGGAAGGCAGTATAACACAGAGAAGACAAGTAGTGATTCTACAACATCCTTCTACGCTGATGGACAGTGACTGCAATGGGGTATGTGGTGAGGACTTGATAATAGGGAGAGTCTGGTAACCATAATGTTGCTCATGTAATTGTATATTAATAATAGCAAAGGAAAAAAAATGAGTGGAGGATCTGAACAGACACTTCTCCAAAGAAGAAATTCAGATGGCCAACAGGCACATGGAAAGATGCTCTACATCGCTAATCATCAGGGAAATGCAAATTAAAACCACAATGAGATATCACCTCACACCAGTTAGGATGGCCAATATACAAAAGACAAGAAACAACAAATGCTGGCAAGGATGCAGAGAAAGGGGAACCCTCCTACACTGCTGGTGGGAATGTAAACTAGTTCAACCATTGTGGAAAGCAATATGGAGGTTCCTCAAAAAACTCAAAATAGAAATACGAAACCTAGAAATTTCACTCCTAGGAATTTACCCAAAGAAAACAAGATTCCTGATTCGAAAAGATATATGCACCCCAATGTGTACAGCGGCACTATTTACAATAGCCAAAATATGGAAGCAATCTAAGTGTCCATCAGTAGATGAATGGATAAAGAAGATGTGGTACATATACACAATGGAATATTATTCAGCCATAAGAAGAAAACAAATCCTACCATTTGCAACAACATGGATGAAGCTAGAGGGTATTATACTCAGTGAAATAAGCCAGGCAGAGAAAGACAAGTACCAAATGATTTCATTCATTTGTGGAGTATAAAAACAAAGCAAAACTGAGGGAACAAAACAGCAGTAGACTCACAGACTCCAAGAAGGGACTAGTGGTTATCAAAGGGGACGGGTTGCAGAGGGTGGGTGGGGAGGGAAGGAGAAGGGGATTAAGGGGCACTATAATTAGCAATCACAGTATAGGTAGGTCACGGGGAAGGCAGTACAGCACGGAGAAGACAAGTAATGACTCTATAGCATCTTACTACTCTGATGGATAATGACTGCAATGGGGGGGTGAGGACTTACAATATGGGTGAATGTTGAAACCACAATGTTCATGTGAAACTTTTATAAGACTGTGTATCAATGATACTTTAATAAAAAAAAATCTTAAAAGGTCAAAAACTAAAAAAATTAATTAAATAAAGGTCCAGGGTCAATGCCTTGATGATCTAGGGAAATCGTTGTCTAAATCCTTATAAATTGATTAGGTGGCTCACTCTCCTCCATTCTGATATTGTTGGATATTATAATAAAACAGCCAAAGTCACTCAGTCTTGCCATCAACAGATGGTGTCTGCTTTTCCCTTGTACTTGCCTAAAGGCCTCTGCTATAAACTCAGAAATAAAACTGAACCTTTTAGAAGTAACATCAAAACACAAAGCAATAAAAACCTGCAGGTAATCTCACTACACTGATGGACAGTGACTGTAATGGGGTTGGTGGGGGGGACCTGATGAAGGGGGTGGTTTAATAACCATAATATTGCACATGTAATTGTAGAGTAATGATACCAAAATAAATTATATTAAAAAAAAAAAACCTGCAGGTAGTCCTGAGCGCTGACCTCACAGTGAACAGACTCATGCACATGGGCTCCCCATTTGTTGCCATTGTTTCAGGTAGTTTGTAGATAAAGTAGTAAGTAAACCTCTTTCCTATAAGACTGAACTAGACCCTGGATATACAATGGGGAGAGGACAGCCTCTTCAGCAGCTGGTGTTGGAAAAACTGGACAGCTACATGTAAGAGAATGAAACTGGACTACTGTCTAACCCCATACACAAAGGTAAACTCAAGGTGGATCAAAGACCTGAATGTAAATCATGAAACCATAAAACTCTTAGAAAAAAACATAGGCAAAAATCTCTTGGACATAAACATGAGTGACTTCTTCATGAACATATCCCCCCGGGCAAGGGAAACAAAAGCAAAAATGAACAAATGGGACTATATCAAGTTGAAAAGCTTCTGTACAGCAAAGGACACTATCAGTAGAACAAAAAGACATCCTACAATATGGGAAAATATATTCATAAATGATGTATCTGATAAGGGGTTGACATCCAAAATATACAAAGAACTCACGCACCTTAACAAACAAAAAGCAAATAACCCAATTAAGAAATGGGCACAGGACATGAATAGACACTTCTCTAAAGAAGAAATTCAGATGGCCAACAGGCACATGAAAAAATGCTCCACATCGCTAATCATCAGAGAAATGCAGATTAAAACCACAATGAGATATCACCTCACACCAGTGAGGATGGCCAACATCCAAAACACAAACAACAACAAATGTTGGCGAGGATGTGGAGAGAGGGGAACCCTCCTATACTGCTGGTGGGAATGCAAATTAGTTCAACCATTGTGTAAAGAAGTATGGAGGTTCCTCAAAAAACTCAAAATAGAAATACCATTTGACC
>JAQQAC010018689.1:35584554-35616213 GCA_029783875.1 Phataginus tricuspis | reverse complement strand
GCCAGGCCGAAAAAGACAAGTACCAAATGATCTCACTCATATGTGGAATATAAGAACAAAGAACAACAACAACAATAACAACAACAAAAAAAAGCTGAAGGCACAAAACAGCAGCAGACTCACAGAACCCAAGAATGGACTCACAGTTACCAAAGGGAAAGGGACTGGGGAGATGGGTGGGAAGGGAGGGATAAGAGGGTAAAAGGGGCATTACGATTGGCAGACATAGGGTGGGGGGGCACGGGGGGGACTGTACAGCTCAGAGAAGACAAGTAGTGATTCTCATCTCACTACACTGATGGACAGTGACTGTAATAGGGTTGGTGGGGGGGACCTGATGAAGGGGGTAGTTTAATCATCACAATATTGCTCATGTAATTGTAGGTTAATGATACTAAAATAAAATAAATTAAAAAAAACAAGACTGAACTAGATAAATCAAATTTGCAACAATAAACAAGATACAAACCTCATTTAATTAGATATTACAAGCTATTACTAGGACCAAGGAGTATGCTTTAGAGGTGAAGGTGCTGGTAAGTGTTTAAAAACCTCCTTCCCCCCAAAAAAACAAGTACTGCTTGGTAGCATTTGCCGATTTCTGTGATGCAAATACTCTCATCATGGCCAGTTTTGACATGATGTCCCTGAACATGGAGTCGGGGAGAGGCAGGCAATGGCACACCTCTCTACAGCTTTCCCACTGCTAAGGCATGACAGACTTAAGTAAAAGCACACAGAAAAATAAAATGCCATACAATAATCAGGATGTGATGGGTTCTGAGTATTTAATACCACTGATTTTAATACAACTTACTTTAATTGTAAGTTACAAAGTCTAATTGCTAATAATGGTCATGTTTAATAACCTTACGAAATTCCTGCAAATTTAACAATCAGCTCTCGTGAGCCAGTGTGAGTCAGTTCCTTATACCTCTCCCAGAAAGCTCTCCTGGAGCCTGTTCTGTGTCTTATATAGAGTATCAGCTCTACAGGTAATAAAGAATTTCCTAGCAGGTCAGGAATGTGACAAACTCAAAGGTCTCAGGCAGAGGACACTCTTACAGGCGAGGGCAGGCACACCTCATGGAAGCAATTCAGATGCTCCTTGTTTCTTAGCTCAGTAGATGAGCTGATAAAGGCAACAAAATAATTCTGACACATAAAAATGAATTACAACTGTACAGGATTTACAAGTTAACTCTTAAACTAGAACTGGTTTGGTACAGTATGTAAATAAAACTGGTTAAATAAAACAAAACACTAAATGAGTTATACAGAATCAGAAAAAATCTCAAAACTATTTATGAGGTCAAATCTACATGTTTGAGAGGGCCTTGACAATAATGAGAGACTGGAAACACAACTAACACCTTGCTGAGCCACCATAATGGTATGCACATCAGGTAAGAAATCCACTTTGCACCCAGAGATATGCACACACCCACTGATCTGTGTAATTCTAGTCCCCAAAAAATGAAACCTTGAACCTTTCCTGTAAGTTACTGACTCCCAAACAAAAACATCTCTATCCCTAACTTTTGCAATGTTGATGTCTGAATATATGTCTCAACCTTTGTAAATATTAAAATCATGCAAGAACTAGTATTTTTCCACCATAAACAGGCTGACAGTAAACTCAGTGATTGGGACATTATTTTTCCTTTAAATACCTGTTGCATTTTTTACTTGATAAGCCTGTTTTTGAAAGCCTCGATTCCCACGCAAACATCTTTATAAGTAAAGTTCTTTCCTTTTCTAAATGCTTTTGTCTCTGGTCTTCTTTGACACTAATTTGCTTATTTGTCCCTATTTTCTTTTGGTCCTACATACAGACCTACCTAGGTTCTGCTCCTAGTCATGGCCATGTGGCTCCTGTTGGACCAACCTTCTCACAAATAACAACTATAAACTCTAAGCAAAATATAAAAACAACAATCTGAAGACATTGGAGGGCAATGTAAAATAGTAGCTACTAAGAGAGAATCAACATTTGGATGAAGGGAAAAGAACTGGGTAAGTTTCCCATGTTTTATGACTTTTATCCTGAAGGAAGGCCTTAAATTGCACCATACAGGTAGGTAAAAGTCAGAAAGAAAATATAAATTTTTGTTGGCCTGAAGGACCAGAGGACAGAATTTGAGGAAAACAGACCCTGGAAAACAAAGAGGGAAATCCTGAAAAGTCAAGAACCAGAAAAGAGGAGCCCCAAATATTATGTATAATTTCTGCCCAAATACCTTCACATGTGTGAGGCAGACTTCAAGCAGTGAAGCCGAGACTAAAAGGAGTGAGCAGAAATCTGAGCCACCATTCACATCAGGAAAGACAAAGTTCACAGTTTGAATTCAGCCAAGTTAACTGCCTACTGTTAGAAAAAGAAAAAGTGCTCTTCAGGAGAACATAGCAGAATTGAGAATCTCTACAATGTATCATCACAATGTCCAGGGACAGTTCCAAACTGCTGAACACTCAAAGAAAAAGGAAGACAATTACCTGTACTCAAGAAAAAGTAAAATCAATGAAGATCAACCCTGAAATGGTTCACATATTAGAATTATCAGACAAGGGTTATAAAACAATTACTATAATAAAACTGAAGGACATAAAGGAAAATACACTTGTAATGAATGGGAAAAAAAAGAGTATAAGCAGATAACTAGAAACTATAAAAAAGAACTAAATAGAAATTATAGAACTGAAAAATATATATCTGAAATGTTAAAAATCACTGGATGAACTTAAAAGCCAATGAAGATGACAGAAGAAAGTCAGTGAACTTGAAGATAGATTAATAGATTATCTAATCTGAAGAGCAAAGAAAAAAAAGATTGAAAAATTAAGAGTTTCAGGAACCTGTGAGACATTATCAAAAGATTTAATATATGTACAATTGGAGTCTCAGAAGGAGAAAAGCAATAAAATGAAGCAGAGAAAATATTTGAGGAAGTAATAGACAAACATTTCTCAAAACTGCTCTGTCTCCATATAGACTGCAAGCTCAATGACAGCAGGAGTTCTGAGTCCAGCACTTTAGCAGCCCGCAGAGCACCTGACAGTCAGGTCATACCGTGGATCCACAACCACTGCATATTTAGGCATCCAGTATCCAGAATAGCGGATCAAAGGCTAACTGTGTGTAAAGCATGATAAAAGGTGCTAGACACACAAAGATGTTTCAGTTACAGCCACTGTGCTTAATGAAAGTCTAAGGTTTAGAAAAAGAGGGAGAAGCCCCACTGTTGCCTTTTAAGAGTGGAACAGGTTTCCACTGGATTCTGTTTTACATTCTTCCCTGGGCAACTCATCATGAATTGATTTAACTTGTTTATAGTGATCCGTGCTAAAAGGAGAATGTAACATGAATCCAGAATGGGAAGGGATCTCATATCAGCATGCATGGTTACAAAAATATCCCAAAGCCCCTTTAAACAGTCCTTTTCTGCCCTTTGTTCATTTAGGACAAAAGGAGGAGCTTTTTCTATACAATTTTCACTAATTCTGATTGACAGTCCCATTAGCTTTTAGACACAACTTATGTCCTCTAGACACCTACAGATGATTAACAGTGACACTTTTTGATGCTTCAGTAAAATATCAGGAGAAACATCTGAGAAGGACAATTTCTCCACTTTGGGAAGAGTACAGAGGACCATCACCAAGAATACACCTCTCCAGAACCTAGAAAGGGTAAGATCAAAAGGACTGTGAATGTCCCACAGAAAACGTGGGATTCAACATTTCTTTCTCTGTGTAGAACCTTGAGGCACTTATCTCAGTCTGTTTACAAACTGTCCACTGAACGTTTATGATTCTGAGAACCAGCTGTCCATGAATAAACTCAGCAAAACACCCCAACAGAGATGTACTAGTCTGAATACACTCATTTTAAGTATTATTGTGGATGTAAGGACAGGGTTTTGGGCACAAAGCCCAAACCAGACACTTGGAACCATCAATTTAGTAAATCCCCTTGAAATGAACTGCTAGGAATATCTTGTTGCTGTTATAAAATAGAATTCATCCATAAAGATATAAGCAGAAATTAGGTCTTGTTATGTTTGCAGGAGCCTCTGAATCTAAGAACTGGAATTTATGAGTTTGGTTATGGACCTGTCACTGAGTCTTTAAGTGATTTTTAGTCAGTATCTCACTATTTCAGTCTCTCTGGTGCCTATTTAATTGTCAATTGGGGATAAACTCTTTGCTACCCGTGGCACAGCAGTGCTGCTCTGTCATAATCACAATAGCTGTCATTTACTCAGTTACTACTATATATCAGGCACCCTGAGAAGCATTTCACTTGCATTATTTCTAATCCTAACAATCATCTTGAAGGTGGTGGCATTCAATCTACAGATGATGGCACTGAATCTAAGATAGGTTTAACTTTCGAAAGTCACACCAACTAGTGCCTTTCGCTACACTATGCTAGTTTGCTTTTATTCATTCACTAAGCATAGTTAATATATAAAGAACATTCTAGGTATGTATATACTCAGAAAAAAAAAGACTAAGAAAGCTTAGATTTCATTCAAGCAGTGTACAGCTAGATGAAAGATGAGATTGGCTTGAATCTACCAGACACTATAAACAAAACACAGAGTGGAAGCTACAGGCTGCACTTAGGACTATGCATAAAGCACAAAGTGGGAAGGGATTTGAGATGCTCGGTGTATCACCTGGAAATCACTAGAGATTCCTGATTTTTGCTGTATGCATCCAACCTGGATAATAAACCAAAGGTCCTACATACACACACATGCACAAGACAAAAGGGGTTGTACATCCACTACCACATGATTTCTGATGTGAATTGAAAATAAGGCTTTAATGTTTACACATGAGAAGCATTAGAAAAATGCAAATTGATGACTGTTGATGGGTATATAGGAGTTCACTGTATCAGTCTCTATATTTTTGCAGGCTTAAAAAATTTCTTAATTAAAATTTTGAAAGAAAGATTAGGGAAAAGAGAAAAAGAATAATGGCAGTCTGCCTGGGATGGAAGAATAAGGTCTGAAAATGAAGAATAAATTCTGATAAAATAAATGACTTATGAAGGAGCTTCTTTCCCCCACTGGCTAATAATTATAGGATTTTAAGAGGAGAAAACTTGAAGAAAGAGAAAGATCCTATTAAAACCTGCAAACTTCTTACAAAAAGTGAGGGACTCTGAACAACCAAGAAATGCCGGTATCTTGGAAGATACAGCAGAGGAGCCCAATCTGAAGGAGCCGAGAGTGGCTACCTAAGAAGCCTATGAACAAAGGCCAGGTTTATAAGACAGAACTGTTTCCAATGAACTTAACTACATCCCAAAACAAACCTCAAAAATATTAATAGGACATATTAAAATTTACATCTCAACAATATATCTGTACTGATGTCTTGATGAATCAATCTGTTTAAGCACTTACCCGGACTTCCACACAGTTATTTATTTTGCCTTAGCTGATCTTGTCGTTTGTGACCACTGGCATGAAACAGCCAACTGTGGCTGTTACAGCTGTTCTTTCATTCAATTATAACTTGTAAACTACTGATTCCCAATCTTTTTTCAAGTTAAAACACCTTACCTTTGTGTAGCTGAGTTTATGAAACATTCTTTTTTTTCTAAAGGAAAAAGAACTTTATGACATATTTTTTAATAGAACTAAGCAAAAATAAAAGTTCTGGTGATTTTAAAAAAAATTTTTAATATTAATAGGAATACAAAATTACCCAGTATTCTGTATGGTGAAATTAACAATGTTTGGCATGAAATCAAAGATTACCAGACATACAAAGAAATAGGAAAACCTTAACCTTAATGAGGAAGATGATCAGTCAAAATAAACTGACCCCAAACTGACCCAAATATTATAATTAACAGAAAAGGACATAAAAGTAGTCACAGTTATATATATTCAAAATTTAAATAGACACAAGGAAGGTATTTTTTAAAGACTCTTATCAAACTCCTAGACACATGTAGATTAGTGAAAAAGAATAGAGAGCCCAGGAAAAAGCCATGCATATTTGGTCAACTAATTTATGACAAAGGAGTACAGCATATATAGTGAGGAAAGAATAGTCTCTTTAAAAAATGATGTTGGGCAAACTAGACAGCCACATGCAAAAGAAAGAAACTGAGTCCCCATCTTACATCATACACAGAAATCAGTGGATCAAAGACTTAAACTAAACAACCAAAACGGAAAAAGTCCTAGAAGGACACATAGGCAGTAAACTCGACATTGGTCTTGGCGGTGATTTTTTTTTACTTGACACCAAAAGCAAAAATAAACAAGTGGGACTATACCAAACTGAAATGGCTCTGCACAGTAAAAGAAACTATCAACAAAATGAAAAGGCCACCTATGAAATGGGAGAAAATATTGGCAAAAAATCATAAGGAGTTAATATCCAAAATATATAAAGAACTCACACAACTCAACAGCAAAAAAAAAAAAAAAAAAAAAACAATTAAAAAATGAGCACAGGAACTGGATAGACATTTCTCCGAAAAAGACATACAGATGGCCAACAGGTGCATGAAAAGGTACTCAACATCACCAATCAGGGAAATACAAATCAAAACCAAATGAGATATCACCTCACACCTGTTAGAATGGCTGTCCTCAAAAAGACAAGAGATAGCAGGTTGTTGGGAAGAACGTGGAGAAAAGTGAACCCTTGTGCACTGTTGGTGGGAATGTAAATTGGTGCAGCCATTGTGGAAAACAGTATGAAGTTTCCTCAAAAAATTAAAAATAGAACTACCATATGATCTAGCAATTCCACTTCTGGGTACATATCTAAAGGAAATAAACACAGGATATCAAAGAAATATCTGCACTTCCATGTTCACTGCAGCATTATTCACAATAGCCAAGAACTGGAAACAAATTGTCCATCAATAAATGAATAGATTAAAAAAAACATGCTGCAGACACACCTCATTTTATTGTTGTATGCTTTATTGTACTTCACAGGTACTGCATTTTTTTACAAATTAAAGGTTTGTAGCAACCTTACATCAAGCAAGTCTATTTTTTTTCTTTTTCTTTATTAAGGTATTATTGATATACACTCCTTTGAAGGTTTCACATGAAAAACCAATGTGGTTACTACATTTACCCATATTATCAAGTCCCCACCCATACCCCAATGCAGTCACTGTCCATCAGTGTAGTAAGATGCCACAGATTCACTATTTGCCTTCTCTGTGCTACAGTTTTCCCCGTGACCCCCCACACCACGTGTACTAAACATAATACCCTTCAATCCCCTTCTCCCACCCTCCCCACCTGCCCTCTCACATCCCTCCCTCTTGGTAACCACTAGTTCCTTCTTGGAGTCTCTGAGTCTGCTGCTATTTTGTTCCTTCAGTTTTGCTTTGTTGTTATACTCCACAAATGAGGGGAATCATTTGGCACTTGTCTTTCTCCGCCTGGCTTATTTCACTGAGCATAATATCCTCCTGCTCCATCCATGTTGGTGCAAATGGTAGGATTTGTTTCTTTCTTATGGCTGAATAGTATTCCATTGTGTATATGTACCACCTCTTCTTTATCCATTCATCTACTGATGGACATTTAGGTTGCTTCCATATCTTGGCTATTGTAAAAAATGCTGCAATAAACATAGGGGTGCATATGTCTTTTTGAGTCTGAAAAGTTGCTTTGGGTAAATTCCAAGGAGTGGGATTCCCAGGTCAAACGGTATTTCTATTTTTAGTTTTTTGAGGAATCTCCATATTGCTTTCCACAATGGTTGAACTAGCTTACATTCCCACCAGCAGTGTAGGAGGGTTCCCCTTTCTCCGCATCCTCGCCAGCATTTGTTGTTCTTAGTCTTTTCGATGCTGGCCATCCTAACTGGTGTGAGGTGATGTCTCATTGTGGTTTTAATCTGCATTTCCCTGATGATTAGTGATGTGGAGCATCTTTTCATGTGTCTGTTGGCCATCTGAATTTCTTCTTTGGAGAACTGTTTCTTCATATCCTCCACCCATTTTTTAATAGGGTTATTTGCTTTTTGGCTGTTGAGGCGTGTAAGTTCTTTATATATTTTGGATGTTAACCCCTTGTCGGATATGTCATTTACAAATATATTCTCCCATGCTGTAGGATGCCTTTTTGTTCTGTTGATGGTGTCCTTTGCTGTACAGAAACTTTTTAGTTTGATGTAGTCCGATGAGTTCATTTTTGCTTTTGTTTCCCTTGTTGAGGAGATGCATTCAGGAAGAAGTTGCTCATGCTTATATTCTGGAGATTTTTGCCTATGTTGTCTTCTAAGAGTTTTATGGTTTCATGACTTACATTCAGGTCCTTGATCCATTTCGAGTTTACTTTTGTGTATGGGGTTAAACAATAATCCAGTTTCATTCTCTTGCATGTAGCTGTCCAGTTTTGCTAACACCAGCTGTTGAAGATGCTGTCATTTCCCCATTGTATGTCCATAGCTCCTTTATCATATATTAATGACCATATATGGTTGTCAAGCAAGTCTGCTGACACGATTTTTCCAACAGCATTTGCTCACTTCACGCCTCTGTGTCACATTTTGGTAATTCCTGCAATATTTCACACTTTTTCATTATTATATTTGTTATGGTGACCTGTGATCAGTCATCTCTGATGTTACTACTGCAATTGATTCAGGATGCCACAAACCATACCCATATAAGATGGTGAACTTAATCGATAAATGTGGTATGTATCCTGACTGCTCCACTGATCCATCTTTCTCCCTCTCCTTGGGCCTCCCTATTCCCTGAGATACAACAACACTGAATTAGGCCAAATAATAACCCTACAATATCCTCTGAGTGTTCAAGTGAAAGGAAGAGTCACACATCTCCCACTTTGTATCAAAAGTTAAAATTATTGAGCTTGGTGAGGAAGCATGTCAAAAGCTGAGATAGGCTGAACATTATGCCAAAAAGTTAGCCAGGTTGTGAATGCAAGGCAAAAACTCTTGAAGGAAATGAAAAGTGCTACACAAAAATGATAAAAAAGTGAAATAGACTTATTACTGACCTGGAGAAAGTTTTAATCATCTGTATAGAAGATAAAGCCAGCCACAAAACTTCCTTAAAACAAAGCCTAACTCCAGAGCAAGGTTGTAACTCTCTTCAATTCTATGAAGGCTGAGGGAGGTAAGGAAGCTGAAGAAGAAATGTCTGAAGCTAGCAGAGGTTGGTTCATGAAGTTAAATGAAAGAAGCCATCTCCAAAACACTTCATCAAAAGTGCAGATGAAGCAGCAAGTGCTGATGGAGAAACTGCAGCAAGTTATCCAGATCTAGCTGAGATAATTAATGGTGGATACACTGAATAATAGATTTTCAGTGTAGATGAAACAGCCTCCTATTGGGAGAAGATGCCATCTAGGACTTCCATAGCTAGAGAGAAGTCAATGCCTGGCTGCAAAGCTTCAAGGACAGGCTGACTCTTCTAGTGACTAATGCAGCTGGTGATTTTAAGTTGAGCCAATGTCATTCACCATTCCAAAACTCCTAGGGCCTTTAAGAATTATGGTAAATATGCTCTGTCTGTGCTCTATGCATGGAAAAACAAAGCCCAGATGACAGCACATCTGATTACAACATGTTTTACTAAATATTTTAAGCCCACTATTGAGACCTACTGCTCAGAAAAGATCCCTTTCAAAATACGGGTGTTCGTGGACAATGCACCTGGTCACCCAAGAGCTCTGATGGAGATAAGTAATGTTTCATGCTTTTATGAACATTCTAGATGCCATTAAGAACATTCACGATTCATGGGAAGAAATCAAAATATCAACATTCACAGGAGTTTGAGAGTTGATTCCAACCCTCATGGGTGACTCTGAGGGATTCAAGACCTCAGTGGAGGAAGTAACTGCAAGTGTGGGGGAAACAGCAAGAGAACTAGTATTAGAAGTGGAGCCTGAAGATGTGACCTAATTGCTGCAGTCTTATGATAAAACCTCAATGAATGAGGAGTTGCTTCCTGTGGATGAGCAAAGAAAGTGGTTTCTTGAGATGGAATCCACTCCTGGTGAGGATGCTATGAAGACTGTGGAAATGATAACAAAGGATTTAAAATATGACATAAACTTAGTTGATAAAGAACAAGTTCTCCTGTGGGTAAAATGCTATCAAACAGCACTGCATGCTACAGAAAAATCATTCATCAAAGGAAGAATCAATCAATGTAGCAAACTTCCTTGTTTCTTATTATAAGAAATTGCCACAGTCACCCCAGCCTTCAGCAGCCACCACCCCAATCAGCCAACAGCCATCAGCATCAAAGGCAAAATCCTCCAATAAAAAAAAGTACAACTCTTGGAAGTTCAGATGATGGTTAGCATTTTTTAGCAATAAAGTATTTTCTAACTAAGGAATGTACATTGTTTTTTTAAGACATAATGCTATTGCACACTATATTAGACTATAATATAGTAAATATAACTTTTATGTCCACTGAAAAACAAAAAAAATTCATTTAGCTCACTTCATTGCAATAATTGCCTTATTGTGATAGCCTGGAACCAAACCTTCATATCTCTGAGGTCTGCCTGTATATATGCATATGTCTGTATATATAATGTTCCCATGTGTATGTATACACAGTTATTCATCCATGAGAAAGAAGGAAAGCCTGATATTTGTGACAACATGGATAGACCTTGATGGCATTATGTTAAGTGAAGTAAGACAGAGAAAGACAAATACTATATGAGAACAAAAGTCAAGATCATAGAAATGACTAGAAAGTTCATTTTCTCATTTTCAATCTCATTTTCTATGACTGGAAAAGTGGTTGCCAGGGACTGGGAAGTGAGGGAAATAGGCAGAAGTTGGTAAAAGGGTAAAAATTTTCAGCTATAAGATGAATAGGGTCTAAGGATCTAATACATAACATGGTGACTATAACTGCTAACACTCTAATTATATAATTGAAATTTGCTAAGAGAGTAGAATTTAAATGTCCTCACCAGAAACAAACAAAAAAAGATAAACATGTGAGGCCATGGACGTGTTAATTAACTAAGGGGGAGAAATTCTTTCACAGTGCGTATGTTTATCAAGCCATCATGAGGTATACTGCAAATATCTGACAATCTTATTCGCAAATATCTGACAATCTTATTCGTCAATTATACCTTAATAAAGCTAAACATTTTTAAGAAAAATAAAATAAAATATGAATCGACATCTAAACAATTCCTGGAAAAAATAAAACCCTCTAGGGATAAAAATTACATTATCTGAAATAAAAAGTAGATTGAAGGAATTAATGGCAAAGTAGTACAGAACAAGATTAGAGAATTTGAAGACATAGCAATAGAAACTATTCAAAATGAAACAGAGAGGAAAGAAAAGAATTTACAAAAATGTAATCATTATTAAGTGTGGGACAACTTCAAGCAGCCTAATATACATGTATTTTGGGTCCCCAGAGGGCCAGAGACTTGGGGACATAAAAACTATTTGAAGAAATAATGGCAGCAATTTTTCCAAATGTAATGAAAACTATAAAGCCACAGATACAAGAAGTTCCATGACCCAGCACATAAAACATGAAGAAAACTACTCCAAGGCACATCATATTCACAGTGCTCAAGACTAAGGATGAAGAGAAAATCAACTGGATGTCCCCAGGCAAAAAAAAAAAAAAAGTGAACCTCAACCTAAGTCTTACACCTTTTACAAAAAAGTTAAATTAAAATAGATAATTTATTCCAATGTAAACTGTGAAACTATAAAACTTTTTTAAAAATTGAAAACCTTTAAGATCTAGGACTAGATAAAGAATGCTTAGACTTGGCATTAAAAGTACAATCCATAAAAGAAAAACCTGATAAATTACACCTCCTAAAAATTTAAAATTTTTGCTCTGTGAAGACCCTGTTAAGAAAACAAAAGGACAAATTACAGACTGGGAGAAAATACTTGCAAACCACATATCCAACAAAGGATTTGATATCTGGAATATATACCCTCAAAACTCAACAACAGAAAAGCAAACAATGCAGTTAGAAAGGGGGCTAATGACATGTCAATGAAGAGGATATACAGGTGACAAATAAGCAAATGAAAATATATTAAACACCAGCAACTAGGGAAATGCCCGTTAAAACAATGGTGAGATATCACTACACATCTATCAGAATAACTAAAATAAAAAAATAGTGATAATACCAAATGCTGGCAAGAATGTGGAAAAACTGGATCACTCATATATTGTTGGTGGCAATGTAAAATGGCACAGCCACTCTGGAAAACAATCTGGCGTTTTCTTTTAAAACTAAAGATGCATTTACCATGCAACCCAGCAAAGGCACTCTTGGGCATTTATTTCAGGCAAAGGATAACCCATGTACACTCAAAATCCTATACATGAATGTTCAAAGCAACTTTATTTGTAATAGCCAAAAACTAGACACAACTCAAGTGCCCTTCAGTGTGTGCATGACTAAATAAAACTGCTACATCTATACCATTAATACTACTCAGCAATAAAAAGGAACAAACTATTCATACAATGAGACCATGGATTGGCCTTAAGGGAAACCCAATCTCAAATGGCTGCGTACTGTCGGGGAAGGCTGTATAACACAGAGAACAGAGGTAGTGATTCTATAGCATCTTACTACACTGATGGACAGTGACTGTAATGGGGTACATGAAAATGGGGGGAGTCTAGTAACCATAATATTGCTCATGTAATTGTATATTAACGATACCAAAATGTAAATAAATAAATAAATAAATATAAAAAACCACATATCAGGAAAAAAAAGGCAGCGTACTGTATGATAAATTACTCCATTTGTATAACATCCTTGAAATAACTATATTATTAAATTGGAGAATAGATTAGTGGTTGCCAAGGGTCATGGGCTGGAGTAAAGGGAGCAGCTTGGCTATAAACACACAAGGGAGCCTCGTGGTAATGAAAGGTTCTGTACCTTAATTGTGGTGGCAATTACACAAAGCCACACATATAATAAGTTTGCACAGATACATATACACATGCATTGAGTACATGTATAAAATGTGAATAAATTCTGTGGATTGTGCCAATGCCAACTTCCTGGTTTTGATATACTATAGTTATGCAAGATGTCAGCATTGAAGGAGGTGGGGTGAGGGGTACATAGGACCTTCCTATACATTTCTCTGCAACTTCCTGTGAACCATAATTACTTCAAAATAAAAAGTTAAAAATAAAAACTTGTTTACACAAAAATTACAATATAGAGTAGGGTTTATAACAAATATATAAGTAAAACATATGACAACAACAGCATAAAAACCAGGAGGAGAGATGCAGGAGACTCCATGGGCTCTTATGCTATATGTGAAGTGGTATAATATAACTTTAAAGTAGATGGTGATGAGTTAAAGATGATACTGTAAAACCTAAAGGAACCAGTAAAACAGCAAAGTGAAGGGATACAGCTAAAAATCCAACATCGGAGATAAAAAGAAACATTAAAAATATTCAATCCAAAGAAGGCAGCAAAAGAGGAAAAAGGGGACAAAGAACAGGTGAGACAAACAGAAAACAAATATGTGATAAATTTAAATCATATCAATAATCACTGTATCAAACAAAAGCAAAATACATATTCTTTTCCAGGGAATATGGAACATTTACCAAGAGAAGCCATATTCTTAAAAAGGATTTTAACTCATAAAAAATATGTTCTATGATCACATGGAATTAAATTAGAAATCAGTTAGTCAGCCGCACACCATTTCTGGGCTACCCATGGGGAGCTGGGAGAATGGCCATCAAGCAAGAGCAGTGTCTGAGCTGTTCCTGCGCACATACCTGAAAAGTGGTAACATCCAACAAATTCGTAGAAGTATGTATGTTATCATTTGGGGAGTAGTGGGAAAGCAGTGGGAGGTCTTGTTCAATAGTGAAAGAAAATGTCAGTATCAGACAGTGAGAGGCATATAGAAGGTAGTCAAAATATGACTGCTCTCAGCAGAGCTGGCTCTCCTGCAGGCCAGCTACAGGCCACGTCCGCCCCAGCCCTGTTCTCTGATGTTCCAGCCCAGGGAGCATCTCCTCAGCACCCTTTGCAGCCTCCCCAGGCCTTGTGAAACTTGGCTCCTGGCAGCCTCACACCTGTGTGGCTGGCTCTCCAACTGGCTGGCCCTTCCCCTGGGCATGTCCTTGGGCTGCGGGCAGCCCCCAACAGGGGCTACTGCTTCACTACTGTGACCACCAAGGGTGCTGGGACTTTCCCCAGCTCCAGTGCTCTGGCTGCACTGCTCCCCAGGACCAGTATCTACTCACCTGGAGGCCCCCCACCACTATCAGTGAACAGGATCAGAGTGATCCAGGTGGACTCCACTCCCTCAAAACACACTAAAGCACTAGAGGTCCCTGGACACAAAACCAGGAGAGGGTGGGAGCCCTGGAACAACATGGACTTCTGGGTCTCCTGCCCAAGTGGAGTACTTTAGCTATAATTATTAAAGTAACGCATGCTTTTGTCTAAAAACAGATTTCAGAGAGAACTGAAGGGAATAAAGCAAAAAAAGTCCTCCTTTCCTGCAAACCTAAGGGCACTCCCTAAGGACGGCTATATACAGAAATTTTTTATCAAGTGTATTGTTGGATGCTTTTACAGTTTACTTGTAAGTAATTCAATTAATAATAACTAATGCATAAAGTACATCTTACAGTAAAATTGAAAGTGGAAAAACTAAAGCAACTAAAATTGAAGTGGACGGTCAATCCTCCCAGCATGCAATTTTTTAAATGACCACCAGATGTCAGAGTTATCAATAGAATTCTCTATAAATAAAGACTGGAAAGTTACGAGGGTAAAGGGCCTGGCTGGAAATGAGACAAAAGATCCCCAAATAGAGCTGTGTGGCCCTTTGGCCCAGTACTTTTATCTATTTGGGCTGGGGCTGGGGAGGGAGTAAGGGACCTGCAGGAAGAAATGTTAAATTTTCACATCACAAATTCCCATTCCATTGGGTGTCCCTTGTCTTTAGAGAAACTGGGCTGTTAATTCTACTCAGGAAACCTATGTGGCTGGACAGAGTGAGTCCTCAAGCAGCTGGGAGACTACTCTGGGAAGCCGGGGCCATCTCTCCTCTCCTCAGGCGGGAGGACACACACAGAGGGTCCAGCAAGGGCCAATCCAGTTCTCTATGAGGGGCTCTTCCTATTCCACCTTTACCATCAGTCTCTGATTCGCTTCCAGTTTGACCTCCTCATATACACTTCCTGACCTGGCTGCTAAAGAGAGCTGCTGACCTACAGAACATGTGCCCTCCGGGCTTAGGGGGAAAGGGCGCATCTGCCATCACCACTTCCATGATATTGCCCAGGGGCTGAGCAGGCGGCCTTGCTGTCACCACACACCCAGCTCTCATGGAGCTGACACACCATGGAGGCCTCCAGGCAACACGCACAGCAAGCCTCACCCTGTCTCTTCTTGGATTGCCAACATTCATCCTTGGCAGAAAGGGGGATGCTGGAGGAGTTACAGCACAGACTTGAGTAAGGAGGGGACAGTGATTGTGGCTCCAGAATGAGCAAACCTCTTCCTGGGAAGCCACAGCTGAAGCGTTGAGAAAAAAGGAGGTTCCTTGCAGCACGTTCCAGGTGGCACTTGTCTAGGCTGCTCCCTGGACCACATCCTATTTCTAGCTGTGGGTCCATGGAAGTCAGACAGGATTCAGACCCACTATACCCTGGGGCTTTTCATGGCTGGAACTTTACTATATGGAACACCAAGCTTGCAGCAGGTGGTGACGAAGAGGGGAGGAAGTGAGAAGTGAGTTCAACATCCGCCACTAATATTTAAGTAGTACTCCAGTGACTGTGGTTTCCGTGAATGCTGACAGGAAGATTAAGGCAACCTTCTTATGATACTTGAATGACCTCATCTGTTAAACTGGTACATCTGATATAGGCCATATGAAGCAACAGTCATTATTTAAGTCATTATTTAAGTATAAATGCTATATACATAATTTTAAATGATACATCTGTGGCACCCTACACATAATAAAAATGCCAGTGATTATTAAAACATATTCAGATACGATCCTGCATTATGTTTGATGTTTCAAACATAATATACAAGTCAAATGCTGCACTTAATAATAAAAGGGATAAAACGATGTTTGTATTGGGATCCACATTAACTTACCATGACTGATACAATAGCTGTTGCTTTGATGTGGTCAACACTGGCATGGCAGTTGAGGTTTTTTTCCATTATCCTATTATATACTATATAAGAGGTGTGGGACAGAAAGAATCTCTCATGATGCCAACCTTACTATACCCCTGATATTTCAAAAAGAATGCTTTCCCTGAGGAGGGAATGAATGGGCTAAGGATGGGGGCCATCGAGCACCACCCTAATCTGTGTGGTGTGTCTACCTCAGGGAGGCCAGGTGAGTGAGGCCTCCCTCCGGTCACTGTCTGGTGACTCCTGGGTAATCCTGGACCCACTAGATTCCTGCTAAGTCAGACTCCCAACTTCATTAGGCCACTCAAATGACAAGCATTTCACAAGGCCAGGCTTCACTGGTCGAGGTATATATTGAGATGGCCAGTTCGAGATCCTCTGGAAAATGAAGAATCAAGGGGGTTGAATGGTTGGGATGGGACTCGGGCCCCACCTCGCTGAATCAAAGACCTGCTTGCTGGTGTCCCCCTCCAGTTTAAACAGCTTTGGGTAGGTGAGTCAGAGAGGTGGGTGGTGATGTTTGGTTTTGCCATGAGTATGGTATTCTGATGACAATGACTCCTCCCTCTACTTAATTCTTCTTATGCAGAGACTCCACCTCCAACCCAGCACTCAGCCAGGCCAAGGCCTCAGAATGTCTCACCACCAGCACCCAAGGCTGTTTTCCTTCTATAAAACAGGTGAGGAAATCCTTGATGTGAACACACAAAAAGAGATTTCCTGAGTCAGACATGCACTGGGGCTCAGAGGAAGGCCAAGCTAAGAGCTCAGAGGCCACTGCTCACAATTATCCCTCCCATAAAGGCTGCTCTGTGGCAGTGACAAATAGCTATGCCTGTTGATACTCCAGAGGCAACATTCCTCACCAGGTCTCCCAGCCCAAGCTTCAGCAACAGGCACCAGAGAAGTAAACAGATTAAACCAATAGAAACAAGAAAGAACTGGTTCTCCTGCTCTGTGGATGTTCATGACATTTCAATTATATCAACATAATATGGCTGAATTACTTTTAACCTTTACAGAGCCCACTTTTGCAAAAGAAATATTAGCTTGGTGGAGTTGAAGGATAGCTAAGAAGCAGGGACCAGAAAAAAAATTGACAAGCAGAAACTAGCCTGCCAATGGCACTATTTTCAGTGTTGGGCAGATAGAGCCTGGTACCTTCTGTCCCAGGGACCATGAGCATGGTGCATTTGGGTGTTGCTTACTTGCAATTAATTTCTCAGAATAATATGGTGCATTTCCTTTAAGCATTTTCAGTGTTATTTCAGTTCTGACTTCCTCAGTAGCTCTGCTGCCATGATTACCAGGTTAGGAGAGTTCAAGATAATCCTGCCTAAAGTCAACATGTAGAGTTCTCAATGCACAATCCTTTAGATATCTGACTCTGTCCAAAAAAACGAATCTTACTTTTAACAGCTCTGCTCTGAGGGGAGGGGAGAGAAGGGTCCCATTTCCTCTCTTTGTTCCACTTTTCTCCACTCCATGCTATAATCTTCTTTCAAAACATGTCAAAGGTATACAGCAACCTCACAGTGAATTCCTATCTAAAGTTCTTCTGATTACAGTATTAAGAATTTACAAGAGTTGCAACATGCAGTGCCTATAGGAGCCAAATAGATTTGTTTCATAATATCATCTTTAGCTGTGTTCTTTTGGCCCTGAAACACTTTTTAAAATATCTATTCTTTTAAAAATCTATTCTTCCTGAAAAATTCTTGCCCACTTTTAATAGAGACATGAATAAGAGAAATAGCTCACTTTCCTCTTAATTCTACTATCAGAAATACAGCAGCACAAGTTTAACCATAAATGGCAGCTGACGCCAATCTCAATGTTTGGGAGATAATAGGAAGTAGTGGAGACTGTGGTGAACCGGAGAGTACATAACTTGCAGAAAGGTAGGAGCCACCATTAATGCCAACAGTTCATCTTGCAGAAGTGTAGACTCAAGTCTTTCCAGAGAAACCAAAAGCCCAGATTCTTATGTATAAGCTCCCAATTTTTAAATATGGACTATTAGCTTAAAAAAAAAGTCCCCCAGTCACAACTTTGCTACCTCCCTTTAATGACTAAAGGCAGTATGACTGAGAATCAAAGAACTAACCTAAAAGTCAGGAACCCAGGACTAGTTAGACCTTGTACTGACACCAAGCCACTCTCTGTCCCTTGGAAAGACACCTAACAGTCCTGGGTCAGTTACTTTGAAAATTTGGTGATTCAAAATTCCTTTCAATCCTACATTATTATACTATATCATTAAATAAGTTTGCTAGATGGTCAGTTCCCACACAAATAACCAGGAACATAATTAAGAGGGTAAGAAAAACACACACAAAAAAATAGATCATTGTGCTATAGCTGGGTCTACTATGCTGTCTAGACACAGCCTTGGTACAGCCAAACCACTTGGTTAATATGACCACAAGAACGTGGGAACTTTTATCAGGCCACATCTCCTCTTTGATAACCACCCACCCATTGGGGGAAATTAAAATTGTGTACCTCCTGTATATCATGGCTGTGGCAGGAAGCACCTCCCCAAGAAATAGAACTCTACTGGGTCTTCTGAACCCAAACCCAGGGTTTCAAGGGAACATTTTGAGTCAGAAAACAAAGCTGACCAATAGGCCGCCCTGGGCTACAGTTCTTGCTTTCTGAGTTCATGCTCAGGATATCTGCAGTAAGATCTGTGGTGCCACGGCACAGCCTTCTGCACAAGCCAACTGTACTCAGAACAGCTCGGAACATAAGCCTCAACCACAGCCCACATGTGTGCACAAAAACACAGAGGATTTCAGACACAACACTGTTTTTCCAAGGGAGCACACAGGAAGGGATAGAAAATATTAAGCTGGAAAATAATGGGGATGGGTAAATTAAGGGCCTTTTATCCATGTAAAGGTTAAAAATAGGCATATTTCAGAGTAAATAAAAGTGTTCACATTCTTGAGATTGTATTAACTGGGTGGCAAACTGAAGGCCCAAAGAAGAATACCCCCCAAGGCATGTAAGTGGGCAGCCTCCTCACAGAAGCCATCTTGACACAGATAGCTTGGCGCCCAGCATCATGGAGTGGGGAGAATCACACCCACATTCCATTCAAAAGTGCTTTTGTGCATCAGCTGTGAACACAGCCTTTTCATTTTGCTGTTAGCAACTGCCTATGAGTTATGTTTTAAAGGATGAATTCCCTTTTTTACTCAGAAACCATCTGTGATCTATCTCTTCAGTGGTTAGGAGCATTCTCTTCACCGTGCCCTGTCACTGCCCTGGCTTCCAGGTCAGCTCGTTCTTGCCCCAAAGCTTCAGCAGTGTCTGTTGCCTCTGCCTGGAATGCTCTTCACCTGGGCAGCAGACTCAGCCTCCAGGGTGCTGCTTGGAGAGTCCCTGTCTGGCTCTGCAAAATAAAGCATTAACCTGTGCATTGTGTCACATGACCCTATTCTAATTCTCTGCCTAGCTCTTGACACCACTTGATTTATTTCCCATTTCTTTCTTACCTGTCTTCTCTCACTAATATATAAGCTCCAGAGAAATAAGGATTTTGTTCTTGTGTACTGTATATTTCCAGCAGCTAGAAAAGTGCCTTGCATACAGCAAATGGTTAATAAATATTAGTTGAAAACACAGAAAGATGGTTGGATGAATGGAAGAACCCAACAAGCAAGCACCTGTGGAGTGCTGATGGCGCAGTGGGAACATGAGGAAAAAAACCCTCCTTCAAAGAGTCTCCTCCACAGTCTAGCAGGGAAGACAGACATTTATGTGGTGCAGCGCCGAGAAATGCTCAGAAGTGTGCCAAGCCTTCTACCAAGAGGAGTATGAGGGTGATCTCCAAGGAAATCAAGAGTCGGCCAAAGGGCAAAGGTGAGAAGGGGGTAGCAGGAAGACGTCTTGTTGACAAACATCACAATAGAGGCACTGAGTCTGAAAGCAGACCACAGTTCCAGGGACCCCAGGAGGACTGGGGGGCTTGGCACCACAGGTGAAGGAATGAAGGAAGCAGGGCCTTGGAAGAGGCCTGGGCCAGCTCTGATGGAGCCTCATAGACCAGTCTCTTGACTTAAATTTTAATCCTCTAAACAATGGGAGCCATGAGATATTATTAAGTAAGGAAACGGCATGACGGTTTTATGCTTTGTAAGATAATTTGGGGGCAGAGAAGACAACTAATTGGGGAAAAAACAAAGCACTCAGAAGGTTACTACATAATACAGGTGAAAAAGTGTCAAAGGTCCCAATTATTAGTCGCACTGGAGAGGGGGACCAGCAGACAGATTTGAAGGCGATTAAAAGGGTGGGATCAAAAGTGCTTAGTGACACATGAAAGGTGGAAGGTGAGAGAAAGGGTGGGGCAAAGGAAATCCCAGGTTGTGGTCTGTGTCATCAAAATTAATGGTTCTCCTGTGTTAGCCTGTGACGCCCTGAGTTCTTCCATTTGTGATGTGATGCGGCTGAATCTGAGCCTGCTTGCTCGCTTGAGCTCACGGACACTTGTCTAAGGCCCACGCACAAATGTTAGTTTACTTGCTTAATAAGTAAAGTTGTATACAAGTCCCTCTGATGTGTGTACATCAGACTTGTAATGTTGATGATCTATTTGTTCATAAAGATACAGATAATTACTTCAACGCTCAGCCGTTTCTGGAGGCAAACACTGATCCATGACCACAGAAGCGTGACTATTGGTCTAAATATAGATGTGCTGTCACCTCAGAGAAAGAACAGACCAGAAGCCATGATTCCACTTACTCCAAGGAAGTTTTAAGGAGATAAGATTGAAAAACAAATCAATGTAATGTTTCTTAAGTCCGTAAATCTAATCTAAAGATCAAATTATTATTACTTCACCTATTCCTCACTTCTCAACTAAACTGCTGATTTAGCCCCAGACCCCTCTAAAGTAAACCCACCCTACCCCAAGACCTTTCTCATAGTCCTTGTGACATTCTCACAAGTGCTGAGGAGCAAGGGACACAGGGATCCAGTTTACTTCTTGTCTTCTGCTCCAGCGCCATGGGCTGCTGCCGCAAGAGGCTGCCTAATGCTAACAACATGGGCTCTGGTGCCTGCCAACTTGGGTTTGAATCTGGGCTTTGCCATGTGAGCTTTGTGACCTGGAGCAAGTTATCTAGTCTCTCTGTGCCCCAGTTTCCATTCTTGTAAAATAATGTGATGATTAAACAAGTTAATGTTTATACAGCACTCAGAATAGTGCCTGGCACACAGCCAGCACTCGGTAAACGTGAGCTATTTTTCCTACCTCTGCTCCTACTGGCACCAAGGAAGTCTCTAGTAGGTCCTGCCATAAAGTGCCAAAGTCACAGGAGTTCCATTTTAAGGTAAGGGACAATGGCCCCCTTTTGTAATATGATATAAAAAGGGTCACAAAGCAATATAGTTTTTGCCCAGGGTTTCCTGAAAGTACCAGCAAGAGCTCTTTGCGTTTTTTTCTTGTGACGCACCCTTCTCACACCACCCTGCAAAAGACATGCAACCATGGCACCCAGCTAGAAGACAAATGAGTGACAGACACCACACGTCTCCCTCCCCTGGGGGCAGGGCTTTGTTACAGGGTCAGATGTGTCCAGCCTGGCTCCCGCTCCTTTACAATGAGTTCTTCCCAGGAGAATCCTTCCTTCCCCAATCTAAAGACTTCTGAAACCTCTCTCTTCCCAATTCTTCCAAAGGGAGAGTTTAAATCTGCTCCTCCGAAAGAATGAAAGATTGGCTGTATTGTTAGATTATTTGTAAGTGGAAAGCAAGTATAAACTGTAAAAACATGCTAAACTCAAGAGTCAAGAATAGTTCTGATATGGACTTTATCTTTGGAGAGGAAGCACCTGTCAATAGTTTTAGGACAAGGAAAGGAAAATGAAATTTAAACAACATATCCATTTATATTAGCGTCAAAAAACACCCAACACATAGAAATAAATCTAATAAAAGGTTTGCAACACCTACCCAGAAAATCAAGAAACAGTACTAAGAAATGCAAAGGCCAAGAATAGTCAAGACAATCTTGAAGAAGAAAACCACAGCTGGTAAACGACATATCCGACAAGGGGTTAACATCCAAAATATATAAAGAACTCACATGCCTCAACACCCAAAATGCAAATAACCTGATTAAAAAATGGGTGGAGGATATGAACAGACACTTCTCCAAAGAAGAAATTCAGATGGCCAACAGGCACATGAAAAGATGCTCCACATGCTAATTATCAGAGAAATGCAAATTAAAACCACAATGAGATATCACCTCACACCAGTTAGGATGGCCAACACAGAAAAGAATAGGAACAACAAATGCTGGCGAAGATGCGGAGAAAAGGGAACCCTCCTACACTGCTGGTTGGAATGTAAACTAGTTCAACCATTGTGGAAAGCAGTATGGAGATTCCTCAAAAAACTAAAAATAGAAATAGCATTTAACCCAGGAATTCCACTCCTAGGAATTTACCCTAAGAATGCAGGATCCCAGTTTCAAAAAGACATATGCACCCTATGTTTATTGCAGCACTATTTATAATAGCCAGGAAATGGAAGCAACCTAAGTGTCCATCAGTAGATGAATGGATAAAGAAGAGGTGGTACATATACACAATGGAATATTATTCAGCCATAAAAAGAAAACAAATCCTACCATTTGCAGCACCATGGACAGAGCTGGAGGGTGTTATGCTCGAGGAAGTGAGCCAGGTGGAGGGGCACAGGTGCCAGGTGATTTAACTCATCTGTGGAGCATAAGAACAAAGCAAAAACTGAAGGAACAAAAGAGCAGTAGACTCACAGAACCCAAGAATGGACTAACAGTTGCCAAATGGAAAGGGACTGGGGAGGGTGGAGGTGGGAAGGGAGGGAGAAGGGGAATAAGGAGCATTATGATTAGCACACATAATGTAGGGGGGGGCACGGGGAAGGCAGTACAGCACAGAGAAGACAAGTAGTGACTCTATAGCATCTTACTATGCTGATGGACAGTGACTGTAATGGAGTATGCGGTGGGGACTTGATAATGGGGGCAATCTAGTAACCACAATGCTGCTCATGTAATTGTATATTAATGATAGCAAAATAAATAAATAAATAAACAAATAAAAGAAAACCAGAGCTGGAAGATTTACATGACCAGATGGCCAAACTTGTTATACAATCACAGCAATTAAGGCAGTATGGTATTAGCACAAACTTTTGTCAATTAAAGCATAAAGATACACAAACGGACCAAGAGAACAGAGTTTAGAACAGACCCACATGTGTACAGTCCTCTGATTATGACAGTGATACCACCACAGGACCAAGGGGAAACCAAGGTCTGCTCACAATGGTGCAGGCCATCAGATGTGCACAGGAAACACTAATGAACCTTGACCCCTAACTCACACCGGTCTCAAAACTAAATTCCAGGAGGAGTGTAGCTATAAATTGGAAAGGCAAAACCCTGAAACTTCCAGAGGATAACGGGAGAGTATCTTCATGCCCTGGAAGACAGGGAATGACTTCTAAAGTGGGACACAAAAAGCACAAGCTATAAAGGGAACAATTGATGTACTGGATTTCATTAAGAACCTCTGCCTTCGAGACACCATTAAGAGAGCAGAAGTGAACCACAGAGTGGGAGAAGAAACATGCAGCACATTTATCCAACAAAGGCCTCCTATCTAGAACACATAAAGTATTCCACAAATTGGTAGGAAAAGGGAAATACGATCTTAAAAAGGGGGAGGAGCAAAAACTTAAAAAGGCACTTCACAGAAAAGAACATCCAAAAGGCCCAGAAAATATATTTAAAAAGGACTCAACATTACTAGTCATCAGAGAAGTGCAAGTTAAAACTACAGTGAGATACTGCTGAGGTCCTGGTAATGTTCTATGACACGGGTGGCAGTTTCACAGGGAAAATTCACCAAGTTGTACACTTAAGGATTTGTGAACTCCTCTCTATATATTGTATCTTCATACTTCCTAAAAAAGAAAGAGATTTTAGAAATATATCAAACAACTGCAATGTGTGGATCTTGCATTCCACGAGCTGTTTAAAAATAATCTGTTAGTTGGGGGACTGTGAACACTAGCTTCATATTTGATGATAATTAAGGGTTTATTAGTTTTTTTAGGTGTGATGATGGTATCATGGCAAGGTTTTTAAAAGAGTTCTTATCTTTTAGAGCTACATACTGAAGTATGAATATATATAAAAGGACATCTTGGATTAGCTTCAAAATAATCAGAAGAGTCAGGACGGACAGGAAAGCATGGAGGAATTGAGAGCTGTTGTAGCTGTACGGTGGGTACATGGGAATCACGTGCTATTCTCTACCTTTGTGTATGCCTAAAATCTTGCACAATAAGACCTTTTTTAAAGCTTCATACCCAAGGTTTTGTGCTTTTTGGATATTTATGACTCCTCTTTTCAACCCCTTCCCTAATCAAATGATATTTTGTAGTGACAACAGGAACCATAAGCATTGAACTGAGGCTACAGGGACCTCAAGACACAGTTGTGGCCGTTCCCTCATTATCAAATCAAGTATTTGAAACCACATCTGCACACTGAGCAGCAGAGGAGACATAATGAGCCTACCCTCAGAGAAGAGGTTAAAAAAGAAACATTACCAGGGACACAGATGCGGCAGAGCAGTCATTTACCCATATTTTTTGGGGTGTGTGCCAATGTGAGGTCTCTAAGCAGCCTGGCTGCCCTCCCTGAAAGAGCAGACTCCCACCAGATGCTCTGGTAGCCTCTCTAAGCTGAACCTTCCTTTCTTATCCCTAGATGTTCAGTTTATGCCACCTGCCTCCTCAGCTACATAGCTGTGGCTTCCTTTGCCAGCAGACCTGGCTAGAGCCACTAATGGAGTGAAGTACTCAAGTAGGAATTCCTGGACAAATCAGGTCTGGCTCTTTCTTATTCCAGGATCCTACACCAGTATAAGCTCACACACTTTCCAAACTCATTAAATAGACAAAGTGGTGGAAAAATAACCCAGATGGGATGCCCTGACTTCTTCTGTCTCCCAGGAAGCCCTCTGGGTTTGGCACATTCCTAGGTCACAAGGAAGGAAAACTCATTCCTTCTGGCCCTCCTCATTTACCACTTCAAGGTGAAGTCCAATAAATCAACAAACAAATCTCCAGGTCCCACCAACCTAGTGTGCCACCCCTTCTAGCCAAAACGCTGCATTTCAACAAGGAATTCTTGGAGACATGCGTTTATCTCTGATCAGGAGCTTGCAAGCACTCCCTGTGGAAGGAAACCCTTTCACTGACACTCCTCACAGGATCACTCACCCACCACTAGTTAGGCTGGTGGAAGGATGGTCCAAAGTGAGGGACCAAAGCTTTCTACACATACACACCAAAGGAGCAAAGTTCAAAAATTAATTTACAGGGCTCAATCCATTTCTTCTTTAGACCCCTAGGAATTTAAGCAGTGAGTACTTTTCAGACTAATACCAGCCATCCCTGAGAAGCAGTGTGGCTTGGGGCTGGGCACACAGCTGCTCTCCCACACACCAGCCATGTGACCTCAAGTTTTCTGTGCTTCAGTTCATCACTAAAATGGGGGGATTATAATATATACCTCATAATGTTGATTGAAGATCCAAACAGTACAATATACACAAAGCACTTGAACCAATGCCTGGTGAGTGTTAGCTCCTGGTAGTATTTTTTTATTACAGAAGCCCTGCTGTGAACACTAGGAAACAAAATGAAATGAAGAGTGTTCAAACCTTACTGAATGCATCTGTTTCCATCTATTCTCATAATATTCACCAGTAATTTGGGGATAGAAAAAAGACATTCTGAGGTATGGGTCAGAGGTAAGCAAAAAGTAGACAGTGCACTTCAGAAACGTATATACAAAGACTGCTCCTAAGTGTGGAGGTACAAACCTCATTAGCATTAAAGGAACTAGCAAGTCTCAAACCCTAGTCAGTCCTGAGCTACCCATGCTGCTCCACAAGCCACAAAAAACGCTAAGAGCTACTGTTTTGCTCTTTCATAGTTAATGACTGGCATTCATGGACTCATCCAACCAACTCTTTACAAAACATCTGGCCTATTATAATGTTTCAACTTTGCCCAAATGTTTAGTACTAAAGAGCAGGATTTTAACATAAAAATAATGAACCAAAGAAACTCAGGGATCCTTTGAACAGTCTTTAAACTTTTTAATTTTTAAAAGTCTAGCCATTAGACTGTTACTTCTGTATGGGCTGTATATACATATTCAGAGAACATGCTTTCTCATAACAATTAGAATTTGTTAACGATCAGAACTGTGCTGTGCCATGGATTCTTATGATTCTCATCGTGCCAGAGGGATGAGCAGCACACAGGAAAGGAGGATAGGAAGACTGCCCAAAGGGCCTGTTGTCTACTGTGTAGGGGCTCCAGGGGCTATGAATTATTTATCTGCTTTTCAAAGTTAATATAGGAATGTCTTTTTGCCCTTTATTCCCCAGATGAATTTAACCAAATGAGAGACAGGAATGCATACGTGCAGATTAGCAGTCCGAGAACACAGGAGGTACAAGTAAGGGAAAGGAGATTTTTAGAAAACAAATGTATTTAATTTCAATTAAGTATACACAACACTGCTTTCTCTGGCATGTTACGATTAAATTCTCATGAATACTTGGATGGCTTTTGAGTGTACTTTAAAAAACATGAGTGCTTTAAAAACAACATTTACTAACCCCCCCCCAAAAAAAGTAAAATTCAAGTAACCCATTGACGCTTTAAAAAAAATACTTACGTTTAGAAATGCATACACTGAAGAAAAGTATGAAATGGAAAAAAATAAGAAACCTCCTAACACCCAAGTCCTTCCACCCAAAGATTTATGCTTTTCTATCGTACCAGAAAAAATAACCTATGCATATACTTTCATTTATTTACCAAAATGAATTATATTATGCAGTTTTGTTACATGCATTTTTTACTTAATAACATATCTTGATTCTACTTTCATCTCGGCCTCTCTAAGAAGCCACATTCTTTTTGCTCTTACACACAAAGCTTCAGTAGATGTCTTTGCATACGTAGTGTTACATGCAGTTTTTTTTTGTTTTTTTTTTTTACAATTTATTTTATTTTAGTATCATTAACCTACAATTACATGAGCAATATTGTGATGATTAAACTACCCCCTTCATCAGGTCCCCCCACCAACCCTATTACAGTCACTGTCCATCAGTGTAGTGAGATGATGAGAATCACTACTTGTCTTCTCTGAGCTGTACAGTCCCCCCCATGCCCCCCCACCCTATGTCTGCCAATCGTAATGCCCCTTTTACCCTCTTATCCCTCTCTTCCCACCCATCTCCCCAGTCCCTTTCCCTTTGGTAACTGTTAGTCCATTCTTGGGTTCTGTTACGTGCAGTTTTTTGATGTGACCCACCACCAAAGTCAATGCAGCAAGCACGGGCTACTCTACGCAGTCTACCTGGCCTGTGTGATGGGACAAGAACTACCTACTTTGCTTGGTTTATTTCAGTTTCTTCAGGAAACTTCCCGAGATGCTGGTATGTACACCAAAGGGGTCTCAGGAACAGCCTGAGATAGCTACTGGGACAAACACTGCTTTCAGCTAAGAAAAAAGTATTTCTACCTGTTCTCTTCTGAGGGTAAAGGCTCTGGTGGTGATCCAGGAGTCCTGTCTTTGCACATAGATCAACCTGGTGCACCACCCCCACCCCCTGCTTACAGGAGCGTGCCACATGCTCATGGTATGAACAGAAAGTTAGTAGAAGGGGAAATAACTGAGCACTGGAGAGACATGCATAGGACAGCAGGTAAGCTGCCAGATGACTGTGTCCTTCACTCTACCCCATGGTGTGGGAACTCCCACTCATGGAAGACAGATCTGAAGGAGGGTATCCAGAGTATGCAGAGCTGTCTGCCTAGATGTGCACAAGAATACAGCTGAGGGGCAGAGTTGGGAAAAGAAAAGTGACAACAAGGTCCACAGCTCAGAAATATTATTAATTATAAAACCATCTCATATCTTTGCACTTAGTTGCCTCAAATCCTTTTTGAAATGCTAGATTTAAAATATATTTTGAAACCTTTCAACATTTCAAATATTTTCCAAATATTTGTCAAGCTTGTTATCTCATTTGACTCACACACCAACTCTAGGAGGGTGGGCAGCCCAGAGTCAGTATCTGCCCTTAGAAGATGAAGTGACTGCAGGGTGGCTAAGTCAGATGGCTTCCCCAAGATCGCTTGGCTACCAAGTGTTCTGCCTTGCAAGAACTGTGCTCCCTCCTGAAATCTCCCAAGACCACCCTAAGTCTAGTAAGCCCAGCTAGCCCACTTTAGAACCCCCCCACAAAAAGAAAACTAGAATGAAGCTAGAAATACAGATATAAATACACCCTTCCCCAGCGATACCTGAGATCCTGAAAACTACCTCTTCCTAACAGAAATTTAATAAATTGAATACTGATATTGCTAAGTACCAGGTTGAGATGCCAAACTTAAACCTTGACAGAGAAGAATAGTCTCTATTAGTTTTACAAAGATTTTTGTTAAAATTTGGCTTTATGTTTTATTATAAACACCCATAATATCTCAGCTTTTTAAAATCTAGTAGCTTTTAACTTTTACAGTTAAAATGCTGTATTGGACAGTACTAGTGATTTGTCATTTAGATATCTAACACCTATTTCTTGAGTTGCCTTTTCGTCGATCAGGACTGTTCTAGATGAGAGTTTTTCAAACTTCTTTGAGACTGCCCTTCAGAAGATGGGCATTTTACTCTGTCAAACATGGACATGTATCAGTCACTAAAACACTTTCATAAATAACTATCCTTCTTATGGGTTATTTACATGGATATTTTCTATGCTTTTACACTTTTCTGTATCACTTTTAAAAATCATTCTTATAGACCAGTATGCTGATTTCATGACTCACAAATGGTTCATGACCCACAATCTGAAAAACACTGGTTTGGATGAATGACAGAGATCCTGCCTCAAAGAATTTATACGCTAGTGGGAGTCTCATATGTACACAGTTCACAGACAACTTATAGTTGGGAAGTCCTTCGAGGTCAGTTGGTTCAACTATCTTCTCTGTAACTTATTTTACAATATCCCTGACAGAATGATATATCTGAAAGCCTTTGTTTGCCTATCTCTAGGACAAGAAGCTACCTTTTATTTGGAAGTTAGCATGGGGTTGATCATATAAAGACTTGTTTAAATAGCACAGAAACAAAGTAAGTCCAACACCTTAATGTACATTAAATTTTCTTTTTCCTAAAAGACTACGTGGACCTTCATTCCTAAATCCACTTCAATCTTTTCCAGGAAGGTGAAAAGGAAAAGGTAAATCAGAGGAACAGAGGTCTAGAACAGCTTTCTGATGACTTGAAGAAAGGGTCTTAGCCAAGTTAGAAAAAAACTTTAACAGTACCTTTAAAAGCAGAGGCTAAATAAATGCTACTCACAACCAAGGCTAAGACGTTGTAAGTCAGAAAAGGCTCCCCTGAGGAGGTCTGAAATGAGCTGTCTTAAGACTAGCTGGAATCAGGGTGGAGAGAAGGTGGGATGGTGTGACCAGACTCAAGAAGAAATGAGCCCAGCACTTTGGCGAGGGGGGAAGTAATGAAGGGCTCAAAAGGGAGCAGTAAGAGATAAAGTCAAAAATAAGGATGAGGTTAATCTGCAGGGAGCAGGACAGACTCTAGATTTTATCCTGTAGGTAACATGGTGCTACTGAAGGTTTCTGAGCATGTGCTGAGTGGTGTGTCAGAATTATTCATCTGCCCGTGGACTTGAAACCTGGCCCTAAAAACCACCAGGGTTCAGACAATAGATTCTCCAGCTGTATTTTAGCATAGAGAAAAATGCATGTGCACCTGGGCTTTCATAAATTCAGGATTCTTTTGAGAGCAGCCTTGGTCACATAAAAAGATAGAAAACCTGGGGTAGCCATGTTGAATTTAGACAGCAGCTGACTCCCTTCCTTTTTCCTTTCATCTTTTGTTAATGAAGCCTGAGCCTTGTCAGCAGCTACCACGAAGTGATCGTTTCCTTCACAGAAGTTGCAGACTATTCAGAAGCTTGTCCTCAAAGCTGTTATGGGCCTAATAAATTACTACAAACGACTTTGCAAAATTAAATTTCATGCAAACAGTAACACAAGGTTGACTAAATGTGCAAATAGCCATCTCTGAAGGTGTTGACCGTCTAGTAATTCAGGCTCCGGACACAGTGAGGGCGCCCCGCGAGGCTTGGCCAGGGCTTAGGTCAGCCTCAGGTGAGTCGAACCAGGGAATGCGCACGGCCACCTGGAGCTACTTCAGAGATAAGAAGAGAAGCTCCATCTCCGCCTCGGTCGTCCCTCCTCCCTCCAGTCTGCGGATCAACAGAGCTCAAGATTCTTTAGCAACTTTTCTTTTCACAAACATCATTTTTAGATCATATATCTAAATTCAAAGGCCCTCAAGTCGCTGTAAGTGCACATTTCAGAGCCCTCGGAGACATGGCTGAGTCTGTGGTCTCCACGGAAAAGCACTGTCGGCACCTTAGGGGCAACTGGTCCCGCGTTGCTCGCCTTTGCCTTTTTACTCCACATACACGGGCAAGTGACAGTGACACGAAGCCTCGCGTCTCACCTAAAAACGCCACGCCTGGCTCTCTAGGAGGCCCGGTTGTGTTCCGGACGCCCGTCTAGAGGCGCCTGCTCGGCCTGCCCTGCTGCCTGGCTGGGAGACCTGCCCAGCCCCTGCACGCCGTCTCTGTGACGGTCCCCAGGAGCTGCGCTCGCGGAGCGCCACCTTCCCGTCAGGGAACGCGGTCTCACCTGCCGTCCTCAAACCCCCGTAGCGGCGGGCAGCGCTGCGCCAGGCGCCGGCTGTGCAGACGAGTGCTCCCCGCCCGAGCGGAGGCCGGCCCCGGGCTGCACCCGCGTTGCCTCAGGGGTGGTGGAGGGGACAGGCTCGCCACGGCCCGGGGCCGCTCCACGCCCGGCGCCCGCCGACGGTCCACGCACACGCCGATGCCCACGCGCACGCACGAGGCCCGCACACCGCGCACACGCACACGCTGCCCGCGCGCCCGGCCTCGACGCGGTGACAGGCGCTGCTCTGAGGGGGCCCGGCCGGGCCTGGGAGGCGGCGGACCGGGCTCGGCGCCGAGACGGGTCGGCCGGGTCCATGGGTCAGGGCCGCCCCGCCGCCCCGGGCGCACGTGCGGGTGACAGGCCCCTATAGGGTCCATACCTGCCACCGGAAGTGAGTGAGGAGGGCAGTATAGGCATTTCCTGTGACGCGGGCGCCTGGACTCCATTAGGCAGCAGCTGGGGGAAGAATCAACACACCAGGGAGCGGAGCAGAGCGCACCGAGGACACAGGCGGCCGCTGCCCCCGCCGCCGCCGCCGCCGCCACCCGGGGGCCCGCGCCCCGCCGCCGCCCCGGCCCGG
>JAQQAC010018689.1:35509146-35579554 GCA_029783875.1 Phataginus tricuspis | reverse complement strand
GCCGGCGGCGGCGGGGGCGGCGGCCGCGGGGACGCCCACCACCACCAACGGCCTCTCTCGGCGAGGAAACTCTGGCCTCCGCTTCCTCCTCCTCCGACTCGGACGCCGGCGGAGCCTCCCCGCCCCCGCGGAAGAAGCCCCGAGCCTCGGCGGCGGAGGGAGTAGGAGAGCCCGGGGCTTCGGCAGGCCGAACAGGCCTCTCCCCGCCGCCCGCGTCGTCGTCGTCCTCAGTGGTGGTGGTGGTGGGCGTCCCCGCGGCCGCCGCCCCCGCCGCCGCCGGCCCCCTCCGCGGCAGCGGCCACAGCCTGGTCAGCGGCAGCGTCATGCAGGCCAACGGGGCGGGCGGCGGCGGGGGCGGCGGGGGCCAGGGCCAGACCCAGGAGCTCGCCTGCCTGTCGGCCCAGAACGGGGAGTCGTCCCCCTCACCGTCGTCGTCCGCGGGGGACCTGGCCCACGCCAATGGGCTCCTGCCCGCCGCCCCCGCCGCCGGCAACAATAGCAACAGCCTGAGCGTCAATAACGGGGTCCCCGGCGGGGCCGCCGCCTCGGCCGCCCCGGAGCTGGGCAGCAGCCTCAAGAAGAAGAAGCGGCTCTCCCAGTCGGACGAGGATGTCATCAGGCTGATAGGACAGCACTTGAATGGCTTAGGGCTCAAGTAAGTACCCTTCCTGCCCGCGCGGTACGGGCGGACCGCGGGCCGGGCCGCGAGAACCGGAGGCTGCCCTCGGCGCTCGAGGCAGAGGCGCCGGGGTCTGGGCCGGAGGGCGGGGAACAGGCCTCAGAGGGTCATTTCTAGTCCGTCTCGGAGGCATCTTTGAGGGACACCTCCCCACCCCCACCTCTGACAGACAGCCTAGGCAACTACCAATCAGGGAGGACAATCACCTACAAGTGTTTATGGGAACCAAGGGGCTGGGATACTTTGGAAAAAGGCCGTTGGATAAATCTGATGGAAATAATGAGGGCACATAACATGTTGATGTCATTAAGACCCTCCTGTGCATACAAAAGGCCTACCACTAGCCCATCTCAAATCCCAATTTAATACCAAGAAGGCAACTGCCTCTGTAAAAGGGACATCTGATCTGGTGAATCATTTATTTTCAAATACAATTTAGGTGGCCTTGCTTACCTTAAAATAGGGTGAAGGGAAACAATGACTTTGGCCAAAAACCTAGTTTTGTAGGCACACAAAGAACTAGGGGTGGTGGAAGGCAGGATTAGTGAGAGTGCCATGCAGCCCGCTGGTGGGTGAAACAGAACCAGAATGAAGGGAACAAAACATGCAACAGTCTCTTAGCCCAGATTAAAATGAGCTCTTAGGCCAGCAAATGTGTAGTTTTGGATTTATAGATTTGTTACGGAGAAGGAGGGGAAAGAGCACTTCTTGAAAGTGGCAAGAAGTATTTTGATTCTCAGGCAGATTATTGCACTGTTTGGCTGAAAAATAAATGGAGCTGAATAAAAAAGCATTGAGGCAAACACAAATATGTAAGACTAATAAAGATTCTTAGATACCAAAATATCTGATGAAAGAAAACACATTTGATGAGTCTTCTAAGCTCTCAGAGAAAAAGGTATTGTAGGAAGATTTCACTTTGTTCCCTAAGGAAAAGGATTAGTATGAAAACATTCTGTAAATGCTAACAGAACGTATTACTGACACAAGCAAGCTGACAGCGGCAGGAGGAAATAACTCGTGACTCTTTGGAACCTACACCATAGTAAATTTGCTATTTTTAGTATAGAGAGAAAGGGAATGGTTTTTGATGCAGGATTTATTTTAATTTTAAACATTGACCTAGTAAAATGTCTATGCAAACATAATATCTGAATGTAAGGCTCTTAACTAGGGTCATCTCTATTGCCTTGTTTGAAGCTAACACTTTGATTCTTTGGAAAGGTAGTAATGTAGTTAGTAAGTAGATCCTGGTGTTTTCATTTATTCAGCCAGTTGGTTACAACATGTTTTTAGAAATGTTACACTTCATCAAACTTGTGAGGCATTAAGTGGCAAAGGTAGGGAGAACTTACCTTGACCAGCTGTAAATGTATGAAGGTGGCAGTTTAGAAAAATTCATGTAGCAAAGCACATTAAAGCTCTTTCTTTTTTTATCATGAGATTAGCTTAAAAGCTTTTGCAACTGCTCTCATAGACATGAGTTTATTTGGAAGAGTAACCCTAAAGCTGGGTGGGTCTTTTTACACTGTGTCTCTCCTGCAGCCAGACTGTTGATCTCCTCATGCAAGAATCAGGATGTCGTTTAGAACATCCTTCTGCTACCAAATTCCGAAATCATGTCATGGAAGGAGACTGGGATAAGGTAAAGTAGGGCATATAGAGCTGTGTGACTGCTGCTAAAATATATATTTGCTGTGCATTGTGTAATATTTGTTTCTCTTTTATACCAATTTTTGCAGGCAGAAAATGACCTGAATGAACTAAAGCCTTTAGTGCATTCTCCTCCTGCTATTGTGGTAAGAGGCGCACTTGAAATCTCTCAAACGTTGTTGGGAATAATTGTGGTAAATACACTTTTGTTCTTAGTTTCACATTTATGCTTATTTTACAAGGTTATTGATAACTCTAGTCTTCTGTCTCTTGTAAAAGATAAGGTCTAAAAATAGTTAAATTTCATATAATTAAAATTTTAAACTAGGTTGAGTGCTTGTGATGTTTTTAAGTTTGAGATTTGTATTTTTAAAATCATATATAGTAAATGTGTTGTTTGGACCTAGTTTATTATTAAGCTTCTACATAATATATAGAAAGACTTTCATGCTTTCAGTGCTATTATAGAAGTTTATATTTATATAATCAAGTTTACATTATACTTTTACTTAAAATACTGAATGTGCAGGTAACGAAATAAGTAGGTGATACATTTTTTTTTCAATCTTTGGGAATTTTAGTTAATTCAAACCAATTCCATTAGTGTGCTCAACATTTTCTGTTCTTGCATTCATTCCAGTTGTGTAAATTGACAGTGTCAAAGTTTGTATAGTATGTATCAGTCTGGTGGAGGGTTTGTTTGCAAATTTGGCCATTGGGCTCTGCTTACTGGCCTTATTTCCCAACAAGATCAATTTAGTAGTTTAACCTGTTAGCCTCTTTCATAAATCTTAATGAATTTTTTTATACTGATAGGCTTTAATTCTTCAGTAGATGTTTGTGAGAGAGAGGAGGAGATAAGTTTTTTCTAAGTACTTGTGATTGGAAACCGTGAAGAATCAGCTGCTAGCTGCTGGCTTTTTAAACTTCTAGCTGATTCATTTGTTGTCAAAAGCAATTTCCTGTATGGTGGGGGAGGGAAAGAAGGCTAATAGGAAGTGAAGTAGGAAAACCAGCTGTTTGTTAAATATTAGTAAATGACTGCTACATTTTGTTTTGGGGGTTTTAATTAAATCAAATACTAATCTTTCTGCCTTTGTCTTTAAACCTAATAGAACCTCTTGTTTTTTTTTTTTTGGAGTTTTTTGAAACCTTAATTATAAAAAAGTTTTTTAGATTCTCAATATAGTTTTACACAGTAATGTAATCTAGAGAATGGACTTCAGGTGAATTAAAGGTGCAACCAAGTATGAACAAATATGGATTCATTTAAATTGATGATCTAGTATATTTTTTCTTTAAGCAAATATTTTAAATACTAAAAGTTTAACTTACTATTGAATGAGATGATTGATAAAATAATTCATGGACTAATCAATTACATGGTAAATTCTACAAATGAAACACAGATGTTAGATAAACATCTGTGCTCAAAAGGATCACAAATTTTCCAGTAACTAAAATTTTCCCTAATCAGTGTGTTTGGGTTTTTTTTTAAAAAAAAAAACACCTAAGTATATTTTAATTGGGCAGTGTTTTAATAAATTCTTGGGTCTGACAGAAGGGAAGGTGACCATAAAATAAAGACAATTTAATGGATTTTAATAGCCAAAATATGGATTGGAGTTCTTTTCCCACTGGACCAGTTAGCACTGCTTGTATGGTGACAGTAAAGGACTTGCCTGTGGACTATTTTGAAATAAGTGTGTGATGGGGGGGAGGGGTTGTTTCCTTTTTTAAGCTTCACCCAAATTTTATCTGTAATTCAATAGTAAAAATTTTAACTTTAAAAGGCTTACTTCCTAAGTTTTTACTTGTTGATAGTAATTTGAGACTTCTGTATTAGATTATGACAAACTCATTAGAAACCTTCATTAGAAGCAACATGTAAATTCAGGAAAGGTAGCTGTAGATAAGGTAGAATCCTTTCTTTTTACAGCCTATTCAGTATGTAGAGCATTTTAGGATCTAGTAAAAGATGAAGATTAAACCTCTGGCTGACCTCATGCCATCAAACTGTTTAGGTATTTATACAAAGAAAGGGGGTCCAGTTTTATCTCATATTGAGCATTGATGAATCAATTGCTTTTTAAAGATTAGGTTCAGCAATTTTTTACCTTTCTAATTGTGTTTAGATTTACTCCTCTCCCCAACTCCATCTCTAAAATCTAATATAAGTATACATTTGTAATATACCTTAGAAGACAACTATTGGATTTTTTTTGAACATAATTATTTTAATTGTATGCCCAGACAATTTGATGTCTTAGTCCAGACTAATACTGTATTTTACTTTTTAAATCTGAATGTTTTTTATTGACCCAATTCACTCTACTCCCTCCCCCCCATATTTTTTAATGGTTTTCAGTCAAATGATACTAGGAATAGCAGAATTTGCTCTGGATTTACTGGAAGCTGAGCTCATGAATCAACATTTTTTAGTTTGGGTTCAAATATGCTTAACTGTATCTGGGGAATTTGGGTGGGTATTTGAGATCAATAACATAAGAAAACTTTTATATCTCTAAAGGGGGTTAAATTTTAACATCATTAAAAATTTTTAATATAAATATGCGTAACAAAAGTGTTCAAATATTAACTTAATGTATAAAAATTAACTGGTATGTTGTACAGTTAAATAGGAGTTTTGAAAGCCATGGTTCAAATATAATTTATTTCCCCTTCACTCCGAGTCATGATTTGATTGATATAACTTGGTTATAATCTTATTCCAGGGCTAGTCAGAACCACTCCTAAGTTAGCTAGGAGGCTGCCCTCACAGATAACCAGACTTTCTGTCTATTGTAACTTCTGACTTTTTCTTTCACATTGAGTAGAATGTAATATGGGAGGAAAGGATGAATCAGTCCAAATATTGGGTAGGATAGGGAGACAACAGCAGGATTTAAAACTGTCTTTTGGGCTATCCTCGTACACCAATTTCAAGTTTTTATTAGACAGTGAATGCAAGAAATACTTCCTAGCCCAAAGGTGCTGAAAAATTATCAGAGAGCAGAAATAATCTCTTAACAGAGGTCTGATTAGGAGTTTGGGAAAGATAGAAAAGATAGATTATTTTCTCAACCTGTTTCTTTTTCTTTTCTTCATTTAAGCCTGTGGTCTTAAAACAATAAAATTAAAAGTTCGTGAGGCCCTGTCCCCACCTCAGCAAACTTCAGTTCTGCCTGATTTTTAAAACTCTTTCAGTAAATAATTAACATCATTTGTGAAAAACATTTTCTTGAAACTGTTTACATTTTAGTGCTTAAATTTTTAGGAAATAAAATACAGTTTTACTCTCCAGCCTTACCATATGTGTCAAGTACTTAAACTGATTTTTAGGAAAATAAATATTTTCTGTCAACCAATTCTTTAGCTGTGCTTAGCCAGCAAGCATGTTAGTTGCTGCCGTGTACACTACCAGGATTTGATATCTGTTTGAGGATATTCTTTGTCTTATTTGGGATAAAATGACTCATAGAGAAATGTTCTTTCACTACTTTTATAGCATTCCCTGTATGTACAGAAGTACATGTTTATATTGGCTTCTCTCACAAAGTTTTACTCTGCTTTCCTCTTCTCTCCTGCCCTGCCTCTGCCCCTCAGAAAGAGAGTAACATGTTCTAGCAGGATCGTGGTAGGAAAATAGGGAGAAAATAGCACTTGGGGCACTGTCCCTACACACATTGGACATTGCAGTGACCAAGTGGGGATGGGGGTACATAGGACTTAATGATTGAGACCCAAAAAATGTTTGACCTTTATTTCATTTTTTTTTTTTAATTCTCACAAATTGACATTGGCTAAGAAGATTTAGTAAAGCAATTAAATACACATGCTGGCCAGTTTCATGTGGTATTTAACATTTACAATTAATAATTCTCATGTTTGAATTTAAAAAATAAAACTTTTAATAGCATATTTATAAATGGAAATATATAAATTCTTCATAAAGAGTTGAAGTTTCTTTCAAAAGACAAAATGGTGAGAATGTCCAGAATACTTCAAATATAAAACCTTTTATTTTTAGGTTGTTTTTGTTTTACTTAGTCTTTCATTTTTTTAGTTTTTGTCACCTGGTGGATTTCAAAGTTTTTTCTTATTTGACATCTAAAGGGTAACTTTAGGTTACATGTACAGCAGAATACTTTTCAGGTCATCTTGGTAATTATTTCTGAAACATTCATTTGTCAGTCTAACTTTAGGTGTAAAATTTGGTAAGTGTACTTTTCTAGGGTTATAGGAGCATTTCTCATAGTTTGACATTTTTTCTGTTGTTGTTTAGTTATATACTTAAGATTAGATTATTACCAAACGTAAGGAATGTTCTTAAAAGATGTATTTCACTTGTAAAAAATAGATTTAAATGTATGCCTAACTTAATATAACGAGGTTTGTTTTGTTTACTTTCTCTGGAAGCCATTTTTATAAACTTGTAACTTGTGCCTTCCTTCTAAATGCTCTCTAATAGAAAATGCCCTAGAGTAGTTTATTATACTCTTAATTCTGTAAGTAAGTTGTAATTTATCCACTCCATTTTTTTGACAGTATTTTTTAATGTTTTTAAAGTAAACATCTTACTGAAGAAGAAAAGGCTGGCATTGGGTTTTACTTTTAAGTAGATTTGGAATCTTTTTCACAGTATTCCTTGGAGTCTTTAAGTATGAAATAGTCCTTATATGTACTGAATTTTCTACCTCCATCAGTTAGCTTAAATGCCACAGTAGCAGATATGATGGAGTCCCTCCTAGCAGTGGTCTTTAATTAGATTCAAGGTTTAAAAGAAATTACAGACTTGATATTCATAAATATCTCTTCCCTCTAGCAAAAAGCTACTAAGTTTGTGATGTCACTTTCAAGTTAAAAGTAAAGTTAGAGTAAAGGAACATTAAAAAGTATTAAAGCCAAATACATTTCAGAAAAAATCTAAATATGCAAGCACTTCATCATAAGCCTGAAATGGTTGGTTCTTTTGGGAGGAAAGAGCTGATGATAGTTATCTGTGCTGCATAGTTAAATGCATCAGTTATTACACTGTTAACTAATACACAAATACAAATATTGAATCATTTTAAAGACCTTTGAGTTCAACCCTCTATTGTAGGCACCCCTGTATTGCCTCCTAGAGAGAGGGAGTCCCGTCAAACTTGTACTGTCCACCTTGTACATCAGCCTCAAATGCACTTAATGGATAGCTCTTTTGAGAAGCCAAATTCTGGCCCTTTGCAGCTTCTACCCTGTGGGTGTAGTTCTGCTTTCTATTCTACTTAGTCGTTCTTTCATAGAAGAACTCTTAAATCACAGTGGCTCTTAAATCATTCCTCCATTAACTCGTTTTTCTGCCATCTTTTTGAAACATGTTGCATAAGCTCCTCCTCCCCTAATTCCCTGATATAAAAGTGTTTTTTAAAACATAAATTTAGCATACTTGGAATAGTTCTAAATTTTCATACAAGAATTAAAATTTTAGGTGAATGTTTTGAAGGCAGAATTCATTTTCTCCTATGTTGATGCCTTAGGCATTAACGATCTTACCTAATTTCAGATTATTCGTTCAAGGCAGAGTTTTATTAAGATGTGGAATTAAGCAAAGTCACATTAATCACTATGACTATTAAACCAAAATATTTTGGATCATCTTAAAGCTTTATAAAAAGTTACTTTGAAGGGCATAGTAGAATGGTTTCTACTGTTCTGTTTAGGCACATTTTCTGAAACTTCCATCAACTTTTTTCCCCTGACTGCTGCTTTCTGTCATGTCAGAGGATGAAGTTCCTGCTGTTGCAGCAGAAGTACCTGGAATACCTGGAGGACGGCAAGGTCCTAGAGGCACTTCAGGTCCTACGCTGTGAGCTGACGCCGCTGAAATATAATACGGAGCGCATTCACGTTCTTAGTGGGTGAGGATGCTTGGTTCTTAGACTCCAGGTCAACAAAGGGGCTGTTCTTTTTATCAGGGTTACTGTTCCAAAGCTACATCTCTTGACATTTTCCAAGGATCAGAATATTGTTAAATTTTAGATGATATTTGGACAAATTTACTTATATATGCACAAACTATCTGTCATCCTAGGGAGCTCTCCATCTTAGAATGGCGAGAGATTTAAGTGGGTGGAAAGGAGAAGGAATATGTTTTGCCATTGAAATGCCATTCATAATCTGTAAAAACCCAATGGCATAATCTTCTATAAGAACAATAAGCAGTGAAGTTTCCAGCATTGATTTATACAAACGTTTTTTGAAATGTGTACTTAATCATGTACCAAGTGGTTGCTTAACATTTCATATACATAGTCTTGTTCTATCCTCATGTCAGTCATTTAAATGTTAGAGTGCCCAAAGCCTTGGTTCTGGCCCTCCCTTCTATTCTTGGTCTACACACTCTTCCAAGGTAACCTCATTCTCCCCCATGCCTTCACGCACCATCCATAGGCTGATGCTCGTAAATTTATCCTCTCAGACTCTCTGAGTATATGTCTAATTGTCTACTTGACAGTCTCCATTTAGATGTTTAATAGGTGTCTCAGGGTTTCATGTGCAAAACAAAATTCTTGATTCCAGTTGTCCCTCCACTCACTCCACCCTACACAGACCTGTTCTCGTCCAGTTTCCTCATCTCAGTAAATGGTAAGACCTATACCCATGTGTTCAAACACAAGGCTCAGGCCTCATCCTCGCAATTTTTTTGTTTTAACTTAAACTGTATCAGCCTAACTGAAACCATACGTTTGTCCATTTCTCTGCATCTCCACAATTTCTACCCTAGTTAAGCTATAAACATCTCTCCTGGATATTTTTCAGTATTACAGTAGCCTTCTGATCAGTCACATTGCCTTTATCCTTGCTCGCTTAGCAATGTGTATTTCACACAGCTGACAGATAAATGCATACGTAAAGCCATGTTGTTTTTCTTCCTTTTCTAAAACATTCCAGTGCACTTAAAAACCACAACCTCTGCTCAAGCCCTTTTCTTGCATCTTTTCCCTTATTCTTTACTCTCTACTAATGCTAGTGTTCTCTCTGCTCCTTAACTTGCCAGGCCTGAAGGAATTTGCCCTGCCTGTTCCCTTTATCTTAAATGCTCTTCCCCTAATCTTTCCATAGCTGGCCACTAGTTGCTCATGTCCCAGCCCAAATGTCCCCTCCTGTGACCACCCCCCAGGCATTCTCAGCTACATCATTCTGTTTTTATTTTTTTTTTCTTTATAGCATTTTTCACTATATGATATGACTCGTGCATCTGGGACAGTATCTGGCACATACAAGTTTTTCAGATACAAAAGGGTGGACCCAAAGAGGCACAGGGTCCATTTTAGGGTGTTTGAAGATAAGGAAACTGAGCCTCAGAGAAGTGAAGTAACCAGCCCAAGATGTAGCTAAAAAAACAGAGAGCCAGGACTCAAAGCCTGGTTTGACTGACTCCAAAGTCATTGGTCCTTACCCACCACTACATCTTGAAATAGTAAATTCTTCTGGATATTTCAGTACTATAACTGGCACATTACCTTGTTCTGATTATCTCTGTCATATGGTGTCTGATTTCTGTATCACCTAAAAACCATTCACATGATGCCTTATTTTCCACTCTAATAATAGAACATATAATTTAATCATTCAGTTTTTATTCTGAAATGAAGTTCATCAAGTTTAACCATTCGATTTTTCACATAAGGAAATGGCCTAGAGATGACAAGATACGTAGTCAGCATCAGAAACAGGGTTTCCCCTCTGTCCAATGTCCTTTTAGTTATACCATGTGACTTCCCATAAGCAGATGTTCATTTTAAACAGTAGGGTATAATGTATATTTTCAAAAGAACACAGAAGCAATCATAGGTCACTTTAGCAAAATTTTAAAAGTAAATCATTTTCCCATATTTGATAACAAATTTTACTACCAAAAGTTATTTTAGAAATCAAATTTTTATAGTATCCAGCTTTTATAGGATATTTTAAGTCGAATTACTCATACTTTTTTTTTTTAAGTAAGTTATTTTTTAAAAAGTAAATTCTCATTGGCTAAGGCACTTATTTATATACAAAATAGAAAGAAAACAAGTAGCTCTGCTGTTGGGTAAGAGACTATTAAATTATTTAGATGCCAAAGGCTATATGCAACTAAAAAAGGAGGAGGTGATACTCATGTTAATGGAGAGGTTGCTGAAACCTACATTATCCTTTAAGTTCTGCCTGTATGCCAATATTGGACCAGGTACTTCATCACTCCATCTTATGTGGTCTTCCCTACCCTACTTAATACCCTTTTCACAAGTGAGAAGAGCAGTTTTGTCTGAGAACAGAGTACCAGACAGCAGCAGGAGAGTTACTTGCCAGATCTAACCTCTTGTTTGAATAATGCCTTCATCACTCTTTTGCTTTTAAAACCCATTCTTCTGAGAAGAGCCAGAACAAGGCCAGGGGCACACTTCCAGCATGGGGCCCTCATGTATTCTCCAGAATCCATGAATTTAGCATTATGCCTCCTTTGGCACATTTAGTGAGTAATAAAGAAGTTCCCAGATTTTCTGCTTTGGGATCTCAATACCTTTCACAGGGTGACACAAGGATTATCATCCAGTTATACCATTTCTTGAGTGACGTTTATGATAAACTCTTGAAGGTATGTTATTTTTTTTATTTAATCAACTTAGTATAAGTTTCTTTGAAGGTTTTTTTGAGTGGTGTCGTTTTACTTTTGAGATGCAACTAAGTTAACATAGTGGTTAAGAGCAAGTTCTGCTCTACAATGCCTTCTTCATATTCCTACTTTGCCTCTTAACCTTAAGACAGTTACTTAACGTTTTCTGTGCCTTAGTTTCCTCATTTATAAAAACAGAATAACAGCACCTACTTCATACGGGATTGTTATGAATGTTAAATAAAGTTATAGATATTGAGTGCTTAGAACAGCCTGGCACACAGTAAGAGCTGCATGTATAAAATGATACACAACAGTAAATGTCAGAGAATGTTCTATTAATAGAATATAATACAATAATATATATTTCATTCTTACTATGTCATTTTAGTAATTATATCCAGGTGCCAGGTTGTGGTAATAAATTGGGTTCACTGTAGAATTTCTACCTGAAATATATTTCCTACTGAGAATTAACCGAAATACAATCAGTGTTTTTCAACCATGTTTAATCCAAAGAAAAGGATTTGATCTTTGGTGCATCCTCTGTCCTGTTTTAGGTACCTGATGTGTAGCCATGCAGAAGACCTACGTGCAAAAGCAGAATGGGAAGGCAAAGGGGCGGCGTCCCGGTCCAAACTGCTGGACAAGCTCCAGAGTAAGAGTCTTAACTTCTGGTGCTCTGTGTTTTGCCTTAGATTAGAAATAGAATCTGTGAACCAATTAGGGGGCTTGTGTCTAGACATACCCTTATTGAGTGGCCATATAGGGGAAGAAGAGGGAACCTGTGAAGAAGCCCTTTAAACCAAAGGTCTTCAGATTCTGCGGTGAAATCTTAAGAAGCCAGCCTGAGGAGTCAGAGAGGATGCTGGTCCCCCAGCAGTTCCCCTGCATTTGTTTTATATACTGATGCTCCCCTTTTGTTTGGGGGAGAAGTGCTGTGGTTAGAGAAAAAATATGTGAACTACAGCTTTAAGCTATAAGTATTAAATATTTGGTTGATTTCAGTGGTAAGGCTCAGATTTCCTTAGGTAAACTGTTTTACTCTCCCCCCAAATCTGTTGTATGACTTCTAATTTAAACTAGGGGTTTCATTTTTGCCACATCCTTATATATAAATGACCCTCTTTCCTTCTCTGGTTAAATCATACTATTCTGTATGTTTCATATTTTCATTTTGAGGTGGGAGTGGAGGAAACAGAAAACCATGGAGTTGGGGAGGCATAAGGCATTGGAGGATCGGAATAGATTGGTGTCAGTATCAAATCACCAGTTATGTCCTGAATTTTCACCACACCCTTGGCATTAGAAGCAGTTTCACGTGACCTGGGACATTTTTGTGTCCTTTTTAAGTGGAGATTTTTCTTACACTTTTAGTGATGCATAGTCTTCCTTTGGTACACAGTCATCATTTGATTTTCTTTTTGTCATTACTGCCTTTTTTGTTGGCTTTTGTTTTTGTTTTATTATGGTGGTTGGTTGGTTGGTTGGTTGGTTGGTTGGTTGGTTGGTTGGTTGGTTGGTTGGTTGGTTTTAAGAAAATCCACATACAAATTAAAGCCCTCCCACCCAAGTGTACTCACTCTAGTGGCCACATAGCTGGAGCCACGGACAAAGGCTCATAGAGCTCATGCTGTGTTACAGGGCCCAGAGTGTTCTATTTAAGGGACATAATTTTAGTAGGGTAGGGGCATGTGAAGCAGAAGATGAGCAAATGTCTTTAAGAGTATATATTGTTATGTTTTTTTAATTTTTATTTTTATTTCTCTTATCTTCTACTACAGCCTATTTACCACCATCAGTGATGCTTCCCCCACGGCGTTTACAGACTCTCCTGCGGCAAGCGGTGGAGCTGCAAAGGGATCGGTGCCTCTATCACAACACCAAGCTTGATAATAATCTAGATTCTGTGTCTCTTCTTATAGATCATGTTTGTAGTAGGTAAGAGGAAAGTTTCTTACATTCTGAAGTAGGCTGGCATTTTATGGACTTAGTTATGAGCTTTATTAAATTTTTTTTTTTGTATTTTTATCCTGTTGCTATAAAACAACTCCTATCTGATGAGCATTCACAAGTAAAGCTAGAACTACTGAAATCGAAAACTAAGAAAAACATGCATATGCTTACATAGTAAGCCACAGCCTGCGAACTGAGCTCGAAAGCCTAGTTTTTCTTTTCTTGTCTGTGTGGTTGGTCATTTTCTGTATCTGGCCATTTTTTTAAGGACCTGTAAGTGATGTTATGCCTGTGACCCAAGTATTTGCTGTCCTTGGATGCCAGCAACCACTTAGTGACTGTGTCCCAGCCATTATGGCTATTTGAACTATGGCCCAAATTATTTTCTCTCCATAGAAGTCATAGGAATACTTTTTTCACAATGAAAGTTCTGCTTTTTAGTGGAAGATGGCCTCCAAACTGAAAGTGGTTAGAGTAACAGATATCAACTTTCTGATTTGGGTTTTGTTAATTAAACCTACCCACATATGTAACTTAACTTGGAAGGATTCAGGCCTCACTTTTTATGTAGGAGTATTTGAGTCCCTACTATTTTAATAATTATCTCCAAAAGTATAGCAGAGCTTTAATTTTTAATATACTGAAAAACAAATTGTGAACTTTTTCAAATTCCAGGAAGGAAGTGATTTGGGCCTAGTGAACTAGACGTAAGCAGCAGCTACAGGGCACATGCTCAGTTCTTTCGACAAAATCATTGAAGAACTACTGAAGCAGCATGAACGGAGAGGACAGAAGCATATACGTGTATGGGGCTTTGGGAAAATGAGGAGCTTCCAAATAACCGTAAACACTCACTCTCCCTACGCACACGCACACGCACTGTGTTGTGGGATAATCTCCACAGGCGCAGAACCTCTTTTGACGTGTAGTTGCATCTCACCTCACACACTCTGGTTGCCAGAAAAAATAATTAGTATTATTTGAGCTATTGGCCTTAAATTACTTAGGTGTTAATTTATCTTAAAGTATTGGATAATTACTTGATATGTGTCTTAAGTGTTCTACAAGAAAGAATAAGTTCCTTTCCTATATCTCTTTATTCTTTAACATTGTTTTTGACTCTTTGTGAGACTTTTTTTCTTTTCATTTAATGTAAGTAGAGTTAAGAGGAGACAATAGGTTAAAAGGCAATATGGTTCTGTATTTCATAGCTCTTCCAGCAAATTTGAGACCAGTGTTACAATTAAGGCAATTGTGAGTCCAAATCTTTGTTTGGTTCAGGAGTTCATTGCTGGTGGAATATGTTGAAAGGTATTTATGGTTCAAGAGACGTCAGTAGGTTAAGAGCTTGCCTTCCTTTGGGAAACTGGAATCTATGAGAATGTGGCCGATATTTTTATTCAGTATTTTACCTTCTGTATCTCTCCCTATGAAAGTAAATGACGAAAAATGCCTAGTCCAACTTCCCAGCCTTTGGATGAGGGATCAGCCTCCTGTAAAACTGTAGAAAGCACTTTGAAGCTTTACCTAGGAATGTATGAGTTCTTGCTCTTCAGAAATAACCATCGGTTGTAAGGTCCTCCCATCTTTATAAACAAAACAAAACTTTGTATGCTTTCCTAGTTTCCGCTCCCTCCAGCCCCTGCTTCCATTTTAAAGCCAGCTAAAGTTGTTGCCTATTACACGTCCGCCACCATCTACATCCTCAGCCCCTCACTCTTCAGATTCGGTAGTGTTAGGCCTTGTGCAGCGTGAGGAAGAGTGTCCCCATTAATCCAGTGGCTACGTCCCTGCTTCTCTCTTGGGCCTCTCTGTAGCATTTGACTGCTTGGCCTTGAAGCTCCTCCTTGGACTGCCCCACTTTCTGGATTCTCAGTTCACTCCTGGCTGCCCTCTCAGACTCTTTGCCTGTGTGTCCCCAAATCATGCTCCTTTTCTCATCTACTCTCCTCTTTTAGGTTATACTTCATGGTTCTAGTGATGCCTAGTCTGGGCTAGAGCTACAAAATATATCTCCTAAGCCTTAAACCTTTGAATAACACTGGGTTGGGGTGCTGACCCCATGCAGTCAAAAATCCACATGTAAGTTCTGATTCCTCAAAAATGTTACTAATAGCTTACTGTATGTCAAATGGGACAGTTAACTTTCAATGTAACAGAGTAGGAAAGCAGGAAGAATTGGAAGGATGTAGGGTCCAGCAGGGAACAGAACCTGCAGGGCAAATCAGCTGCTGTGCTGGCTCTGCTTGGGTCAACACCTGCGTGCAGGTGGGTCAGGCCTGAGTTGGGAGGGCTGAGCTTCAGAGGGCGCAGATTTCCCATCTCCTTCCTACAAGATGCCAACTCAGGCTTCAGCCTTTCTGCTCCTCTCACATCCTGGTGCTTTCTGACTGGTTCAGATAGCTGCCATTTAGTTCAGTTAGTGAGAGCTTGACACTGATAACACTGGGATTGCAGGTTTCATCCCTGTAAGGGTTCCTGCATACAAAATTTTTCTTTTTCCATTTCTGTCGAGCACATCACCCATGGAATCTGCTGCCTTACATCTATTTACAGAAACTATATATTTATTGAAAAAAAATTTCATATCTAAGTGGACCTACTGAGTTCAAATTCATGTTTATCAAGGTCAACTGTCATTATATTTTTCACAGTTAGCATGTTCACACTTTAAACTTGACTGGTAAGGAACAGGGTTTTGTGGGGGTGGGCGGTGGACAGTTTTTTCACCAGCAACTAATGGAAGGATCTTTCTTTGGATAACTTTATAAGTATTAATTTTTTTAGCTAAAGGTAGTTATAAAATATTTATAGAAACTTAAAAATGTCACAATTCAGTTCTCTTAAAATGCTACATTTTACTCAGTTTTATTTGGAAGCTACTGATTTTTTAATACTATCTTAAATTTTAAATATACTCGAAAATGACATATAAGCTATCACTTGTATACACCTAAAATACAGCTTTTAAAAAACTGGAGGCTCTTAATTAGTCTTTTTAAAAGGTTATTTAAATAATGATAAAATAATGACAAGTTAAATGCTACTTCAGTGACATTTGGATACAACTGATTGTCAGTAGATTGCGATTGTGCCCTGTGGTTTTGAGTCAGTCCTGCCTCAAGGACATTTTGCTACTCTGATTTTAGGATTTTAAGTACATTTTTTCATTGATGACCAATCTTAGCCATTTGAACTGTTGTGTATTTTATACCTATAGATATAAAGTGTTTCTCACTAAATATTATCACTATTGATTATTACCCATAGGAGGGGGGGAAACAATTTTTACGTTAAAAGTACTTATTTATTTGGAATTATATCCAGCAGTGTCTCAAAAATTACAATTTAAAAAATATTTAGGAAGAAAACTAGCCTTGGAGTCAGCCATAGGTTTAAATCCTAGTTCAGTTGTCAGTTTATTATATCTATTGTTTGTCCTCTTGGAGTCTCCTGAAAATGAAGATATTACTTCCCTTTTAAGGTAGTCTTGAGACTTGGCAATATTATATATAAAGTATATAGCACAGTGCTTGGCATCTAGTTAGTGCTTAATAATATGTCAACTTGTATTGATTATGTTTCAGTTCCCATATAGAATAATAGTTTAATATTAAAGCAATTTATAAGTACAAAATCTGAAAGTTTAAAGCAGCCTCCAAATAGCCAACTGCTAAAGTAAATTGCCATGTGTGTGATAAAGTTTTTAAAAATGTTAGTTTATCTTAAATACTTTAATTCATCAGGATGGTGAATTGACAAGATATATTTTCAAATTATGGATTGGTTGGGGGAAAATATAGGGAAGACCATTTTTCAAGATGGGCTTGAAGGTTTATCCATTTATGTTTAAATAACTTTATAATATAAAGAAGATAATAAGTATAATGCAGTTCGGTCCAAACAGTAGCCACTAATTACATATGACCACTTAACTGTAAAATAATTCAACTTAAAATTGAATTTAAAAAATCAAGTTCTTCAAACATACTAGCCACATTTCAATTGCTCAACAGACACATGTGTCCAGGACCACCAGGTTGTATAGTACAGGTCTGTGACATTTCTGTTAACACAAAAAGCTCTATTGGATGGTGCTGGTGTAGAAACTGGAAAGGGATAGAAACCTTCAAGCTCTGCACATAATGCTTGTCACTTAGTAACTTTTTCCTACTTCACTTGGTAATAGACTTCTCTGCCCTTAATATATATATAATAACTGCCACTTATGAGGCACTGGCTAAAGGCCAGACCCAGTCTAAACACTCTGTGCTTGTCATCTCACCCTTTTATTTCATCTTGTATAAGGAATTGTATAAGGCAAGTACCACTACTATCTTTATTTTATGGTTGGAAAAACAGAGACTAAGAGAGATCAAATAAGTTTCCCAGAATCATGGCTGGTAAGTGGTGGAGGCAGGATCTGAACTCAGACCTTACCCTCTGACTTCTGTGCACCTGTTCTTACAGCTTCCATTCTTAACCCAGTCCTTACCATATAATGCTCTTCTCCTGTGCTCCCCCCAAAACAACATTAGTAATAATTTTGAGTACCTATTGCATTCTAAGACTTTTAGATGTACTTCTCATCCTTATAAGAACCCTAAGAATCCTGTTTGGTGTATACTAATCTCATTTTATAGAGGAGGGAACTGAGGCTCAGGAGTTACATGACCTGACATTAAAGCTGTGCCTACGCTTGTCTAACTGCAGGGCCTGGTCTCTTTGTTATACCAGACTGCTTTCTTATAGATGATGAAAATGCATGTTATTCCTTCTAGAACAACCTGATGCCAGCCAACTTACACAAATGAACATAAAGTCCTGATTACTAATTTTTATTTATATGAATTCACTTAATCAGACCAAAAAGTTCTGTGATAGATACATCTTTTTTCTTTTAATCTTGAGAAAAAAAGAACATTGTAAATTGAAGCAGACTTTACTACCAATTCCTCTAAGATTGCCTTAACTACTATTACATTTTCTTTTTCAATGCACCACCATAAAATTGATTAAGATTTACAAGTGTTTTAAAGGTTTTGAACTCCAGTTTTATCAGTTGTTTAACCTTTTTCATTGTTATTACTCTAATCTGTTTTGAAAGAATAATTATTTGTGGACTTCTTGTTGTAGGAGACAGTTCCCATGTTACACCCAGCAGATACTTACAGAGCATTGCAATGAAGTGTGGTTCTGTAAATTCTCTAATGACGGCACTAAACTAGCAACAGGATCAAAAGATACAACAGTTATTATATGGCAAGTTGATCCCGTAAGTACCCAGTGTAAGTGTATAGATTGCAAAAGGAAATTCTTAATCTAATTGATTTGAGTACATATTTCTTAAGTATGTACATGTAAATAGTACTCTTTTCCATGAACATTTTTTTGTCATCTTTGTCATGTCTTTCCTTTTTCTGTGTTGTCTAGATAATGTACAGAGGTCAGTAGTATCACAATTGTGTTACGTGGTTGTACTAAGTCTGTGTGTACGTTGTCTAGTTTAATCTCTGAGTACATATGTGAGGTACTAACAGCTCCTCTTTTTGGATGGGGAAACTGAGGTAGGAGAAGTTTACTGTCCAGGCTCTCTCAGCTCATAAATGACGGTTAGACTCCAGTAGTTTTCTTACTGCAGCCCTACTGCTCTTAATGTCTCTACCGGTTTGTATCTTTGTTAATACTTGATTTATGGATTAATACAATGTCTGCTCTGTAGCAAGTTAAATAAGACTCATTACACTTTGGCCTCTGAAGCCCTTCATTGTCTTTGTAACTTGTAGAGCTTCTGTTAAATACCTAACCCCCTCTTTTTTCCCCCAGTGATACATATGAAAGCCATTGTATTCTGGGCTTAAAATTCTAAGTTCTCTCTAGGATCAGTTTGTCTCTGTTTATAACAAAGTGACCTATACTTTGTAGAAATAAATATTTCCATTTCTTTCAGCTAGTTGAACATTTATCACACAAAGAAGTACATAACATGAATAGTCTGGGGAAATGCATTTGGTTTAGGGGTCTTCCAGTTAAAATCATGACAGAAATCATCTCATTTTAAAATTCAGAATTGAAATATGATACTAGCCCAGTATATAGTTTTGGACTCCTGTGTTAATAACAAATAGAGAAAAGGATCCACAAAAGGAAATATTTTAAGAAGAGGAGAGTTGAATTTGAGAACAGATGAGTTTTGTGTACCTGAAATATACTGTGAATGATGAAAGGTAAATACGGGCTCTTTGCTTCCTTCAAGGGCAGCATTCTTTACCTTATTTACACCATGGACTCCTCTGCAGTCTGATGACCCTGTGAACCCCCCCCTCAGAACAATGATTTTAAATGCATAAACTAAAACACATGGGTGGCCCAAGGATATATTATGTTAATTACTAAGGAAACCCAGTTATATTGAGATTTAGTGGTCAAAATAATATAAAAACAGACACAGTGGAGTAATATGTTGCTTTTTTTGGGGGGGGTATCATTAATGTACAATTACATCAATGCTATAGAATCACTACTTGTCTTCTCCGTGTTGTACTGCCTTCCCCATGCCCCACTCCCTACATTATGTGTGCTAATCATAATGCCCCTTATTCCCCTTATCCCTCTCTTCCCACCCATCCTCCCCAGTCCCTTTCCTTTTGGTAACTGTTAGTCCATTCTTGGGTTCTGTATATGCTGCTTTTTTATTGACACATTAAACAACAAATTCCAGCAGTAGATCTAATAACTACCAGAATTTTCAAGTAGTGATGAGCATAAATAATACTTCAAGATATCTGCAACAACTATAATACATGAAATATTAAGAGATTTCCAATATTTCATAATACTACCTAATGTATATATCATCTAATACTACCTCATAATAATCCCTAATACTACTTTGTCGGTTGCCTGCGTTCAAATCTGAGGGAACTACTGGATGTCAACCTATGGTTAGTGAAAATAAAGATGTGCCTTTTTCTTCCCATTTAAGTTCTAAGACCTCTGCTTCTATCCTTTTTGACTCCTTGTAGATCTCAGCTTAAGAACCTCTGTGAAAGGAATGTGCTGTTTAGAAAGAGAAATAAAATGCTCCGCAAAGTGTCGATCAGCCCCTGTAAAGTACAGTGAAAAGCGCAAAGGTGGGGGGAGGGGGTGCCTCATCTGTCCCAATTGTGCACAGCACAGGTCGGGGAGAAAAGGGCATCTGAGGACAGAGGGACCTTCCTTCAACCTTCCCCAGCCCCCAAAAGGAGAATAGGATGAGTAAAATAAAGAATGCAAAATAAGACTAAAAAAAATAGTTTGGGGTCCAATCATGGCTTTTGTATAACTGTTCTAAGGAGTTGTATTTTCATGCAGCAGTTATATGCAAGATGTCTGGGGAAAACAGCAATATTAAAACCAAGCTTTATTACATTTTTTTCTAACAGCAGTGTGTTAAGAGTCTCTTTCATTTAGCAAGTATTGATTGAGTAACTTGCTGTGTGCCAGGCCTTTCCCTGGAGATACAGGCTGAGCTCACGATAATACTATGTAATTGTCTTATAATGGGTGCTATGGGAGTTCAAAGAAGAGATCCTACTAGAATTGGAAAGCAAGAGAAAGTAGAGTAAGTATGTCTTAAGTGAAAAAGGAGTGAAGTTTAGATAAAACTAGTTACAACTGGCCCTTTGGTGAAAGAAAATACAGCTGGGCACTGGGGCAGTTTAGGGGAAGAGATTACTTCTGAAGACTAAGAGGAGGTTAATGAAGTGCATGGCAGCCAGATCAAGGAGGGTCCTTGTATACTTTGCTAAGGAGTTTAGACTTCTTGGCCTTTTTTTCTCAAGTGTGTTTGTCTGAATACTGGTTGTGCGGAATGTTAAATGTAGGTGTTAAATTAAAAGGCTTTTTTGTGACCAGATTAGCTTGGGAAATGCAGAGTTAAATGTTTATATTCCAGTCTGAGATACAGGTTTTATACTTTGGTATGGTGGTATTTTATTATGTCAAATACTGTTTGAAAAACTTGTAAGAATATTGGTGCTCTTTCTGAATATGTGTTTTGTGGGTGTGTATTTTAGTAGATAGGAAAAAGAATATATAGAGAACCTTATGATTTGAGTTGGTGTGATTCCTCCAATGCCTAGTTTCCTTAACAGGTTTTCTTACCATTGCCCCCAAAAAAGAATTTTACACATTCCCGTGACCAAATTCTAAGCAAAGTTAAGGATTCCATGAACATGGTATTTCTACTTTGACTAGGTTAGTATAGAGACATTGGGCTTATGAAGATAAGGTATCATTATCCTCATTTATTTTCAACTTTATCTTTTATAGGATTGTATTTTCTTAAATTATCATGAGCCGAATTAGTTTATGGGTTAAATACTTCTAAAGTAGTTTGTCATCAGTTTAGAAGCAAATCTTTTTGTAGATTGGAAGCACCGGTCTGAATGAAAGTTTGTGAAAGATTTTGAGGTAGTCCACAAAATGTGGTTTGCTTATTAAATTATGCAAACTATTTTGATCTAATGATACTAAGACCTAATATAAACAGCCCATGCCTATTAACTTCCTCCCAAAGAAGAATCAGAAGTGTTGCATTTAATTATTTAACTTTGTCAAAACAATGGCCATTTACACTAGTTAATTGAATGAATGATAAGCTTAGAGTCCAGTGAAGAAAGAATACAATAAACCTGTTTCTTAGTGACGTTTCTGGACAAATAATTTCCACCATAGTTTTATCATACTAGTTCCATATCATTTATAACTGCTTGTAGGTTGCCTTTGGAATTTCCATCAGGCTTAAAACTAGTCTCAGTAAGTCTTTAGACCAAATTCAATAAAACTAAATTCATTGTTTTTCCCACCTCTAGCCAAAGTCTTACTTCCTCCATTCCCTGTCCACATCCATTATATCCCCTACAACAGAAATTTGGAGGTTATCCTGGAACATCTCATCTCATTGTTATGTCAGTTTTGTGTCCCAAGTATATGGGACCACAGCTGTGTCCCCAGTATATCAACTATGGCTGCTGGCTCATTATGGGTGTCCTTACCCTTTGTCTCTCCATTGTGATTCATCTTCCACATTGACGTGTGAGTTCTCTTCCTAAAGCCAAATGTATTTGTATTCCCAGTTAAAAATCTTAAGTGGATCTTCACTCACAGAATAAAATTTCACACCCTAGCCTAAAATAAAGATGCTACCTTTTCCAGCCACATCACTTGCCACTTCCATGTTTGCACTCTGCAGTTTGTTCTTGCACAGCTCAGACTATCTTCCTTAGAGTCAGGAAGCCCAGGTTCAAATCCCCACCATAGTATAAACAGAGGAGTTTCCTAGTCTTTCTAAACTGTCAACTCCTTCCCTGTAATACAAGGAAGGGGAATAATTCTTCACCTGTTAGATGTGTGAAGATTAAAGGGGTAGTTTTTGTGACTAGTGCTGGTATAGATTAGCACTAAATATGTGGTAGGTCTACTTGTGGAAATGCAAAATGGTGTAGATGCTTAGAAAATAGTTTGTTAGTTCCTCAAAGTGTTAAACATGGACTTAGCATATGACCCAGGAACTCCACTCCTATGTATATACCTAAGAGACATTAAAACATAGGCCTGCACAAAATCTTGTGCATAGTTGTAGCAGCGTTATTTGTAACACCTAAAAAATGAAAACAGTCCAAATGTTTATCAACCGATGAGTAGATAAGCAAAAATGGTATATCCACAAAGTGGAATATTAGTCAACAATTTAAAGGAATAAAATACTGATATCTTGCACAGCATGAATCAACCAGCTAAGGGAAAGAAGTCAGTTACAGAAGACCGCATGGCATATGACTCCATTTATATAAAATGTCCACGATAAGTAAATCCATAGAGCAAGTAGTGGTTGCCAGGGGCTGTATGGAGGGGAATGACAAGTAAATACTAAGGAGTATGGGACTTCTTTTTGGGAGGACGAAAATATTCTAAACTTGGATAGTGGGGATGGTTGCACAACTCTGAATACACTAAAAGCCACTGAATTGTATACTTTAATTGTTTCCTTAAAAGCCTCTCAGGGACAGTCTGTCATCTGTATATTCGCATCTAGCACACAATGCCTTGTGTAGGCATTGAGGCATGAACAAGTCTTCATAGCAAGCTGTTATAACTTCATTTGGGGGGTGGGGGAAAATGGGTAAAATCTGTTGAAACTTACTTAAATTAAATTAGCAAAGTATGTCTTTGCAGCTATTTTAAGTTCTTGTGCCAAAAAAAGTGACATTAGAGATAGAAGTTAATAACTCAGTTGTCTGTTTTCCCTCCTAGGATACACACCTGCTAAAATTGCTTAAAACTTTAGAAGGACATGCCTATGGTGTTTCTTACATTGCATGGAGTCCAGATGACAACTATCTTGTTGCTTGTGGCCCCGATGACTGCTCTGAGCTTTGGCTTTGGAATGTACAGGTAAGCAAGTTTCGTCTTGGTTTAGTCTTTAAGTCAAGTATGCTTGTACTGTATATATTCATTGTAACTTCACTCTTGATCTGTAGCACAGAGCCATACAACCTGAATTACCATGATGTAGTTCTTATAAAAGATAACACACTGAATGGAATCCAGCTGTCCAAATTTATGAATTTAAATATTACGCTGAGCATAATAGAGTTTTTGAAAGAATGGCCAATGAGTATTTTCAGGAATGTTGTACTTTGTACTGTGGAATTCGTACCTAAGAAAAGATTTTATGGTTGTTTCATAGTTTTATAATCGCCTGCGAAGCTTACCTTTTCAAGTGTGAAAACATCGACACTAAATCAAATGTTCTGTTCTGATGGCAGTCACAGCATTTCCTTGCCTATATTAATATTCCAGTCTCGTCTAGTAAGTTAAATGATGTCTTCAGTACTTATTAATGAAGGGCTTTATTACTGTTTGTGAATGAAGGCTTGAAGTCTGTCCAAGGTCCCATTTTAAAGAAACTCAGCAATAAGTTCACTCCATTATCTTCAAGCTGTTTTGGAAAACTTGTACTTAACAATTTATTTTTATTTATTTATTTATTTATTTTTGTCTTCTACAAACTGACTGATTAGGTGATTTTTTGTTGTTTTGTTAACCATGCAAGGGCATGGTCCAGACTATGGTTTGGGTGTAAAAGTATTAAGTTGATGGGATTGGGTTTTAAGTTTGGGAACCTATAAAAAAGTTGATTTTTACCAAGAGAAAAAGCTCCACAGAAAATGACTCAAACAATAAAGATGGTATAGATGAGAGAATTAATACTAACATGTACCTGAAGATAATATGCCATAATTATAATTCTGCAGTAAGATTTTTTATTGCTTGATCATTTATGTTTTAGCCTCAGCTTTTTATCAAGAAAATTTGCAAATATTAAGAAAAGTTGAGAGTACAATGACCATACTCCTACCACCTTAGATTCAACAATTGTTTATTAGCACTTTTGTTGTATTTTGTATGTACTTAGAGACATGCATACATAGTTAGGTATACCCATATCCAAACATTTGAAAGTAAATTACGGATGTATTTTACCCCCAAATAGTTAAGCACGTATCATCTTAAAAATAACATTCACCTGTATACCAAATGCCCTTATCTAAGAAAATTAACAATAATTCTCTAATATTCATTTTATAATGAAAAATCCCCAGTTCTTCCCAAAATGTCTTTACACCATTTTTATCAAAACAGTGTTGAATCAGCATTGTGTGTGTGATTGGGTTGGGGGTTGGCAGAGCACATAGTTGGCTTTGACTTGATATAACAGGCGTGTAGTGAATCTGAGCGGAAGACAAATAATTTTTTTTTCCAGTAAAGCTTTTTTTCTCCTCAGAGGGAAGAGGCATGTAGTCATAAGAAAGCCTTTTAATTCATAGTGCCTCTAGTCTTCCTTTAAGGTAATTTTGAATTTCTGGACAGTTAAACTATGTCCTAGCTTAACTGTTTTTTGTGTAATGCATTACTTTACAGACTTGTTGCAAAAGGGTGGTCATTTTCAGTCAATTTTCAAATTTTTCTTTGTTTTTAGGTAGGTTCCTAATTAATAACCTTACACAGTCCTGAGTGTGACACAGAAAAGACCATTTCTACCTTCAGAACTTAGTGTATTAACATAGTAAATAGAAAATGTCGAGGACCTAGCTATTGTTGCATGTGTATTTGTGGTTCTAAACTTCTATTTTAACCTTCTATCAAGCAACCCAAAAAGATAAATAGATGAGAACAGTTAACACTATGGGGGAAGGATTTAGGCCTTCTGATTTTTTTTTTTTTTTTTTTTTTTTCCAGTGTAAGGAAGACATCTGGTTTTCTATTTTTGTGCCCTCTTTGCTTTCATTACTTGGCCTCATTTCCTGATCAGACACTTTGTTTTCACTTTTTTTTCCCCTGATTGCCCATTTCTCACAGGAAAATTATGCCCATGTGCTTTTTATTATACCAAGGGCAGCTCTTATCTCTCAGATCCTGTTTCTAGTCTTTGAACAAAATGGAATCAAGACTAGATTAAATGTATGTTGTCTGCCTTCTAAGTTAAATAACAGAAAAAATAACAGGAGGATATCTTAGGGTTGTAACCACTAAATAATCTTGCTTAGTAGGGAATACTTTAAAATAGCTGTACTAAACAGTACAAAAGTTCCTCTTTTCTGTTACTTTCAATTGAAATAAAATTACATATCAGAAAAATAATTTTCATTTCTCTCATCCCATCTTCCCTATTATGTTTTGAGCATCTCAAACATGAAATTTAACATTATTTAGACTGCCTACCACTGTGGCCTAGTTTAAGGCCATAGTTTTTCTACCAATTAATCAATGTTCTTGTGGAATTGCTTATTGCACTAACTGCAGTTTTAGAATAAAATGTTTGAGGAGAAGTGGAAACTCAGGTATGTAGCCTTGGGCTTCTCATCCTAGGAAAAATTATGTTTTTTTTTATGAATGTAATTGATTTAAGATGAGGGTTTTATCAGAATTTATTTCATCCTATTCTTTGAGTCACCCTATGCCAGGCATTGTCCCGCTCTGGGCTCTTCTTCAAGTCTTCAGTCTCTCTCCTGAGTTCTGTTAGTCAATTTTGTAACACAGTTAAAACAGTTCATTTTCTAATTAGGAATACCAAACTCCCCAGATATCCCAGTTACCAGTCTTTTTTTTTTTTTCTTTAGAAGGGTATCTTGAAGGTCTTAGCCACAGTTTTATTTCTTTGTAGACGGGAGAGCTAAGAACAAAAATGAGCCAGTCACATGAAGACAGTTTAACAAGTGTGGCTTGGAATCCAGATGGGAAGCGCTTTGTAACTGGAGGTCAGCGTGGGCAATTCTATCAGTGTGTGAGTATTTGGTGCCCCCTTTTAAATGTCTGATTGTTTAAAAGCAAATTTTGTTTTGTTTAAATAAAGAGTTCATTGAACTTGATATCTTATATAAAACGTGCTGTGTGAAAACCTGCTTTGTATCTCTAGATAAGCACTGTCCAGTAGAACTTTGTGGGTTTTTTCTTTTTTTAACCATGTCAAGTGTTTACACAAAGCATAGGCTTGAAGTTTAGTAAAACATTTAAAAATTGTTTTACTAAACATTTTGTTCTTATAAGCAAGTTTCTAAGGCATAGGAATGAAAAGATTTAGTATTTAACTTCCTTTGAGGTCTTTAGCCCTTTGAAATTTTTGTATCCAAAAAAATGCTGAATTTCATGAACAGACTCTTAAATATTTGAAGAATGAAAGTGGTGGTAGATGCTACCAGCAAGCCTTTTAGTCTTTATTGAAGAAATCTTCCAATCAATACCTGCCGTTAATCCTGGATTGTTGAGATGATAAAAATGAGTAATTGGCAAAAAGTCTTAAAGGACAGGGCAGACTGGGGTGCACACCCAAGGTCATTATTGCCTCCTAGATTCCATGTATCCTGTCACTATCCAGCATGGTTCCAGTAGGCACTTCCCAGGTTTATTTTTGAAACTAAAGTAAACAAGAGAATCCCATCAAATCATTATGTATAGCTAAAGATCACACAAAGACTTTTATGTGCAATTCAAATAATTTCTTTCATTAAGATGGCCGTGAGACCCATGGAATCTAGTGTCATATAATCTCAGCATGTTTATAAGCCATTAGTTCTTATGTACCCCAAGTTGTTCCAACACTATTTATTGACATGTCCATGATTTTCCTGTATTTTAGAAGGTCATCTCAAGTAGTCAATACTATGTAATACAGGCGATTACTGTATATATTTCTGGACTTTCTATCTATAAGCTAATACAGTACTGATTTGGGGGTTTTTTATTTTGTTTTTTGGTGGGGGCTATAATTGACGTACTAGTTTCAGGTGTACAACCTAATGAGTTAGTATTTGTATACATTACAAAATGGTCACCACAGTAAGTCTGGTTAACATCTGTCACCATATATAGTTACCAAAAAATTTTTTTTCTTGTTAAGAGGGCTTTAATTTTAAGATTTACTCTTAGCAATTTTCAAATATGCAGTACAGTATTATTAACTCTAGTCACCATGCTGTATATCACAGCACTGAAGCCATTAGTTCTGAATTCTCTGGCTGCAAGATGCCCACGTACATTTCTGCTGATGTTGCCATCCCATACAGTGTATAAACCTTCAAGATACAGAACTTGGTAGTTCCCTAATCTGTAAAATGAGAATGGGAATGCCTCTCAGAGTTTTGAATATTCAGTAAGAATGAAACAATCCTAAGAGCTTTGATCTTTAGAGCACATTACAAATTTGGTGAAGTTTTTTAAAATGCCATAACAGATCCCTAAAGTTCTGTAAATCTGTAATTAACATTTCAGTAATCTTTTTCCATATCACAACTTTGGAGATTATAGGGCAAATCCAGTATAGTGAATTCCAAAGAAAATCTTTGGATTTGAGACTTGACTTGGAACGTAGAGGTTCTGCCTTTCTTTGTATTATTTGTATTTATTCACGCATGGCGGGTTATTGAAGAGGGAAGACATTTACAGAGGTTCTCTCCGCCCTCCCCAGGGTATTGCCGCAATGAAATTTGACCTGTATTCAAGTGTTCCATGACTAAAAACACTTATGGAACAATTAGGTTGGGATCAGTGTCAGGAAAGAATAAACTTACTACAAGAAGAGATTGCTGAGAGGTTTTCTGTTTCTTTGCTTCTGAGCCCTGTTCAGTAACGGGGTAATATTGGTCCTCTCCTCAGGATTTAGACGGTAACCTCCTTGACTCCTGGGAAGGGGTGAGAGTGCAGTGCCTTTGGTGCTTGAGTGATGGGAGGACTGTCCTGGCATCGGACACACACCAGCGGATCCGGGGATACAACTTTGAGGACCTTACAGATAGGAACATGCAAGTACTTTCTGTACCCATTAAGCAGCAATTATCAAACAAAAAACAATTAATAGACAAAACTAAGTAATAAATTAAAATGTGTACATGGAACTTGTGTTTTCAGAGGAAGAGTTTTCATTGTGGTTTTGCTTTGATTGGTAATTTGGATAGTCAGGTGGTACTTAGTAATCATTAACTCAGATTTTTTTTTTTTAATTGAAATACAGTGTAATAGTGATTACAGCCAAAGTTGTGGTATCTAAGCCAGGATGTTTTATATGTCGATAATTTGAATGTCTTGATTCTTAGTATGATGCCTTTGACAGTTTATTTTCTGGTTACAGAGTACAAGAAGATCATCCCATTATGTCTTTCACTATTTCAAAGAATGGCCGATTAGCTTTGTTAAATGTAGCAACTCAGGTAAGCTTAATAGTAAAGGTCTCAGGAAAATTTAGGTTAGTTCAAAATCTTACTGATTTTTTTTTAGTGTATACATAAACAAGTATTTCTAAAACATTTCTAAAAATTTTTAATTTTACTGCATGTGTTTGATTTATAAATATGTAGAATCAGCCATAAATTTATCAGAATGTTTTGCATTTTGCTTAAACAGAAAATGAGTATGTTACATCAAAGAGGGGATGGTCACATGTAATTTTTTTTAATTCTTTTGAGTTGAGGTAAAATAAATACCTAAATTCTTTTTTGCTTACAGGGAGTTCATTTATGGGACTTGCAAGACAGAGTTTTAGTAAGAAAGTATCAAGGTGTTACACAAGGGTTTTATACAATTCATTCATGTTTTGGAGGCCATAATGAGGACTTCATCGCCAGTGGCAGTGAAGGTAAATTGTGTCACGATCAGTTCACATATTTTGATGGATTTAAAGTTTGATGATTCTCTCAACTTATGAAGGTAGTCATGTCTCCAAGCATATTAAAGTACACTGTTTATTTCCCCTTTTTTGGAATGACTTGAACCCTCCTATTGTCACAGAATAATAATAGCCCCTCTTCTGGCCTTGGAGGTGTATGTGATGCATGCACCAAATCAAGATTGAGTTAAATCATTACTTTTTCATACACTGACTTGTGGTTTTCACACAAGACTGATGGTTTTCAGAGATTAGTATCTAAAAAGTCAACGTTAATTATAATGTTTTACCTAAACTTGGACAAAACTGACTACAATTACATCTTCAGTATTTCTTTAAAGGCCAAATAATTTAGTTTTAGAAAAGCTGAAATTATCTAACTGTCTCTACTACCTTTTTGAATAAACTTATCTCCAGTCTAAAACATCAGCATCTCAGGCAGGCATGTGCCTAAAGTAGACGGTCTAATTTAAAATACAAATAGTTCATAATATGCAACCACAGATGAGTAAGGATTATTAAAAGTTAGTGTACTTTTTGAGGTGACAGAAACAAATAGTGGCAAATTTTAATTCACATTTTTCTTGAGTATTCACTGTACTATTCTAAGTTCTTCATTAGCAAGTGGTAAGTCGCTTTTTAAAATACTGATTCTAGTTTTACAGGATAGACAAAGGAAGGAACTGGATGATGTTGGTAAACACTTTTGGTAATGTTCCATGTATTGTAGAAAATGTGTATTTACTGTCTGTCTTGACAAAAAATTAATCTCAATAATTAAGAGATTCACAAAGTGACACGTAAGTTTTTCCTTGGTATAACAGGTGTTTTTAGGAATTAGAACAGAAACATTTAGGGATTAGGTTTTAACATGAAGCATATAAATTTATTCTTTCTCTCCCCCAAAAAAATCTGTCAGATAAGAGTGGTTTGTTAGGTAACAATTATGAGTTCACTTCTTTCCAGTCAAAAATTATTTTTTACCTGTTAATTTAATCCTATGTTATTTTTTTCCAGGTTCTCTGTTGGTTGCTAATTTGATGTATTCCATAACATATCTATCTGATGGTTCTAAGTGTATTAGGCTCTCTCTACCTGCTTTCTAGCTCCTCCCACTCTAAGATCTCTCTCCTATGCTCTATTCAGTCCTGCTTTGGTGGTTTTTCCCCCTCTTAATTATGCCTCACAATCCCCTATCTAAAATGCTTTTTCTAAAAATACTCTGTACCCTAGAAGTGCTTAAAAATATGTATGGCTGTCATTATCCCTGGTGATGCCAACCTTCTTTTAAAGCCCAGACTGACTTGGAATCAAGCCTGATGAATAATGTGATTAAGCCACATGCTGCTGTTGAGGGCTAACGATGAAACATGCCTGTGAAGTGTTCTCATGACTCAGGTGGTTTAGGATGCTTGTAAGGTGTTGAGCACCAAGTGGATAGAGGAGAGCATGTACCATCTCCCAAGGTGACCACAGTAACCCATCTGTCACTTATTTGCCAGGAATATATTCAGAGGACCTTAAAAATCCCCAGATACATGAATGCCAGTATAAAATAGAGCATTTAGGAAACATTTCCCTCAAAAAATTATGCCATTTTTCAAGATGTTTCATTGTGCTGGAAGTATAGAGAAAAACTTGTTTTTTTATCTTTGCATAAGCACTGATTCCCTGGGTTAATGAGCAAGCGGAGCTTGGTCATAAAGCCTGTCGTTCTGACCTTGGCCACTTCAAATCTTACTTTGTGCTGCCTCTTCAGCATATAATCCTCCTCGGATGTGTGCTCACAAAAGCATTTTCCTTCACATAGAGGCATATTTCAGTTGCATTCACATTTTCCAAGCCTGTAATCTTTCTTCTCTGTGGACTTCAATTCAAGGAGAAACATAGGTAATCTGTTCTTGTTTCTTCTTTCTTTTTTTTCTAATTGCGTTTTATGCAAGGAAAAACAATTAACAGATACCTCTAGGAAATATCAGTTCTTCAGTGAGTGTCTTTTAGCTTTTGCTTCAAATACACACAAAAAATGTTCTGATATAGTCCCAGCTTCTTATCTTTATATCAGAAGTTTTGAAGCCAGGGCATATTCTTTACCACAAGTTACCACCTCTTCCCTGCTCCAGTTTCCTCAGCTGGCAGCACACCCCCTGAAAGTTCCCACACCGGCCATATAATTCACCTGACAGATCTTCAAGCCACACACTCCCTAACTCAACCCAGATTCTCCTTGTGTTTAAGAACCATAGCCTGTGTTTGGTTAACTCTTTGCTGTGATGCATGGTGCTCACTCTGTGCTAGGCTCCGTTCAGAACGTACCCTCATAGCACGATCTGGTAAGCACAGTTCCCCCTTACAGGTGACAAGTTGCAAAGAGTGGAAAAAGTGTCTAAAGTTACAGAGCAGAGCAGTCAGTGGTGGAGGGTGTGAACTGGGTCTTCTGACTCCAGAGCCTACACTCTGAACTACTACTCTGTGTAGCTGAGTGTTTTGAAGTTTAGTTTATCACAAAGAAACATAGTTCTTGCTGAGAGGTTTTTGGTTTTTATGGTCACACCGTGAGATTGTAAATAGTCTCCTACAAAGCCATTTCATGGTGGAACAGTTGTCTAGACCCACTAGTAAGCCCAAGTAGGGCCCCCTGGATTTCAGTCCCAGTGTCATCATTTCCTACTATTAACCACGAGCATGCTACTTAAGCTCGCAGTGCTCCAGTCACCAGCCATGGAACAGGGTGAGCCCAGTTCCCACCTCACCTCACATGGTGAAGACAAGGGAACTTACATAAAGTACTTAGTGCCTAGGACATGGTAAGCACTCAGTAAAGGTTTAACTATCATCGTCTTCATTGTTGTTTCTCACTTTGGCTACATTTATTTTCTGTCACCTCACAATTCCATTGAATTTGTCATCTAGTAGATTTGTTTACTCCAAAGATCTTGACTGTGATCACTCATTTATTACAGAATATTGCAGCTTTTGTGGTGACTTAAGAACTAATCAATCACCTTTAACAGGAACAAATTACATTTTATTTTTTTTCCATAAGGTAATTTTGGTAAAGTATTCATGTTATAGTTGTTATCCTTTTAAGTTCTAATAATCAAGTCACATGTTCTATATGTAATGAATGATAAATTTTAAATCAGTTGACTTCATTTGTGTATAACAACTCCCTAACTTTTCTCTGAATTACTGTTTGTTCAGATCACAAGGTTTACATCTGGCACAAACGTAGTGAACTGCCGATTGCGGAGCTAACAGGGCACACACGTACAGTAAACTGTGTGAGCTGGAACCCACAGATCCCATCCATGATGGCCAGCGCCTCAGATGATGGCACTGTTAGAATATGGGGACCAGCGCCTTTTATAGACCACCAGAATATTGAAGGTAACGCTACTGTACAATATCCTTGTGTTTTCTCCAAATCAAACATTGCCCAGTTTATTATAAAGTTACAGTACTTCACTTAAAGTGTGGGAATATAATTTATTTTCTCCCTCATTTAGAGGTGGTACACTACCTCACTGCACAGAAGGATGCACTGGTGTTTGGTTTGTTTCATTGGTGGCAGTGGGGAAAACAAGCTGGGGTGTGCCACTGCATACATCCACTTAGCTATTTAGTATTATCACTTTTAAAAACCTTATTGAAAATCTTGATCATGCAAGAAGGCATTTTATACTTTTATACCCATGAGAACTAGCTGGCATACAAAATACAAACAACTTTAAAATGATCTTGATCATGGGTCTTATTCTTAAAAAGAAACCTCTACCACCGTGTGGCTTATTGTCATGAGCTGTACATGATGGACAAGGAGAGAGAAGGGACTGCAATCCGACATGCACCTAAGGGCCAGGCAGTATGCTGGACCTGTAGACAGTTTACATAGACACTTCATAGCCCTCTAAGAGAAGTACTTTTGTCCTCATTTCTATGGGTGAGAAAACTGAAGCGTGGTAAGGTGAACTCGTTGCATGTTACCAGGTCTTCTAACCTGGTTTCTCCCCCTACTTTCAGATACTTGGAGATGAAGAAAGGCCAAAGCCAGGAAGCTCACAGTTTAGGATTCGCTTAATTGAGCAAGGCATCGGAACTAGAGAGAAGAGAGATTTTGAGAAATTTTGTATAAATGACTTAACCACTTTTTCAAACACAGCAAGTAAAATACTTAGTTTACTTAGAAGAAAGAAATTTATCTAGGAACACATGAAGAGATTTTTTGTTCAGTGTGTCCCACCTACATGTTTTAGGAAGAAAGATAACCAGCTGCTTTCAGGTTGCTCACTATGGCAAAGGACTATCGAGGTGGCATGTGTGGTATGGAAAACATGCTCTCTACACTTTGTTTTATCTTTATGCTGTAAACGGTACAAAAGACTTGGCCAGGTCTTGCTGGCAGGTGAGGATACACAGCCAAAGACAAGGGTCAAAAATAAGCATGAGGGTGCAGAGGGCCATTTGCTCAGAACCGTGGAGGGCCCTCTTGTGTTCATGGATCACAACATGACACTCCACCATCACTGGGAAATCCACCAAAACCCAGTATCTTTACTTTCTTTTGTTGTCCTGTTTAGGTTTCAAGGCCTGCTCTCTAAGAGAGATGTTTTATGGATCTATAACAGCAATTATATGCGCTTTTCTAACTTGAAGAGAAAGTTGTCTCTTCAAATAAGCATATTTGACTTGAAGAAGTAGGAAAATATGGGGCATATAGTAACAGACTTGCCTTGTAAGTGGGTCTGTTTGGGCCCCCACTGCAGGGGAAGAAGGCTTGCGCTGCTCTTGGTGAGTTGGAGTAATTCAGTGGACGCTCACTGTGCTGGGCGAGCCAGTTTGGTTTGGCTCGGTTAAGATTGCAGTCCAGTTCAGCACCTTCCCGCCATGCTTTGGCAACCTAGGTAGAGCCCTGAAAATGTTTTCATTTATACCTCCAAGGAGAACAACTTCTGTATAGCTAGGTACTTGTTTATATGCCTTTTATGCAATTATATTCTGGGTTTTCCAAGACCCCACCCCACCCCTACCACCCACTTGAGAACTTTTTTTTTCTTAAAGTAGCACTTGTAGGGGGTAGTTTAATCATCACAATATTGCTCATGTAATTGTAGGTTAATGATACTAAAATAAAATAAATTGTAAAAAAAAAAAAAGGAATGAGAGAAATAAAAAAAAAAGTAGCACTTGTTTGGAATAGAAATTTTGAAGAATATAGATAAGGCTAAAAAGTTAAATTCAAATACCATAAATAAGATACTGTAAGTCATTTAATAAAAATGTTTCAACAACTTCATTTTGAAAAAGAATTTGCTGCCCTTTATTGTAATAGTAGACTTCCACATGGATTTTTTTTTTTGAGGAGTAGTTAAAATGGAACGGGATCAAGCACTAATAATGCATGTGACAGCACAGATGACCTTGAAAGCACTACGCTAAGCAGAAGAAGCCAGCCCTGAGAGCAGTGTTGTGATTGTATTTATACGAAATGGTCCCTGCTGGGTGAATCCCTAGGGACAGAAGTAGACCTGGGGTTGCTTAGGTGTGGGGTGGGTGCGGCGTGTGCCAGTGGGTGATGAAAGGTTCTAAGACTGGTCATGGTTGTACAGTCCTGTGAACATACTAATACTAACCATTGAATTGCACTTTAAATGAGTGCATTGTATAGTATGTGAATTATATCAATAAAGCTGTTGACACATACCCCCCAAAAAAAGAGAGAGAGAGAGAGAGAGTAGGGTGATGGGGAGAATGTCAAACTGAGCCCCTGAAAGGAGAGTGAAGTGCAAAGGCCTAGTGCCCATTTCTGCCCAGGCTGGCTTTCCTCTTCTCTGCTGTAAACTGTCATAAAGGGTTTCTGTTCTGCATAACTATTTCAAGGCTCATTTTAAAAGTATGAGATTCCAATATGATTCCAATATTCACTTGGGTTCTCCAATATTCCAAATAGTCATGAGTTTAGACTGCAGTGGGTAGTGTAAGACAGGCAGATGAATCGTTTGATGATTATGATTAAAGTGTCAAGAACTTGCATGGGTGTGATTCTTGCTTAATGTTACTGTATGTTGTAATATTGTGATGTTGATTTTAAAACTTTCTAACTGGTAACTTTTTTCTCCCCCCTCCCATTTTCTTCCCTCCCCCACCCCCTGCCCGCCATGCACATTTCATCTTGTCTCCATTCAGAGGAATGCAGTAGCATGGATAGTTGATGGCGAATTTGGAGCAGACGACTTCTGTTTAACTTAAAATTAGTCGTATTTTAATGGCTTGGGATTTGGTGCAAACAAACATGATTGATAGCTGGACAGACATGCTCGTCATGAAAAAAGAACCATTTCTGAAGCCCGGTTGGGGCCAAACATTTACACCTTGCTTCATAGTAACCAGTTGAGATGAAGCACGTCGGTAGAACGTTGTCGGACACCATGTTCCCCCATCGGTTGTGAAGAACTGTGCTATTCAGGCTTACCCATTGAACTCAGTATATATATTTTTTCCCTCCTGCCTTTTGTCTGGCAGGATACCATTCTTGTTGCTCTTCTGTGTAATGAAGTTTAAATGCTTGTTTGGAAAACTTTATTTAACAGTTTAGAAGGCTTGATAGAAAGAGTGCATTAGTCTGAAGAGTATACATTGGATAGGAAAGAACTTCTTTTGTTCCTCCAAATCTTTCCGCCTTATTTAGCTTGAGATCTTTGCAGCTTGGTTCATGGATTCTAGCCTTGCCCGTTGCGCAGTATATACTGATCCAGACGATAAGCCAGTGAACTATGTCAAAAGCACCCTCAATATTACATTTGACAGAAAGTTTTGTACTTTTCACACAGCTTGTTGCCCCGTAAAGGGGTTAACAGCACAATTTTTTAAAAATAAATTAAGAAGTATTTATAGGATTAAAGTGACTTCATTTGTATACATTTGGAATCTAAACCAGCCTAAAGACAGTTTCCTCTGACCTAGACACTCCGTGTGATGCTCTTCTGGAATACCACATGAGACGTGGCCCGGCAGCTTGGAAGGACACTGCACAGGAAACTCAGTGATGCTTTGAACACTTTCCCCCTTCTGTTATATTCCTGAAGGACCATCAGTACCTGATCTTGAAGAAATTCAAGATTCAAAAAGAGAATTTTAAATCTATATGAAAATAAGAGATGAGTGGTCAGGTTAGGTTTTCAACACAGCTGCCCCAAGTTGTTCACAGCTCAGGAAACAGTTTGGTGCAACCTGGCAGGAGGGTAGGAATCAGCAGGTGCCGCTGCTCAGGAAGCTCTGTAGTACAATTGAGCTCTTTAAAGAATTCAGCAGCTTACAAACTGGGTTTAAAGTCTCATTACTTCTCTTAATTGCCCTTAATATTTTGACACATAGGGAAACACAAACTATTTCTTCTCAGCTTTTCAGACCTCCTATTGCCATACTGAACCTCATTCTAACCTGGTGCTGTGGGTGGTCTTTCCCTCTTCCCCTTCTAGAGAAAGGTTTTCTTCATGGAAAAGCACTTTCCAGTTTGAGAATTTCACATTTAAAATAGGCCAAAAGCCTGCTGTTCACATTATGCTTTTAAACCCCATTAACAGCTGAATACGAGAAAGACTGAAAGCCCCTGTTTCGGTAGCGTGTGAGTATGGGGGCCGTAGCTGTTCGGCCAGGCAGAGGAGTGCGGGTGCCCCAAGCAAGGTGCTGGTGACGAGAGCGCCCCTTCTGGCCCAGCCAAGTCTATGTGATGCTCTTACCACAAGTAGATACATCCAAGATCCACAAGGAATAGAAAGGCTTGGAGGTCAGGGATTTTCCCATGGGGTGGGAGGGAGGGAAGGGGATGGTAGGGAGCAATGGGAAAGCCAGGGAAGGTGAAAAGATTGGAGAACACAATAAGCCTTAAAATAACACGGATTCTCCCAAAAGCTCACAGTAAGAGAAAATGACAAATTGTGGGCAGCAGATTCTTTATCATATTGGTGTGTAAAAGAGTCTTTAAGCCCCATTTTACAGAGACCACCACTTAGTCAAGAAATCCTGTTTTGATACTTCTAAGTTAAAACTGTTATGGCTTATCCAATACTTCATCCTTCTTTACTAAAACTACTTTAAGCTTGAATAAAAGTCTTCATTGTTAACTGTATGTAAATAAGTGGCAGCTTCTCTTTATCTGAGCACAGTTAAATGCATCATATTTTAAGTGACTCACGTATACCCCAAAGCCCTTGCTGCACCCACCCGGTCTAAGTAACATCACTGACAATGTGGGCACGGACACACCACAGCTGTTTGCAGACTGGCTGCCTGTGCTCTGGCTCCTGTAACGGCTGTGCCCATTCGGCGGCTTGGCACTCCGTTTCTGCTCCACCTCACCCCCACCCCCGCCGCTAGGTCTGAGTTTTTGAGTGCTTCTGAAGTACAGTTAAGAACAACAAAGAAAGTGAGTAAAAGGCACGTTTTCCAGTTAGCTGGAGTGCCACCTACATGGTTTCCACAACAGCTAGGTGAGTCTGTCTTCGGGTCTGTCTCCTGGCAGCCCCCCGGGTAGCGGTGCTCTGCCGGTTCCCTGTGAACCTGCGCCCTGTGCAGTGACGAGAGCTGAGGCAGATGGAGAGACCTAGACTTCATGCTGCAGAGAGCCTGACGGGACGGTCTGACCCAGAGCTGCTAGCTGAATGCTGGTCGCACGGTCGTCTCTCCGTAGGCTTAAAAGTGAGAACAGTGACGCCAGCTGCCAGATACTAAGAAATAAATTGAAAAGTACCAATACTTTTTGGCCAATAGATCAAAATGTAGAGTGGAGAATTTTGGCTCCAAAAACCAGGTTACTAGGCTCATTTCCACATGCTTAAAAATGTTTTTGTTATTACCGATTAAGGGCTAGAGCAAGTATGAAATTTAATGTCTTTTTCCTCCAAGTAATTGGTTAAAAGCAGTAAACTGTTGGGTTTGAGAATCGTAAGATGGGTGTGTGGGCAGTGACGGAAGTGCAGCGGGCAGCTGGGTGGACGGCAAAGCTCAGGTTTGGTGCTTGTATTTTATTAGTGTTCATGCCAGCCTCGTTTCTGTTACTCCTGTTGGCCAGGTAAATGTGTTAAAGCAGGTAAGTAGTTTAAACAGAGGAAATCTTACTGGCCAATGTCCCCACAAATTGGCCTATTTAGTGGGTGGGAGAACAAAAAGGGATCATCTAACTTTAAATATAAACTAAACCTGCTAGTTGAAAGGGAAAAAAGTCCAATTTCTGTCACTATTTTCTTAATCTGAAATCACACTAGCAGGAAGGTGGTGACTTACTAGGAGTGCTCTCCCTCTAGAGTGGCATTCCATCACATTAATAGAAAACCCTTCTTTCCCGCCCTTCCCCATCCTGAAATTTTCTTTTTTAGGATGTTGGTTCCTGCACAAGAACTGGCCCTATCACCTCTGCTCACAGTGGTACATGTGTGGTACATCTCTTGAAAGAGAAATGTCCCTGTCAGTTTCTTTCACAGAAGAGTGGCTGCTTTTGAATGGGGAGGAAAGAAGACATTTTTCTCTTAATATCCTTTTGTCCCATCTCTAAAAAGTACAAATGGCTTTAGTGTTACTTTCTCATTTAGACTTTAGTGACTCTTTTGAGGTTGCTCTCCAAAATACTACTTCCATTTCAAAAACCATATCTGATTTGATATAAACTGTAAAAGAGGTGAATTTGCATTTACACTTACTTTCTAAAAACAGGGTGAACCGTATTGAAACTTCTTCAGCGTTGCTAAGCTATTATAGTAGCTGCCCTATAGTTGCAAAAACAAAAACTTTAAAAAACCCATCCCCTACTTACTTAATCCAGATAGCCTGGATTTAGTGAAACTAATAGTATAAAATGTGTGTGTGTGTATGTTGTGTGTGTGGAAGAGAGGGAGTACTTAATTCATAAAAGTCCTGGAAACCGCTGTTCTAGGTTCTTGTCAATTTTACTACAAGTCTTGTGCACATGTGATGTGCTCTCTCTGAATTTAAGGTTTGGTTAATACTGGCATTATTTTTATAATATTGAAATGTGTCCCCATCTTTAACTTAAATGTTTTCATAATCAGGGCCAACGTACTAAAACCGAATAGTAACATTTAAAAGCACAGGTGGAAAAAATGTTTTTGGCTCCTTGAAAATGTGTGTGACAAGGGGAATAGACCCACAAAAGCATGGGTGTACTTAACAACCAAGCTGTAGAGATCAGGAAAAGAATCTCAGTGTTGATCTCAAGGTTTCTAAATTGTCCAGATTTACATGGCATTGTGGTGGAACTAGTTAACGCTTAGAGCTCTTGGTATGTAATATCTACTTGCTATGGACTGATTAAGTGTTTCAGAGGATTGTGTTCGTAAATTTGGTTTTTCTTTTAACTGCCTCTCAGATTACATTTATTAGTTTAAATTTCTTTGCTTTATTTCATTAAAGCATAAAAACTTCAGGTCTCTAATATTTATTTTCACTTGTTCTACTAATTATTGACAAAACACCTTTTGTTAACTTTTATTTTATAAATGTGTAGTATATTAAATGTCTTTACAATTGTGTTCAATTGAACCTACATTAACTTTGATTTGCTTTACGGGGATTTTTTTTTAATACACCTTTTCCAAGTCAGTGCATAGCACTTCCAACAATCATTTGTATCCCTTTCAATCCAATAAACAGAATGAATAAATGATTGTTGCTGTGTAAAATCTAATACCCAATTAATATGAATATTAATTAATACATAGTAGTTTTTACCTGAACAACGGAATTCCTGAGTTTGACCTCCACACATACCTGGAGTTTCATGTGGTGTCAAGAACCACAGCCTCACCTGTTGGGGCATCTTTTTAAAGAGCTGTTGTGCAGATACAGGTTAATTTAGAGAAATTTAAGGAACATTTGTATTTTAAAGGATTCACATACCCCATTCAAAAATAGCATTGCGTCTAAAATTAAGCATACAGGTTCTGGATATATGGGTCAGTAAATATATTTCCAGTTTGAAATTAAAACATTTCACAATGAATATTGGAGAAAGCATTTGATATGTATAAACCTCCAGTACATTTGTATTTGTGGAAAAAAGGAACAATCCAGTTACCCTAGTGAGGTGAATTACTACAGCAGTGGGCTTTAAGTCTCTTACTAGTTGAGTTTTGTCCGGTAAATGGACGTTCAAATGTGAAGGAATAGTATTTGGCAGGCAATCAGTGGAGTGTCAGCTTAGGACAGCGGGTCCGCTAGTGCACAGGCCAGGCTCCATGGCTCTGCTCACGGCTTTATAAGGCATGGTTTGCAACTCCTCCCTCATCAACAAGCAAGAGAAAGGGGGGCCTTTTTCTACTTGTTTCTATAAATACAGCTATACTGCTCAGATGTAGCTTAGACTGTTCATCCACATCTATGGTTTCATGCCAGGTCACAGCGGCAGGTATAACAAATTTCCGAAACGTAACAAATCTAAGAGTTGTTAAAACAATGCAATTCCCTCCCACTTAAGCAAAAGAGAAGTTGGTCTTCAGTTACGTCATTTAATGACTACCTGAGTTTTTTTCCAGAAAAACTTTAAACTGCTACAGAATATTCAACAAAATGATCCCATCATCCTGTTACTACTTCAAGAACCCTAAGCATCTGCTGTTGACTTTGTGGCAATGACCCTTCTCTCACGAACTTGTACTTCATGCAAGCCTGCTGCATATGAAACAGTATTCTAATCACATAGTTAACAACATTAAATCAGCATGTAATTAATAGCTAATGCAGCAGATTTTCAACTGAGTTTTGATTTCTAATGTGAGAATGAGTGGCTGCTTTGGCCACTATATTAAATTGATGCAACTGGAGTCCCTCGTACACCATTTAAGAGTTTTTCTTTAATAGCCTCAGAAAAAGTCTTATTTAAGACATAATCAGCCTTGGTGGTAGACCGCATCTAGAAAAAAATAATGAACATGCTAAAGGTTCTTCATTTAAGTGGGGCTTTTTCCTCTGTCTTGAATATTGTTAATGCACCTATGCCTTAAAGTGGGAGTTCCAATAGTTTCCAAAAATTGGATAACTCCTTCATCCCACATGCTAAAAAATGGCAATTCGTGGCCTGAGAATTCAAAAAAGATCTTGGTTTTATCACCAACTTTCTGAAAGTTCTTTTAAGAGAACGGAGAGATGTACTTCTTTCAGATAGAAAACAAACATCTTTGGATCTTAAAGCTACCATTCAGAAAGGAAATAGATGAACTGCCTGATCCTTTCCCAGGTAGATATGTTGATTCTTTCCTCTTTAATGAATTTGCACAAAAAGACGTTTGCCGTAAGTTTGTTTCCTTGTCCACAAGGAATGGACACTAAGCAACTAATCTAGTTTTAATTTCCTCTTTCCATACGTCGTCCTATATAAGAGTGCTTACTAGGGACCAATGAACTCCCGCAGAAGGAAAGTAGCACTGGGAGTCAAACCCGTTTGACTCCAGAGCCTGTGCTATTTCCACCTAAATCCAGGAGCATGGGGGACTCAACTGAAGGCTCTGAATTTTCAGATTTTTAAGCCACCTTCCGGATCTTGAGTCAAATTTCTTAACACCCCAGGTATTTCATGTTAGCAACCGGCACTCATCCACACACTGGTGGTCCTTGAGGGCCTCAGGACTGCTAAGTTACTCATGCAGTGAGACCAAGAGTTAACAGCAGTAGCCAGAAGGGTCTTGAGAGGGACTAACTGCAACACCGCACACCTGTTGGTCACCGAGTGACACTGTCACATACCAGGTGTTCACCGGGGTGCTCACTGTAGGCCGTTGCCGTGAAGCGTCACCTTCTATGCATCCTCACTGACTTCCCAGGGCAGCTTTATGAAACAGGAACTCTAATTCCCATTCACAAAGCCCTGTATGAAGGAGCTCCCGGGCTGCTCTCGACCACTCACCACACAGGCCTCTGGTCTGCAGACAGCTGCTTAGCCCAGAATAAAATCCCCTTAAGAGCTGTTAAAGACAGGTGGAAAGTGTCAGGGCCTACTCTACTCATTCTAATTAACTGCATTGTCCATAGAACAAAATGACACTTTTGAAATTAGGAAACTTCTCCATATAATTAAGGCAATCAATGAAACGGATTCATGAAGTTTTATAGAGGAAAATCCTTACAATAAAATTTAGTATCTGGACATTTTTCAATAAATTTATAGAGTTGTCGTTAAAATCATGGGTTTTAGTCATCAAACCTGAATATAAATCCTATCACTTGGCGTGTCACTTCAGACAAGTTACTCAACCTGCTGAAGCTTAGTTCCCTCACTTCTAAAAGTAGCTAATGATATCTTACAGAGCAGCGCTCGCTGTACTATGTGAGAGTGCACACAGTAAAACCAATTCTTTTTATTTAAGTACCGATATATAATCTTACATTGGTTTCAAATGTACAACACAGTAGTTCAGCAGTTGCCTGTATTATTAAATCCTCACCTCCTCTAGTGCAGTTGCTATCTATCAGCATAGATGTTACAGAATCATTGACTATATTCTCCATGCTGCACTACTGTTCCCGGGACCAACTTATATTGTCATTTTGAATTACTGTGCCCCTTTAACCGCCTCATCCTCGCCCCCCACCTGCTCCAACCCCTCCCCCTTGGTAACCACCAGTCACTTCTCAGTGTGAGTCTGCGCTATTTCATTCCTTCTCTTTTGCTGTTTTAATATTCCACAAAGGAGGGAAATCATTTGGTACTTGTCTTTCTCCACCTGGCTTATTTCACTGAGCATAATACCTTGTAGCTACATCCATGTTGTTGCAAATGGCAGAGGATTTTTCTTCTTATGGCTGAATAGCATTCCATTGTGTATATGTACCACATCTTCTTTATCCATTCATCTACTCATGGGCACTTAGGTTGCTTCCATACTTGGCTATTGCAAATAGCATGGCGATTAACATAGGGGTGCATCTATCTTTTCAAATCAGGGATTTTGTTTTCTTTAGGTAAATTCCTACAAGTGGAATTATTGGATTGAATGATATTTCTATTTTTAGTTTTTTGAGGAACCTCCATATTGCTTTCTACAACAGCTGAACTAATTTACATTCCCACCAACAGTGTAGGAGTAAGGGTAAAATTGTAATATTTCCAGAATATCTCACATGGCTTTAGTACATCTGCATATCAACAGGTGTTTCTCAGGGGTGGAGAAGAGTTCATCTCCATATCAATGGATAATTAACTGGGCAACCGAGGGCTTATCTGAACCTGAGAGGTTAGGGGGAGGTCCTGGCTTGCTTCTGCTGCAGAAGAGGTGGCCCCAGACTGCAGTTTGTAAGCAATAAACTGGTTTTAAACTTTTATTTCTCCCTTTGACTGATTTTGGTTTTAGAGGTATTTTGCCATCGGATTTCCTCTCCCTGGACTTACAAGGAGGGTTCCCATTTATCCACATCCTCGCCAACATTTGTTATTTATCTTTTGGGTAGTGGCCATTCTAACTGGTGTGAGGTGATACCTTACTGTGGTTTTGATTTGCATTTCCCTAATCATTAGTGATGTGGAGCATCTTTTCATGTGCCTGTTGGCCATTTTTTTTTTTTTTTACAATTTATTTTATTTTAGTATCATTAACCTACAATTACATGAGCAATATTGTGATGATTAAACTACCCCCGTCATCAGGTCCCCCCCACCAACCCTATTACAGTCACTGTCCATCAGTGTAGTGAGATGAGAATCACTACTTGTCTTCTCTGAGCTGTACAGTCCCCCCCCGGCCCCCCCCCCCCTATGTCTGCCAATCGTAATGCCCCCTTTTACCCTCTTATCCCTCCCTTCCCACCCATCTCCCCAGTCCCTTTCCCTTTGGTAACTGTTAGTCCGTTCTTGGGTTCTGTGAGTCTGCTGCTGTTTTGTTCCTTCAGTTTTTTTTTTTTCTTTGTTCTTATACTCCACATATGAGTGAGATCATTTGCTGTTGGCCATTTTTATTTCTTCTTTGGAGAAGTGTCTGTTCAGGTCCTCTGCCCATTTTTTAATCAGGTTATTTGTTTTTTGAGTGTTGAGGCATATAAGTTCTTTATATATTTTGGATGTTAACCTCTTATCAGATGAGTCATTTACAAATATATTCTCCCATACTGCAGGGTGCCTTTTTGTTCTGCTGATGGTGTCCTTTACTGTAAGAAGCTTAGTTGAATGTACTCCCACTTGTTCATTTTTGCTTTTGTTTCCCTTGCCCAAGGAGATGGGTCCAGGAAAAATTGCTCATACTTATGTCCAAGAGATTTTTGCCTATGTTTTCCTCTAAGAGTTTTATGGTTTCATGACTTACATTCAAGCCTTTGATCCATTTTGAGTTTACTTTTGTGTATGGGGTTAGACAATAATCCAGTTTTATTTTCTTACAGGTAGCTGTCCAATTTACCCAACATCAGCTGTTGAAGAGGCTGTAATTTCACCATTGTATGTCCATGGCTCCTTTATCATATATTAACTGACCATATATGTGTGGATTTATATCTGGGCTCTCTGTTCTGTTCAGTTGATCTACAGGTCTGTTTGTGTGCCAGTGCAAAACTGGTAAAACCACAACCTTTAAAGTGAGTTAAAAGTATCATAGAGGATGCAGTTGGCAAAATCCAGATTACTGGTGGTTCTACACAACCAACAACTTGAATACTATGTCAAATGACCCAGTTTCTTCAACAAATTGCAGCTGAAAAGAGAGGGAACCTAGTACATGAAGACATTTAAGAGACATTATTAATCCAATGAAATGTGAAATCTCATTTGGATCCCAAAAGGCACAAATCAACTGTAAAATTCTGAGCCAGTGGGGGAAATCTGAGCACAAAGTAGGTATTTGGTACTAAGAAATTACTAGTTTACACATGACATTAGTGCTATGGATGTGTGTGTTTGTGTAAGAAGCTTTACTATACAGACATACAAAATTATTACCAACATAGTGATGTCTGGTATTTGCTTCCGAACAGGGTGAGGGAGAAAGGAGAGCAGGTTATGGATGAAACAAAGATCCTACAAGTTTAATCACTGTAGCTAGTCAGATGGCAAATTACCAAGTATACTGACTAGGACTGTTGCCCTCATCCAGAAAGTCAGTACCTCTTAAAAGCTGCCAAGAAGAGGATTAAAGATGGTGGAATGAGAGGTGAGACAGAGTTTTCCTCCTAAAACAGCATATAATATGAAAATACAATTAATACGACTAATCCTGAAAGAGCAACGGGAAAGAGGGCTGCCCCGAACTGCATACACCTGGAGAAAAGAATAAACCTCATGGAACAGGGTAACATACCAAAGCCGTGGCCAGGCTGGACCCAAGCCATTCCCCCACCCCAGCTCACCAGCGGGAGGAAGAGAAATGGAGCAGGGAGGGAGTGGAGGCCTGGGACTGCTGAATACCTAACTCCGGAGATCTGACGTGGGAGCACAAATCTACATTTCATGGTGCTTTCGTGGTACTCTTGTGATGAGGGGGTTGGAAAGCTAAGACAGGCAGAATACCTGGAGAGACTGAAATTCTAGCCACTTGTGGAAAGCAGGGATCCATATCTGGCTGCTCTGGGACAAAAGAAAGGCGGGCAGTCTGAGAGACTTCCTAACAAGGAAGCCCTTAGCAAGAGGGCTGCTAAAGGGGCAAGGATTGCACAGAGCATACTGCTAAGGAGAAAGGACAGGTAGACAAAATTGTCCGGGTGCACTCTGCCCAGCAGGTTGGGAACTTTCTCGATCTTCAGACGCTCCAGCTCCCAGGCTGGCTACACAGCTCAAAGGATTCCCCCACCATGATACACAGCTTAGTGCACGTTTCTCCCGGCCAGCCTCACCTGACTTGGAAACCAGCAAACCCTACCCTGGCATTAGGCCAGCTAGAGGAAAGCCTCATCTACAGAAACTACAAATGCAAAGCATAGAGGCTTTATACCTGTGTGCTCTGACCACTGGTTCTGGCAGTGGAGGCAGGCATAGCAGCCGGGAAGCAGGAAACAGCTCTTTCCTCCCCCCAGGCACCAATATCGCTCCCCGGTGACCCATGAAGCAACCCCCGACATTGCTTCAGGGGCTGAGCAGCTCCAGAGAGTAGAGCTTCTGGGCACTAGATGGTGCCATATACAAATATGAAACACTAAAGAAACCTGGTTCAAAGTAAAATTATGAATACAACCCCTGAGAAAGATTCAAATGAAATTGACCTCATGAATCTTCCTGAAGGGATTTCAAAATAAAAATCATTAACATGCTCATGGGGGAACAGAAAAATATTCAAGAACTCAGGAATTCCGGTTGGAGATCCAATCGTTGAAGAGCACAATGGAGGGTATTAAAAGCAGATTAGATATGGTGGACGAGACGATAAATGAAAAAGAAATTAGAGAAGAGGAATACAAAGAAGCTGAGGCACACAGAGAAAAAAGGATCTCTAAGAATGAAAGAATATTGAGAGAAGTGTGACCAATCCAAACGGAACAATATTCGCATTATAGGGGTACCAGAAGAAAAGAGAGAAAGAAAGGAATAGAAAGTGTCTTTGAGGAGGTGATTGCTGAAAACGTCCACAATCTGGGGAAGGATATAGTCTCTCAGGCCATGGAGATGCACAGATCTCCCAACACAAGGGACCCAAGCAAGACAACATCAAGACATATAGTAATGAAAATGGCAAAGATCAAGGATAAGGACAGATTATTAAAAGCAGCCAGAGAGAGAAATAAGTGCACATACAAAGGAAAACCCATCAAGATATCATCAGACTTCTCAGCAGAAACCTTACAGGCCAGAAGAGAGGGGCATGATATATTTAATGCAATGAAGCAGAAGGGCCTTGAACCAAGATTACCTTATCGGGCAAGATTATCATTTAAATTTGAAGGAGGGATTAAACAATTTCCAGAGAAGCAAAAGCTGAGAGAATTTACCTCTGACAAGCCACCTCTACAGTGCATTTGGAGGGACTGCTATAGATGGAAGTATTCCTAAGGCTAAATACATGTCACCCAAGGGATAGACAAAGGGTACAGAATATGATTCATAACATGCAAAGAATGGAGGAGGAAGAAAAAGGAGGAGAAAAAAAGAATCTTTAAGTTGTGTTTGTAATAGCATACTAAGTTAAATTCAACTGTTAGATAGTAAGGGAATTACCCTTGAACCTTTGGTAACCATGAATCTAAAGCCTGCAAAGCCAATAAGTACATACCTATCGATAAACCCTAAATGTAAATGGTCTAAATACACCAATCAAAAGACGTAGAGTCACTGAGTGGATAAAAAACAAGATCCATCTTTATGCTGCCTACAAGAGACTCAGTTCAAACCCAAAGACATACATAGACAAAGTAAAGGAATGGAAAAAGATATTTCATTTAACTAATAGGGAGAAAAAAGCAGGAGTTGCAGTACTTATATCAGACAAAATAGACTTCAAAACAAAGAAAGTCACAAGAGACAAAGAAGGATATTACATTATGATAAAGGGGTCAGACCAACAAGAGGATGTAACTATTATAAATATCTATGCACCCGACATGGGATCACCTACATATGTGAAACAAATACTAACAGAATGAAAGGGGAAAATAGAATGCAATGCATTCATTTGGGATACTTGAACACACCACTCACTCCAAAGTACCAATCAACCAGACAAAATAAATAGACAGAGGCACTGAACAACGTATTAGAACAGATGGACCTAATGGACATCAACAGAACACTCCATCCAAAAGCAACAGGATACACATTCTTCTCAAGTGCACATGGAACATTTTCCAGAATAGATCATATACTAAGCCACAAAAAGAACCTCAGTAAATTCAAAAAGACTGAAATTGTACCAACCAGCTTCTCAGATAACAAAGGTATGAAACGAGAAAGAAAATACTCAAAAAAAAAAAAAAAGAAAAAGAAAAAGCCCACAAACACATGGAGGCTTAAAAACATGCTCCTAAATAATCAATGGATCAATGACCAAATAAAAACAGAGATCAAGCAATATATGGAGATAAATGACAACACTAATTCAACACGTGAAACGCAGCAAAGGCTGTGCTAAGAAGGAAATATATTGCAATACAGGCCTACCTAAGGAAAGAAGCACAACCCCAAACGAACGGTCTAAACCCACAATTAATGAAACTAGAAAAGGAAGAACAAACGAGGCCCAAAGTCAGTAGAAGGAGGGACATAATAAAGATCAGAGCAGAAATAAATAAAATTGAGGAGAATAAAACAATAGAGAGAATCCATGAAAGCAGGAGCTGGTTCTTCGAGGAAATAAACAAAATAGATAAACCCCTAGCCAGACTTATCAAGAATAAAAGAGAGTCTACACACATAAACAGAATCAGATATGAGAATGGAAAAATCACTACAGACACCACAGAAATACAAAGAATTATGAGAGAATACTATGTAAAATTATATGGTAACAAACTGGATAATGTAGAAGAAATGGACAATGTTCTAGAAAAATACAACCTTCCAAGGCTGACCCAGGAAGAAACAGAAAATCTGAATAGACCAATTACCAGCAAAGAAATTGAATTGGTAATCAAAAAACTACCTAAGAACAAAATTCCTGTCCCAGAAGGTTTCACTGCTGAATTTTATCAAACATTTAGTGAAGACCTTATACCCATTCTCCTTAAAGTTTTCCAAAAAGTAGAAGAGGAGGGAAAACTCCCAAACTCATTCTATGAGGCCAACATCACTCTAATACCAAAACCAGGCAAAGACACCACAAAAAAAGAAAATTACAGACCAATATCCCTGATGAACATAGATGCAAAAATACTCAACAAAATATTAGCAAACCGAATTCAAAAATACATAGAAAAGGTCATCATGATCAAGTGGGATTCATCCCAGGGATGCAAGGATGGTACAACATTCGAAAATCCATCAATATCATACACTACATCAACAAAAAGGACAAAAACCACATGATCATCTCCAGAGATACTGAAAAAGCATTTGACAGAATTCAACATCCATTCATGGTAAAAACTCTCAATAAAATGGGTATAGAGGGAAGTACCTCAATATAACAAAGGCCATATAGGACAAACCCACAGCCAACATTATACTTAACAGCGAGAAGCTGAAAGCTTTTCCTTTAAGATCGGGAACAAGACAAGGATGCCCACCCTCCTCACTTCTCTTCAACATAGTTGTAGAGGTCCTCACCATGGCAATTGGACAACACAAAAAAATAAAAGGCATCCAGATTGGTAAGGAAGAAGTCAAACTGCCCCTGTTTGCAGATGACATGATATGTACATAAAAATCCCTAAAGAATCCACTCCAAAACTACTAGATCTAATATCAGAATTCAGTAATGTTGCGGAATACAAAATTAATACAGAGAAATCTGTTGCACTGCTATACACTAACGATGAACTAGCACAAAGAGAAATCAGGAAAACAATTCCATTCACAATTGCATCAAAAAGAATAAAATACCTAGGAATAAACCTACCTAAGGAAGTGAAAGACTTATACTCTGAAAACTACAAGACACTCATGAGAGAAATTAAAGAAGATACCAATAAATGGAAATTCGTCCCGTGCTCATGAATAGGAGGAATTAATATTGTCAAAATGGCCATCCTGTCTAAAGGAATCTAGGAATTCAATGCAATCCCTATCAAAATACCAACAGCATTCTTCAATGAACTAGAGCAAATAGTTCTAAAATTCATATGGAACCACAAGAGATCCCGAAGAGCAAAAGCAATCCTGAGATGGAAGAATAAAGCAGGGGGAATTACGCTCCCTGACTTCACAAAGCCACAGTAATCAAGACAATTTGGTACTGGCAAAAGAACAGACCCACAGACCAATGGAACAGACTAGAGAGCCCAGATATAAACCCAAGCATATATGGTCAATTAATATATGACAAAGGAGCCATGGATATACAATGGGGAAATGACAGCCTCTTCAAGAACTGGTGTTGGCAAAACTGGACAGCTACATGCAAGAGAATGTAACTGAATTATTGTTTAACCCCATACACAAAAGTAAACTTGAAATGGATCAATGACCTGAATGTAAGTCATGAAACCATAAAACTCTTAGAAGAAACATAGGCAAAAATCTCCTGAAAATAAACATGAGCAACTTCTTCCTGAATGCATCTCCTCAAGCAAGGGAAACAAAAGCAAAAATGAACACATGGGACTACATCAAACTAAAAAGTTTCTGTTTGGCAAAGGACACCATCAACAGAACAAAAAGGAATCCTACAGAATGGGAGAATATATTTGTAAATGCCATATCCAACAAGGGGTTAACATCCAAAATTTATAAAGAACTCACACGCCTCAACACCCAAAAAGCAAATAACCTGATTAAAAAATGGGCAGAGGATATGAAGAGACAATTCTCCAAAGAAGAAATTCAGGTGGCTAACAGACACATGAACAGATGCTCCCCATCACTAACCAGGGAAATGCAAATTAAAACCACAGTGAGATATCACCTCACACCAGTAAGGATGGCCACCATCCAAAAGACTAAGAACAACAAATTCTGGCGAGGATGCGGAGAAAGGGGAACCCTACTACACTGCTGGTGGGAATGTAAGCTAGTTCAACTATTGTGGAAAGCAATATGGAGGTTCCTCAAAAAACTAAAAATAGAAATACCATTTGACCCAGGTATCCCACTCCCTGGAATTTATGCAAAGAACACAACTTCTCAGACTCAAAAAGACATATGCACCCCTATGTTTATCGCAGCACTTTTTACAATAGCCAAGATATGGAAGAAACCTAAGTGTCCATCAGTAGATGAATGGATAAAGAAGAGGTGGTACATATACACAATGGAATACTATTCAGCCATAAGAAAGACACAAATCCTGCCATTTGCAACAACATGGATGGAGCTGGAGGATATTATGTTCAGTATAACAAGCCAGGCAGAGAAAGACAAGTGCCAAATGATTTCCCTCATTTGTGGAGTATAACAAAGCAAAACTGAAGGAACAAAATAGCAGCAGACTCACAGACTCCAAGAAGGGACTAGGGGTTACGAAAGGGGCGGGGTGTGGGAGGGTGGGTGGGGAGGGTGCGTGAAGGGGATTGTGGGGTATTATGTTTAGTACACATGGTGTGGGGGGTCACGGCGAAAACAGTGTAGCACAGAGAAGGCAAACAGTGAATCTGTGGCATCTTACTACACTGATGGACAGTGACTGCATTGGGGTATGGAGGAGGACTTGATAATATGGGTAAATGTAGTAACCACATTGTTTTTTCATGTGAAACCATCATAAGAGTATATATCAATAATACCTTAATAAAAAGAAAAAGGAGGGATTACAGCAATAGAATGACACAAAGTGGTGGTTAAAAAAAGTCCCATTTGAGGAAATATGTGTCATTTTCCGTGTGAACAGCAGAAATGGAGAGCAGAATGTACTTCAGCGTATTAAGATCACTTTGTAGACTATGAAGTGACAGAAAAAGGTATGTGGAAGTACTGATTTTATTGTGATACTAGGCATGAGCTTCCTCATTCTGTTTGGTAGCTGTGTCTGTGAGTTACAGCTTATTCAAGTGTAAAATGAACATAAAAATAATAGGTACTGTGTAGGGTTGTTTATTCATTTACTTTCTAATTCACTCAATAAACATTTATTAATTGCAAAAAAAAAAAGCTCCCAAGGATCAGACCTGCCCTGTGGGTCCCTGATGGCACACGGCAGCCAGACGTATTGCTTTGAAGCCAGTCCTCAGGTTCATCTCTCACCCAGTTTGCATCCCACCTGCAAAACAGGCTGCTGATCAAATCAAGACCAGTGATAAGATCTGGCTCTAGAAGGAACTTCCTTCCTCAGCTAAATTGACTCTGTTGTGTCCTCTCTTTCAGAGATTATCCGTTTGAGTAGATTGAGCTGTGAGAACAAAGTATTAAGCTCTTTCCTTGTTCAAGTGCCAGCCTCTTGCCCCAAGAGCTAATGGTACTTTGGACAGCAGATAGAAGATGAGATTAAGTCTCCTGGATCCCGATAAAGGCTAGGCCCTGAGAAGCAAACCACTAATGAGAAGGCTGGCACACACGCCTACACTCTCTCAACAGCCAACATGGGGGCTCCACCAGAGCACAGGAATTTGAGCATTTGCTAAACCGACTCACACCCTGACTCAGCTCCACTTAGTGGAACTGATAGAGATGAAACCAAGACTGCTCCTTAGCAGATGTAGCCGACTGAACATTAGAGTAGCCAAGGCAGACCTGGGAGCCCCTGGCAGCCATCCGCCGGTCCCCAACTCACTCCTCCTGCTCACCACCCCTCCCATGCTCACTCCCACCCAGCTTTGCAGGGACTCAGCAGAGAGCAAACCCGCCCCAACGCGGAAGTTACTCCACAGGGCGACACGCCAGGTTCGTGCACAGCCCTTTGGCCCCACGGTCCTGAGGGCGGCTGTGACTGTGTGATTACTGCAGATGACGATGCAACCCAAGCCTCTGGGTTAGCATTTAACCTGTCTTTAGATTCTATGTATTTAACTAAAACAAAACACTTTGGCTACTACCTTATAGCATTTTTGTGAAAAGTGTGGCTTAAAACCAAACAGCCTCTCTGACAAGCCCTCTGAGCCAGAGCAGCCCCTTCTCGGAGCAGTCTTGTTGCCTTAAGTTCCGCTACACCAACACTAATTCAACCTGCTCCACTACACAGTAAAATGGTGTATCTGGTTTAAAGTACACTCGGGCGGCAGAAACCTTGATACAAACACAGAAGTTCACACTTTCCTTCTCTATCTTGCAGCCTGATTCTACATATTAGAACAAGTTTATTTACATTTTGGGGACAATTAAGTACACCTTGTACCTAATACCTTCCCCCACAACCAGTCCACTGAATCACTGGCGAGCAAAGCTGATCTCATGGGCCCCCAGGGCACCACAGGCTCAGCTCCCTCTCCAGGCCGCCTTCACTAAAAGCCTGCCTGGGCTTTGAGGAGGCCCTTGCTGCTGCCTCTCTGATGTAGGCCAAAGGTTGAAAGAGCAAAGCACACCACAGTCAGATTTACTGGTTCACACAGTCCCGAGCCTGCTGTTTCCATGGGCCAGGCCCTGGGGGTGCAGCGGCAGCAGGAAGCAGCTGCAAATCCGCACGCTCTGCACTCGCGCAGCCCACAGCCCAGAACTGCAACACCAGAGAAAGAGCTAAGCACCACAGGACAGAAAGAGCAGGGGAAGCTCTCTCTGCTCTCAAGTTCCAAGGAATACCAGGTGAGAGGAAGCAGGTTTAGATGCTCCCTCCACTGCCATCTGCGTGGCATGAAAAGGTGGCTAAGGGGACCTGCCAGGCTTTGAGGAATTAGGACACCTAATGTCCCAAACAAGACAAAAGGGGAAGGATGCACTCAGGTGACAAGGCTGGCACACAGGAGCACACACGGCCACTGGCGGGCTGGGCCCTGGCGAGGACATGCAGAGGTAGGGCGAGTGCCCAGCACCAGCTGTGCAGACACAACCCGGGGCTAGCTCTCTCCCAGGATGACCTCAGAGGTGAGACCACATGTTTCGAGCCCTCTGCAGGAATGGGAGGCAGAGAAAATGCACCCTCAACACAGCTTTGAAAGTCAGTGCTTTCCCCCCTTTCAGCATTTGTAGAAGAGCTCCTAACAAAAACAAAAAATCAGTTACCCCTTTCCTGACTTTGATACAGAGAAGCAATTCAAGAAAGGTAGCTTTGTTTCTTCTTAAGCAGAGATAATGCCCAGAAGCACAGAGCTATAAACAAGGCACCTTTCTGATTTGCTGGGCTGCACAACTTACTCCTGACAACATGCAAACCGAGAGCTACAGGGCTCTACTGATTAGTAAAAATACTTCAACGAGAAGATAAAACATTTTGGCCAATGTCCTCCACCACTTCTGAGCTTCTGGAAGTAGCTTGTCTCTAGGGTCTAAGGATTTAAGTTCTTCACTGGCCTCCTGGTTTTCAAAGCTTGAGCAGAATGTTGAGAGGAACAGAGCACAAAAGCTGGGAGCGAGCAGCGGGCAGGAGCTGTTTTCTGAACAGAGGCAGGCACCTCAGGAGAAGGTGCAAGCAGAGTAAAAAATGCAGCTTCTTGGCTCTTTGCATGGCAGACAAGTAACTCCAGGGAGCTTGGAGACCCCCCAGAGGCCAACAGAACCGAGTTTGCTCTGCCCGCCATTTCGCTGTTCCTCTACCCTGTGGCCAGGGCACTGCTTCCACCCTTGAAACGTGGGTCTGCCTGCAGAGGGAGTTTCGCTGACTTCCTGGCTTCTGCCACGGCTAGACCTAGTCCAGGACTGAAAGGACAAGCAACGCTTGATCTTTTGGCGACCACACACCTTGTTTGGCTGTCTGTTTCTGCTGCAACAGAATAATAATCCCTTTGGACTCCACCATACAACAGTCGTGTTTTGTCTAAATGCCAACACTTAAGATATCAACATTAGAGCATAAACTAGGATTGAGAATAAACTGCCAGGTTCACTTTACCCGGCAAACAGAGCCGAAGAGGTTAACTACTCTCATCAACTTCCAGAGCTTTTAAATATAGCTCCAAGGAACCTCGTCTGCAATGGCTTGTACTGGTCTCCCAGTTCACTAAGTGGCCAGTGCAGCAGGGAGAAGGGGAGAAGCAGAGTACATCTGGTGCCACGCAGAGCTCTGGCAGGCTGTTCCACTGATGCTGGACAACTAGCGTGTCTTGGTTATAATCCGAAAAGCATCTTCTACTGATCCACCTCCCCAAACCATTAAGTATTTCCAAGAGATCAACTACTGGCTCCCCAAACCATTAAGTATTTCCAAGAGATCAACTACTGGCTCACTTAGAACACAAAAGCAAGACCTGGAAGAGTCAGTGGGGTCGTGTGGGCTTCGGGGAGACTGCGGAGGCAGTGGCTTCTAAGAACAGCCCTTGATAAACTTTGCTTTTTTGATTTATATTCCTTTCTAGGAACAGGAATCACACTGTACCTGTGCAAATGGCTTTTAAGGATTCACAAATTCTGCAAAGAAATTCATATTTTTTTAAATGTCTTCTTCTGTTAACATTCTTATGAAAAGACTTTCAGCTGACAGTCCCATAAATCTTTAAACCATAGTAAATATATGAAGCTGCCACAATAAAGGCAAAAAGGTAGCTCACTTCCCTCCTCCTTCTGCCCAGATTAACAATGCCACTGTGCACTGACTCTCCAGCAGACCTGAAGAGCTTTGCTCATCATTTAAGTTGTCCCTCTAGAGCGCGCTCCTCATTTCTTTGGCATGCAAGGCTGGAATGGCAGCCCTGCTCCTACATACAAATAACCATCTTCAACATACAGAGGATGAAAAACACCTTCATGTATAGGGATTCAGGCTAAAGTTGAGAACCAGAAATCTACAAAAACTCAATTTACATTTTTTAAAATACTTTATATGGTAAAAATACAGCAAAAATACTTTTTTGTTCAAAGAGGAAAATACACTGCTCTGATCACAATCCCAAGGATGCACGAGCAGCCTCTGGCTCCTCCATCGCGCGCTGTGGCGAGACTGCTCAGGCACGGCGCCTCCAGCTTCAGTCATTTATCAAGGCTAAAATCATACTGTGGAGAGAAGAGAGCGACATCAGCAATGTCCCTGTAAGAATGTCCCTCCGGAGTCTGGTCTGCCCAGACGCGTATCCCTAGGGCTCAGCAAGGCACCGCACATGAGACGAAGACAGCCATTTACCTTGGAAAGAGTATCTCCTGACGCCCTATTTTCACTAAAAAAAGGGGGCCAGGTAGAAGATAGGGGTCTGACCTCACACCAGTGTTGGGCTTTAGTTTGGCAACAGCAAGCTCTGTCCAGAGGAAATCTCTGAATCCTCTGCCAGAGCCCTGCACGTGCTGTCCCTAGGCCTGGTGCCCTTCCCCGCACCCCGCACAGCCCAGGAAGTTCCTGCTCCAGTGAGTGGGTGGGGCGCATCCTCCCACGGGCTCTGGCTGCCCTTTCTGCCGCTGGACAAGAGAGGGGTCCGGGTGTTGCCACTATGACACCCAAGTCCTGCAGGTACCAGGTGCCCAGGCAGTCACTTGATAAACATTCTACTAAAACCATAACAGTTAACAATGGTGATGAAATTATCATTCCACTTATGGGAATCAGCCTTGCTCTGCTGAAATCACACAATGTCAAATGTGCCGAGATACCCCGCCAACACTGACGGTGTAAGGGACCAGCTGTCTCAATCTAACCGCACTAAGTGCGCTCCATGCATGGCAAAGATTCATGGTAGCAGCTAATATTTTCAAAAGGTTTTTAAGAATTTACTGTAGGTCAGCACAAACCTATGTGGTTTACATGCATCATGCATTATTAGTCCCTGTCACAACCCCAGGTGCTAGGCATTATTACTATCTCATTTTCAGATGAAGAAATCGAGGCACAGAGAAGTTAAGAAAGCTACCCTGGGTCACACAGTACGTGGTAGAGCCCAGGTTCCATTAGGTCAGCACCTAATCAAAAAATCAAAGGCAAAGACTCCACCAATCTCTGCAGAAGATGTGCTTGTTTTCCTTGAATTCTCTTTGACAAATGTGAACGTGTGCTTTGTGCAGGAGCACACCAACTGCAATGGGCGACACAGGCAGCATAGGCCCCTGCCCTGGGGATCTGCGGTTTGGACATAAAGCCAATTTTAAACACCAGCAACCAAACACTAAGAGGGAAGTGTTGAAAGGACATCCTTTGAGACTAGTCTTTCATCCTGATGTCTTGAGCTATGGTGACACCAAGGGATGAGGTTAACAGCCCTACAGCTAGAAATGGCCATACAGCTGAGGAGAGAAGAGGAAATGACATAGCTGCTCAGCCAACCCAGCTGCGAAGGCTGTGGAGAACCAGGCCTTACACCTGCCCACAAAGGGCTTCCTGACTCCTCCAACCCCAGCCCTCGGTCCACCTTCCCACTGCTTTAAGTTCAACCACTGAGAGCTAACAGACTCTGGCACATCTTTAAATCCTAGGACTTGGGGTCTTCTAAGCAAATAATGCTCCCAACCCTGCAGTTATTCCCCCAAGTGTGATGGCATGGCTGTCCCCACAGCTGTCTCAACAGGCCCATGCAATCCAGACCGAGGAAGCGTTCCCTCTAGTTTGCTCTCCGACACTGTCAGACCTGCAGGGGAGGATGATGACAGGATAACTGTGCTATGCTGACTCCAGCTTGCTTTTTGTTTCTTCAGAAACAGAGAGGAACATATATGATAGTAAAGATTCCTTCATAAATTTGACTTAAAAAAGTAATAAAAATGGGAATAGATGTGTCATTGTGTTCTTATTGTTCCTCTTTAATATTAGGATTAAAAAATTAAGCACATTAACAGTGAGGGAGGATATGAAAACCAGAAACTGATACCCAGGTACTTTCTCTGCCCCAGTTTCTAAGAATAGAAAAGCAAATAAGGTAAACAGTGAAAAGGAAACCGTCTAAACTAATTTCAGTCTAATATGTGCTGTTGGCAGAATTAGCACAGCAAAAGGATTTTAGGAAGCCTACCGTCAAAAGAGAGGCTAAAATGGCTCTGACTTCTGAACTATTTCAGACAAAACAGTCATTTTTAAAAACTGCTACAACCTAAGTATTAGGAATCTTCTGAGTGATAGTCGTTCAGTTCGTGCTTTCCCTAATAGTCCCTGTGGCTATGTGAAATATTAAGAATTACCTGGGGGTAAACAGGCATGATCTAATTAAGCTTGGATACAAAGGTTAGGCCTGACTTCTAGCCTCTCAAAGGCTATTTTATAGCCTCTTATATGAAAAGGGTATTTTAACCAAATCAGAAACACATAGCCATTTTTTTCCTCTTCCTTGCTCTATGGGTCTATGATAAAGGAAAAGGCACGTTTAGAACAAGACTGTGTAAGCCTTCCAGCATCTGACAGCCAATCCTTTGTATTAATTCTTACTTCCAATCTGTTATAACTGGGAGATTGAGGCAATTTCACCAGAACAGACGGCTTAGCATGTCAGAAAACCACACTTGTTCCTCACTGCCAAGAAAGCTCGGCCCAGCTTGGATACAAGTTGTTGACTAATGCCCAAGGTCTCATTCCAGGAGACCCATGAGGGGACGGGCTCTGAGCGGTACATACATTCACGGTTATAACAGGCAGTGAGACCTCACAGCTAGAGCACCAGGGCAGGAAAAGAAGAGACTCAACAGCTAGGGGATAACTAACACCACAGAGTGGCTCTATTGTAGGTCAGAGAGAACGGTGATCCAACAACACACATCAAAAATCCACAGAGACACAAGAAATTTGAATAATTCAAAAGCTCTGTGACATCAGTGCAAAATCCCATAGGACCGTAATATCTCACCTACCGAAAGTAGGTGTGGCATCCAGGAATGCGCCAGGAGGAATGTAAACTCACCTATAAAGGTACATGAAGAAACAGAGCAAGTGGAAACCAAGCTTGACCATGGCTTCTTTCATGTGTGACTTCAGCTGCCCTCTGTTGTGTATTTCTGTGGGATCAAACACTCCCATGTTACCACTTGGCACCATAATGAACCTGATAAAATGAAAAGATGCCACATAGAAGGGAAGTCAAATAATCAGCATAAACATTCAAAAATCAGTAACCAATGATAAGCAACCCGAAAAGTGACAGCAGCCTTGAATTCAAACCAATCATGGACTGAGCACTGCAATGATGTCATGGGCCACCACTTAGCTTTCCTTCAAAAGACACAACACTCGTCATTTTTGGTGTGATCTTCTGCCCTCAGAAACAAACACAGTAACACTTTAGAAAAGCTTATTTTATGCACTGAGACCCTTTTACACATCTTCTTTAGAAAACTACTAGTCATACCTATGCTATTTTCCATTAGACACATGTGACGGGGGCTCCAAAATCAAACCATTTTATCACGTTCTTAGAAACTTCTTCATCTGAAAAGTTCTTAATGAATTAAGGCTCTTCCCCTCAACTTCACAACATCTTTATAGGGAGGAGTGTCAAACATAATTATTCCCATTTCAAGAATGGCAGCAAAAAGATTCTGCATCCAGAAAAGAACTCTCACTTTTGCTGTTTCTGCTAACAGGAAATATATCTCAATTTGCATGGTTTACAAACGTACCTACCTCAAAAGAGCAACTTAAAGAAGACAGAACAGAAATGACTTAGCATACATAAACGTTACTGTGAGCAAATATAACTCTTCAGTTATGACAGTAAATGGATAGTTCAGACTCAAAATGCAATGTCTAACTTTATACAACTCTTTAAAAATTAAATGCAGAATGTGTAGTAATAGTTTACATATTTTGTAAATATAATAGGTAATAAGTATAATAAAACAATAATGTAATACATAATAAAGTATAATAATATGGTAATAAATACAATAGGTAATAATATTATGGCAAATGAAAAATGTCCTGTTGGTAGTGGTGGAGGGGTGAGCACAGTGGGAAATAGGAACGCGGCTGCAGGCCAGCACAGATGACAAAGGACACCATAAGCACAACTCCGGTTTCACATCCACACTAATTCACCCCAGTGCTCTCAGACACAGAGGAGGCTCCAACTTTTCATGAGGACACCATGTTTAACTAGAGTCTTTTTGGCTCTTCAGACAACCTGTGACATTTCATGTTTTTTGGGTTTTTTTTATCAAGGTATTATTGATATACACTCTTATGAAGGTTACACATGAAAAAACAATGTGGTTATTACACTCACCAGTATTATCGTGTCCTCCCCACACCCCACTGCAGTCTTTGCCCATCGGTGTAGTAAGACGCCACAGACTCACTATTTGCTTCTCTGTGATACGCTGTCTTCCCCATGATCCCCCCCACACCACATTTGCCATGACACCCCTCAATCCCCTCCTCCCTCTCTCCCCACCCCCCTCCCAACCCCTCCCCTTTGGCAAACTCTAGGCCCTTCTTGGAGTCTGTGAGTCTGCTGCTGTTTTGTTCCTTCAGTTTTACTTCATTGTTATACTACACAAATGAGGGAAATCATTTGGCACTTGTCTTTCTCCACCTGGCTTATTTCACTGAGCATAATATCTTCCATCTTCATCCATGTAGTTACAAATGTTAGGATTGGTTACGTTCTTATGGCTGAATAGTATTCCATTGTGTATATGTACCACCTCTTCTTTATCCATTCATCTACTGATGGACACTTAGGTTGCTTCCATGTTTTGGCTGTTGTAAATAGTGTGGCAATAAACATAGGGGTGCATATGTCTTTTTGAATCTGAGAACTTGTATTCTTTGGGTAAATTCCTAGGAGTGGAATTCCCAGGTCAAATGGTATTTCTCTTTTTAGTTTTTTGAGGAACCTGCATATTGCTTTCCACAATGATTGAACTACCTTACATTACCACCAGCAGTGTAGGAGGGTTCCCATTTCTTCATATCATCGCAAGCATCTGTTGTTCTTAGTCTTTTTTTTTGGTACCACTTATTTACAATTACATGTGCAATATTATGGAAACTACACTCCCCACATCATCAAGTCCCCCCCAGCATACCACATTACAGTCACTGTCCATCAGCATAGTGAGATGCTATAGAATCACTACTTGCCTTCTCTGAGTTGTACAGCCCTCCTTGTGCCCCCCCACTACATTATGTTTGCTAATTATAATGCCCCTTTTTCCCCCTTGTCCCTCCCTTCCCACCCATCCTCCCCAGTCCCTTTCCCTTTGGTAACTGTTAGTCCATTCTTGGGTTCTGTGAGTCTGCTGCTGTTTGGTTTCTTCAGTTTTTTTTTTGTTCTTATACTCCACATATGAGTGAAATCATTTGATACTTGTCTTTTTCCACTTAGCTTATTTCACTGAGAATAATACCCTCTAGCTCCAGCCAAGTTGTTGCAAATTGTAGGATTTGTTTTCTTCTTATGGCTGAATAATATTCCATTGTGTATATGTACATCTTTATCCATTCATCTACTGATGGACACTTAGGTTGCTTCCATTTCTTGGCTATTGTAAATAGTGCTGCAGTAAACATAGGGGTGCATATGTCTTTTTCAAACTGGGCTGCTGCATTCTTAGGGTAAATTCCTAGGAGTGGAATTCCTGGGTCAAATGGTATTTCTATTTTGAGTTTTTTGAGGCACTTCCATACTGCTTTCCACAAGGGCTGAACTAATTTGTATTCCCACGAGCAGAGTAGGAGGGTTCCCCTTTTCTCTACATCCTCACCAACATTTGTTGTTGTTTGTGTTTTGGATGTTGGCCATCCTTGCTGGTGTGAGGTGATATCTCATTGTGGTTTTAATTTGCATTTCTCTGATGATTAGCGATGTGGACCATCTTTTCATGTGCCTGTGGGCCATCTGAATTTCTTCTTTGGAGAAGTGTCTGTTCAGATCCTCTGCCCATTTTTTAATTGGATTATTTGCTTTTTGGCAACCCCTTATCGGATATGTCATTTATGAACATATTATAATTTGGATGTCAACCCTTATCAGATATGTCATTTATGAATATATTCTCCCATACTGTAGGATGTCTTTTTGTTCTACTGATGGTGTCCTTTGCTGTACAGAAGCTTTTCAGCTTGATATAGTCTCACTTGTTCATTTTTGCTTTTGTTTCCCTTGCCTGGGGAGCTTTGTTCATGAAGAAGTTGCTCATGTTTATGTCCAAGAGATTCTTGCCTATGTTTTTTTCTAAGAGTTTTATGGTTTCATGACTTACATTCATAGGTCTTTGATCCATTTCAAATTTACTCTTGTGTATGGGGTTAGAAAAAATCCAGAATCATTCTCTTACATGTAGCTGTCCAGTTTTGCCAACAACAGCTGTTGAAGAGGCTGTTATTTACCCATTGTATATCCATGGCTCCTTTATCGTATATTAATTGACCATATATGTTTGGGTTAATAGCTGGACTCTCTATTCTGTTCCACTGGTATGTGGGGCTGTTCTTGTGCCAGTACCAAATTGTCTTGATTACTGTGGCTTTGTAGTAGAGATTGAAGTCAGGGAGCATAACTCCCAGTTTTATTCTTCCTTCTCAGAATTGCTTTGGCTATTCGGGGTCTTTTGTGGTTCCACATGAATTTTAGAACTATTTATTCCAGTTCATTAAAGAACTGGAATCTGTTCTTTTGATAGGGATTGCATTGAATCTGTAGATTGCTTTAGGTAGTATAGCCATTTTGACAATATTTATTCTTCCTAGACAAGAGCATGAGATGAATTTCCATTTATTAGTGTCCTCTTTAATTTTTCTTAAGAGTGTCTTGTAGTTTTCAGGGTATAGGTCTTTCACTTCCTTGGTTAGGTTTATTCTTTTTGATGCATTTCTGAACAGAACTATTTTCCTGATTTCTCTTTCTGTTAGCTCATCGTTACTGTATAGGAAAGCAACAGATTTCTGTGTATTAATTTTGTATCCTGCAACTTTGATGAATTCAGATATTAGTTCTAGCAGTTTTGGAGTGGAGTATTTAGGGTTTCTTATGTACAATATCATGTCATCTGGAAATAGTGACAGTTTGACTTCTTCTTTACCAATCTGGATGCCCTTTATTTCTTTGTTTTGTCTGATTGCCATGGCTAGGACCTCCTCTACTATGTTGAATAAAAATGGAGAGAGTGGGTGTCCTTGTCTTTTTCCAGATCTTAGAGGAAAGGTTTTCAGCTTCTCGCTGTTAAGTATGATGTTAGCTGTGCGTTTGTCATATATGGCCTTTATTATGTTGAGGTACTTCCCCCTATACCCATTTTTTTGAGAGTTTTTATCATGAATGGATGCTGAATTTTGTCAAATGCTTTTTCAGCATCTATGGTGATGATCATGCTGTTTTTGTCCTTCTTTTTGTTGATCTGGTGGATGGTGTTGATGGATTTCCTAATACTGTACCATCCCTGCATCCCTGGAATAAATCCTCCTTGATCATGATGGATGATCTTTTTGATATATTTTTGAATTTGGTTTTCTAATATTTTGTTGAGTATTTTTGCATCTATGTTCATCAGGGATATTGGTCTGTAATTTTCTTTCTTTGTGGTGTCTTTGACTGGTTTGGTATTAGAGTGATGCTGGCCTCAGAATGAGTTTGGGAGTTTTCCCTCCTCTTCTACTTTTTGGAAAACTTTAAGCAGAATGGGTATTAGGTCTTCAATAAATGTTGGATAAAATTCAGCAGTGAAACCATCTGGTTTGTTCTTAGGTAGGTTTTTGATTACCAATTCAATTTCGTCGCTTGTAATTAGTCTGTTCAGATTTTGTTTCTTCCTGGGTCAGCCTTGGAAGGTTGTATTTTTCTAGAAAGTTGTCCATTTCTTCTAGGTTATCCAGTTTGTTACCATATAATTTTTCATAGTATTCTCTCATAATCCTTTGTATTTCTGTGCTGTCCGTAGTGATTTTTCCTTTCTCATTTCTGATTCTGTTTATGTATGTAGACTCTCTTTTTTTCTTGATAAGTCTGGGTAGGGGTTTATCTATCTTGTTTATTTTCTCAAAGAACCAGCTCTTGCTTTCGTTGATCCTTTCTATTGTTTTATTCTTCTCGATTTTATTTATTTCTGCTCTAATCTTTATTATGTCCCTCCTTCTACTGAGTCTGGGCCTCATTTGTTCTTCCTTTTCTAGTTTCATTAATTGTGAGTTTAGACTGTTCATATGGAATTGTTCTTTTTTCCTGAGGAAGGCCTGTATTGCAATATACTTCCCTCTATGCACGGCCTTTGCTGTGTCCCACAGATTTTGTGGTGTTGAATTATTGTTGTCATTTGTCTCCATATATTGCTTGATCTCTGTTTTTATTTGTTCATTGACCCATTGATTATTTAGGAGCATGTTAAGCCTCTGTGTGTTCGTGGGCTTTTTTGTTTTCTTTACATAATTTATTTCTATTTTCATACCTTTGTGGTCTGAGAAGCTGGTTGGTACAATTGCTATCTTTTTTAATTTACTCTTTTTGTGGCCTAGTATATGATCTATTCTGGAAAATGTTCCATGTGAACTTGAGAAGAATGTGTACCCTGCTGCTTTTGGGTGTAGAGTTCTGCTGCTTTTGGGTGTAGAGTTCTGTAGATGTCTGTTAGGTCCATCTGTTCTAATGTGTTGTTCAATGCCTCTGTCTCCTTACTTATTTTCTGTCTGGTTGATCTGTTCTTGGAGTGAGTGGAGTGTTGAAGTCTCCTAGAACGAATGCATTGCATTCTATTTCCCCTTTTAATTCTGTAAAAATATGGAATGCTTCATGAATTTGCGTGACATCCTTGCACAGGGGCCATGCTTATCTTCTCTGTTTCATTCCAATTTTAGTATATGTGCTGCCAAAGCGAGCACATTTCATGTTTAATATCACTGTGTACATAATAGTTTGTAATGATAAGCTTCTCAAAATGATTCCTTTTATAAGTATAGAAATCAATCACTTGAGAGGATCAATGATTTTAAGTGTCTGGGCTTCACATCTAGACTGTGCCATTTTTGCAACACACATGCCCTAACCTACCCTGGCTCCTGGCCTCTTCCTGCCCTCATGTCTAAGTTCCTTCAAGTCCAACCTTGGCTTCCTCACTTTGCCACACATTTGTTTCTCAACTATGATTTCTGTGAAGTGCCAATGCCTCTCTGGGTTCCACAATCTTAAATTCTCCCCCAAATCGTAGTAGTCCTGTAGTATCTGAATAGAGGGTATCTACATTTGAGTCCCTGGATAACATGTCAACTTGGATGGTCTCCCAGAATCTTGTCCTTCTCTGACTTTTAAGTTATCGAATAGCAGCATCACCATTTTCTTAAAAACTTTCTCCTTGTGGTCCTGACAGCCTCAACTTCATCATTCATAGGCAGTAGGTCAAACTCTTGTCCAGTCTTCCTATTACCACTTCTCCAGCCATATATTTTACATCCTACTATCACAACCCTGTTTGAGCACTGCATTACCTCACCCCAGTCTGTGAACAGGTTTCCCTACCTCTTGACTCTTCTCCATCCAACCAGTACTACACGGTGCTTCCAGAAATATCTTCCCAAAGCATAATGTATTTCATGTCAACTTGCTAATCAAAAACATATAGAGCCAAGAAGATATATGAATACTCAGTATCATTAGTATTAAGTAAATGTAAATTAAAACCACTTCACTCCTAATGGGATGACTAAAATAAAGAAGATACACAACAACAAGTGTTAGCAAAGATGTGGAGAAATTGGAACTCTCATACACAGTTGGTGGGAATGCAAAACAGTACAGCTGCTTTTGAACATTCAGGGAGTTCCTCAAAAGGTTAAACATAGTTACCATATAACTCAATAATTCCACTCCTAGGAGAAATGAAAACCTATGTTCACTCAAAAACATGCACATGAATATTTACAGAACTATTTGTAATAGCCAAAAAGCAGAAACTTAAATGCCCATCAATTGGAAACAAATATAGTATATCCAATGGAATATTATCCATCCATGAAAAGGAATGAAATATTGATACATGCCACTACATGCATGAACCTTGAAATTATCCTAAATGAAAGAAGACAGTCATAAAAGAGCAGATATTGATTTCTTTTATATGATATGCTTGTCCAGAAGAGAGAGTTTTACAGAGACAGAAAACAGACTGGTGGTTGTCTAGGGCTGGGAGGGGAGAGAACAGGAGTGACTGCTCATGGGTACAGAGCTTCTCTTTAGGGTGATGAAACTATTCTAAAGTAGACTGTGGTGATGGCTGTTTAAGCTACAGATACATAAAAAACATACTGAACAGTAACATATACTACCAGTACTCATATTTATATATAAACTCCTTGGATCAATGTTCAAGGTTCTCTGCAACCCATCCCCATTAACATTTCTAGCTTTGTCTGTTATGCTCCCTCATCTCTGTGATTTCAACCTTATCAGTCCTGATGTGTCTTGTGTCTGCTCCTGCTTTCCCTCTACCCCTCCCCTCATCCTTCACAGCCCGGAGAAGTCTCTCCACTCCTCTGTCAAACATTATCCATCCTGTAAGGCTTGCTCAGACACCACCTGTGTGAAACTGTCCCAAGCCACAGTAAACCACCTCTCCTCCCAACTTTAGTATCCTCAACACCCATCTGGTGACTATCTCACGCTGCCTTAGCCCATCTCTTAAACTGTTATCCAATGTCTGCCTCTTTGTCTGTGGGTGGGATCCATTTCATATATGTCTGTATCCTCAATGGAATAAAGCATAGATGTCTGAAAAGAAGAAACGACCCACCTGTCAAATAGATGGTAAATTTGTGACAGCAGTCAATCTGTCACTGCCATTATTAGGGCAATAAATACACATGACCTTTGCCTTTGTAATTACAGGAAACAGACCCTATGGACCTTACTGCCCCCAAATAAAACTTTGGAGAGCCTTCTACCACAGTCTGCACTATGCAGAAAGAAGCCACACCAAAGCCTGTCCCCCTTCTAGCACCTTTCCACCCCAGGGGAGATGCCTCATGGTGTAGTCTGCAACGTCATCAAGATCCACAGCCTCAAAGGGTCCTGCTCTCCCCCTCCAAATCTGTGTTCCACTTAGTGGGGTCACAGGGCTCCTGAGCTCACCAGCAGTGTGAGGATCTGCGTTCCCTGTGCTGAGCTCAGGCTGGGGTGTTGGTCTATGAGCAATCATAGGAGATCAGTAAAAAACTTAAGAGAAAAAAAAATTCTACCACTCCAGACCTGCCCTCCGAAAAAGAGATATAGAGATTTAAAACCTTTCCCCTAGCTCAGGTTCTAGCTCAGGACCTTTAAGATTATTTCCCCACCTCCACTTGCCTCTCAGCTCACTGCTTATTCTTCAATCCTCATGTGCTTTCTGGCCTTCTCTACCCCTCCTCTATTATTTTCTATGTTCTTCTTTTTCTAACTATGCTTTCTATCTTGCTTAAAATACAGCTAATGAACGTCCGGGAAGATGGCCGCGTGAACGGAGCAGCAGAATTTCCCTCCCAACATTATATTTATCCACAAAAACACAGCAAATGCAACTGTTCCTAAAAGAGAGACCAGAACACACAGGAAAGTGCATACCATGCAGCCACACCTGAGAGGACTCGGCAGCTGGCAAGGCAGGTAAGAAATGGAACCGCGACCCGGCAGAACCCGAGCACTCCCCCACCCCAGCACACCGGCGGGAGGAGAGGATTCAGAGCCGAGAGGGATTGGAAGTGCAGGCCCAGTATATAATCAGCCCCAGATCTGCCCCAGGAGCGCGGGTGCACAATGCGCGGTGTGGCGGAGATTGGAGAGACGGAGGGTGCAGGGTCTCAGCAGGAACGCGCCTGCTTGCTGCGGCTGGCTCAGGGAAGGAGAAGAGAAAAGAAAAAAAAAAAAGGAGAAAAGAGCGTGCTTTGTTTTCAGCGGTCTTAAAGAGACAGGAGTCCAGCAGAGAACCTCATCACCGTGGAACACTCAGCCTAGCAGGCTGGGAGTCCTGGGGAGCTTTGGACCCCATAGCGGGCGACTGGGAAAGGGTAGCCATATTTAGGAATCCCACAGAGCTCAACAGCCTCCCATTCATTCTCACCCCCGCCAGAGCTCTAAAGGGCCATGCGGAGCAGCGCAGTCACGGCTCTGGAATAGTGGAGCAACAGCACCACCTACAACATTCACACAAAAACGACTCCCGGTGGGCTTTTTTTTTTTTTTTTTTTAGGTGTTGCTGCTTTTTCTTTTTCTTTCTCTCTCTCTTTTTTTTTCATTATTATTAGTATTTGTCTTTCTTTTTTTTTTCTTTTTCTCTTCTTTCTTCTCTTTCCTTTTTAAAGTCATAAAGAGCCCAGCTGACATACGTGACAACTACCAACAACCAATTCCATAGTCATGAGAAGACAGAAGAATATGATACAAACAAAGCTTCAGACAAACACAACCCCTGAGAGAGAACCTGAACGAATGGACATGCACAGTCTTCCTAAAAAGAATTTAGAATAAAAGTCATAGCCATGCTGACGGATCTACAGAAAAATGTGCAAGAGCTGAGGGAAGAAATGAGGAAAGACAATGCAGAAATGAGACAAGCCATCGACGGGCTTAACAGCAGACTGGATGAGGTACAAGACACTGTCAATGAAATACAAAACAGGAAACAGGAATACAAACAGGCTGAGGCAGAGAAAGATAAAAGGATCTCTAAGAATGAAAGAATATGAAGAGAACTGTGTGACCAATCCAAACGGAGTAATATTCGCATTATAGGAGTACCAGAGGAAGAAGAGAGAGAAAAAGGGATAGAAAGTGTCTTTGAAGAAATAATTGGTGAAAACTTTCCCACGCTGGGGAAAGAAATAGACTCACAGTCCACGGAAGCCCACAGATCTCCCAACACAAGGGACCCAAAGAAGACAACACCAAGACACATAATAATCAAGATGGCAAAGATCAAAGATAAAGACAGAGTATTAAAGGCAGCTAGAGAGAGAAAAAAGATCACCTAAAAAGGAAAACCCATCAGACTGTCATCAGACTTCTCAACAGAAACCTTACAGGCCAGAAGAGAATGGCATGATATATTTAACGTAATGAAACTGAAGGGCCTCGAACCAAGAATATTGTATCCAGTACGATTATCATTTAAATATGACAGAGGGATTAAACAATTTCAAGACAAAGGAATGTTGAGAGAGTGTGCCTCTCATAAACCACCACTACAGGATATCTTAAACGGACTGCTGTAGAGAGAAACACCCCTAAGGCTAAAAAGATGTCACCAGAGAACATAAAATCATAGCAAAGAAAGCAGACCATCCAAATACTAACTAAAGGCAAAGAATAAAACACCTAATATATAAAGAAAAGAGGAGGAAGAATAGGAAGGGAGAGATAAAGAAACATCAAACGACGTTCACAATAACTTAACAAGAAAGTTAAGTTAGATTCTTAGATAGTAAAGAAGCAACCCTTGAACCTTTGGTAACCACGAATCTAAAGTCAGCAATGGCAATAAGTACATATCTATCAATAATCACCCTAAATGTAAATAGACTGAATGCACCAATCAAAAGACACAGAGTAACAGAGTGGATAAAAAAGCAAGACCCATCTGTATGCTGCTTACAAGAGACTCACCTCAAACCCAAAGATATACACAGACTAAAAGTGAAGGGATGGAAAAAGATATTTCATGCCAACAACAAAAAGAAAAAAGCAGGTGTTGCAGTACTTCTATCAGATAAAATAGACTTCAAAACGAAGAAACTAGCAAGAGATAAAATGGGACATTACATAATGATAAAGGGGTCAGTCCAACAAGAAGATATAACCATTATAAATATATATGCACCCAACACAGGAGCGTGAGCATATGTGAAACAAATACTAACAGAAGTAAAGGAGGAAACAGACAGCAATGCAATTATTTTAGGAGACTTTAACACACCACTCACTCCAAAGGATAGATCAACCAGGCAGAGGATAAGTAAAGACACAGAGGCACTGAACAACACACTAGAACAGATGGACCTAACAGACATCTACAGATTTCTGCACCCAAAAGCAGCAGGATACACATTCTTCTCAAGTGCACATGGAACATTTTCCAGAATAGACCCCATACGAGGCCACAAAAAGAACCTCAGTAATTTCAAAAATATTGAAATTCTACCAACCACCTTCTCAGATCACAAAGGTATAAAACTAGAAATAAATTTTAGAAAGAAATCAGAAAGGCTCACAAATACATGGAGACTTAACAACATTCTCCTAATGAATCAATGGGTTAACGACCAAATCAAAACAGAAATCAAAGTATATATGGAGACTAATGACAACAACAACACAAAGCCACAACTTCTGTGGGACGCAGCAAAGGCAGTTCTAAGAGGAAAGTATATTGCGGTCCAGGCCTATTTAAAGAAGGAAGAACATTCCCAAATGAACAGTCTAAAGACACAATTATTGAAATTGGAAAAAAGAAGAACAAATGAGGCCCAAAGTCACCAGAAGGAGAGACATAATAAAGATCAGAGAAGAAATAAATAAAATTGAGAATAAAACAATAGAAAATTCAATGAAACCAAAAGCTGGTTCTTTGAAAAAATAAACAAAATAGATAAACCCCTAGACAGACTCATTAAGAGAAAAAGAGAATCTACACACATAAACAGAATCACAAATGAGAAAGGAAAAATAACGACGGACCCCACACAAATACAAAGAATTATAAGAGAATATTACGACCACCTATATGCTAACAAGCTGCAAAACCTAGAAGAAATGGACAACTTCTTAGAAAAATACAGCCTTCCAAGACTCACCAAGCAGGAAACAGAAGAACTAAACAGACCAATCACCA
>JAQQAC010018689.1:35487141-35508646 GCA_029783875.1 Phataginus tricuspis | reverse complement strand
GTTGTTTGTCTTTTGGATGTTGGCCAGGATGTGGAGAAAAGGGAACCCTCCTACACTGCTGGTGGGAATGCAAATTAGTTCAACCATTGTGGAAAGCAGTATGGAGGTTCCTCAAAAAACTCAAAATAGAAATACCATTTGACCCAGGAATCCCACTCCTAGGAATTTACCCTAAGAACGCAGCAGCCCAGTTTAAAAAGACAGATGCACCCATATGTTTATTGCAGCACTATTTACAATAGCCAAGAAATGGAAGCAACCTAAGTGTCCATCAGTAGACGAATGGATAAAGAAGATGTGGTACATATACACAATGGAATATTATTCAGCCATAAGAAGAAAACAAATCCTACCATTTGAAACAACATGGATGGAGCTAGAGGGTATTATGCTCAGTGAAATAAGCGAAGCCGAAAAAGACAAATATCAAATGATCTCACTTATATGTGTAGTATAAGAACAAAGAAAAAAACTGAAGGAACAAAACAGCAGCGGACTCACAGAACCCAAGAACGAACTAATAGTTACCAAAGGGAAAGGGACTGGGGAGGAAGGGTGGGAAGGGAGGGATAAGAGGGTAAAAGGGGCATTACGATTAGCTGACATAAGGTGGGGGGGCACGGGGAGGGCTGTACAACTCAGAGAAGACAAGTAGTGATTCTCATCTCACTACACTGATGGACAGTGACTGTAATAGGGTTGGTGGGGGGACCTGATGAAGGGGGTAGTTTAATCACCACAATATTGCTCATGTAATTGTAGGTTAATGATACCAAAGGAAATTGTAAAAAAAAAAAAAAAAATCAGCTAATGAATGATTTTATGAAAAAAAACTAGATATACATAAAATTCAAATAAAATCTAAGAATTCAGTGGAGCAGAAATCCACTTATATAAAAATAATCCCAGGTTTGTCAAGATTATTCCATAGTTCCATCCATAGAAAATATGCAGTGTAAACAGCCCAACCATAATATTATATCCATTAGTGCTCACAGTGAGCTATGTTTGAACAAACTTTATTAAGTCAAAATTTTAATGTTATATAATCTGCAGGGTTTTTTAAATTGAAGTATCATTGATATACAATCTTATATTGGTCTTAAGTATACAACACAGTGTTTACCCAGCTGCCCATATTATTAAAACCTCACCCCCTGTGGTGTATCTGACAACATAGGAAGATGTTACAGAATCACTGCTTACATTCTCCATGCTGCACTTCCATCCCCATGACCAACTTATATCATGATCAATAATTTTTGTGCCCCTTTATCTAAACTGCAGGTTTTAAAAAGAAATTTTCTTTGGAGCATTCCAAGTACACTTTAGATAAAAACTGCAGATATAAATAAAAGGACCTTATAGTCTTAGGCTTTTGATCATTTTTAAAGGAAAGATATTCAAGACAATAAAAAAAAGTTCACAAGTCTTTAAATATCACAACTAAACATCATGTATTTTTAGAATTTACACTCTTAAATTTGTATTTTTACTACAAGACTGAGCCATGCAAATTGCTACTTGTCCAGTATACCAAAATGAACAAAAGTTTATGCTGATTTAATGAAGCATTCTATCATTTATTTTATGATTGGCACATATTTTACTGAAGAAGAGAAAGCTATTAAAATTTTTTAAATATTTTTTCTTTAAACTTCCTTGACACAAGTCAGTAAACAAACTATACTCACCTATATATATTCCAAGTGGCAACAGGCAAGTTGAGAAGGAATATGAACCAGTGTAATGAAACGAGCATTAACACAGTGACAATGGTATGGCCAATCAATTCTGGAATTATCCACTGCAAGAGAAAAACACAGTATTACATCTCACTGCTGTGTTCTTCCTGAATGTACATGTTACTTAAAGCTAAATCAATGAATATACAGAAAACTTACAAGCTAGTGTTTCAAGATTATTTTTAGATTCTTATGTCCCAGATTTGCATACTACCTTAACTGCTTACCCCATGCAAGTATATCAGGGCACAGCTTAAAAGTAATACACTTAAATTTCAATTATGTTTTATCCTGAGCAAAGGTTCATTTACTAAGCAAGTTTGAATTAAAAGCAGAGTATTATATACTTTTTATTCCAATGTGTGTTAAAGCCTCTTACTTTAATTTAGAATGATTTATATCCACATTCAGTCTGTCTTTCAAGTCAGAATATCAAGCTTAAACGTTTTTCCAATCTCCAGAATCCTTAGGAAATCATTCCACATTCACCATTTAAAAAAAAAAGGACTTCAACATTTTACAGTAACAGCTCAAGGTTGAATAAATATGGTAATGAACCAAGACAGCAGAATCCCAGCCTACTGGCTATAGAGCACCCAGGGCAATATTCTTGTTCTCATGCATCTCAGCTATCATGGCAGCTCTAATTCACCAAGTCTTCCTCTCCTATGAGTAAGGGCTTTTCTTTCAATGGAAGTTAATATTTATGAAGCCAGAAACTGGCACTCACCACTTGCAGAAATGAGGAAAATAAAACTCGGAGAGGTTAAGCAATTTTCCCAAGGTCACACTGGCAGAGCAACATTAGCCCAGACACACTGTTTCCAGGTCTGTTGTGTTTAGATTTTAGATAGTTTTTTTATAAACAAAGAAAGGGGATTTTCTGGGCCCTAAGCCTAATTTGGAATCATCTGTAACTTGTTAATATGTAATATGCATTTTTTTAAAGTGTAACCAATTTAAAATAATGCTCACAAGCAAGAGCTGCAAAGCCAAACAAACCTGGAGTGGAATCTATTATTTATTTATGCTCTATCCTATTTATTAGCTGTGCAATTTAGGAAGACTTACCTACCCTCTCTAAACCACAGTATTCTTATCCGTGAAATGGAGACGGTAATACCCACACTTCATGAAGTTGTTGTAGAGAATTAGATGAAACTCCCGCACAGCAAGCCCTCAATAAATGGTGGATGGAGAGCTCGTCCTCACCTCACTCTCAGATCCACCCATACGGCACTAGCCTTCAGACTCTGGATCTCCTGCTGTGGGCTGCAATCATTTTATTTTACATAGATAGAAACCTAAGACAAAGTTTTAGGAAGTGATACTCAACCTTATCAGACTTGGTGTACTGACTTTCCACCAAGTTCTCTGTTTTCTTTCTCTTCCCTCCTTACAAATGTGTTCTTCCTCTAACTTGTCAGAATACTAGTGAGGCTTTACACCTCAGCCAAGAGCCTGGAGGACTCTTCTCTGGAGTAACTTAATGGCACAAGAGAAAACTCCAAAAAAACTGCCATTTCAGATACCCCAACAAAAAGTCCAGGTAGGTCTCAGTTACCCTCCACTAAAGTCTACCTGCCAGCTAGTCAACAGCCTGGACCACCAATGCGCTTCCCATGAGTGTTTTAGTGCTTTACCCTAAGTATGACTAGCCTTGTATTGAAAACTAAGGACAGTCTCCAACACAAAAGAGGAAAAATGTGCAAGGAAATTGGAGGAAACAGATATAAAGGAAGGAGGCAGAAGGAAACGTCAAGCCAACTATAATCAATATTCTCAGGGAGCTAAGGGAGTCAGAGCTAAGGGAACAAAGAGAACAAAAAGCTCTTAAAAATTTTACACCAACAGGCACATGAAAAGATGCTCCACATCACTACTCATCAGAGAAATGCAAATTAAAACCACAATGAGGTATTACCTCACATCAGTTAGAATGGTCGCCATCCAAAAGACAGACAACAACAAATGTTGGCGAGGATGTGGAGAAAGGGAAACCCTCCTACACTGCTGGTGGGAATGTAAATTAGTTCAACCATTGTGGAAAGCAGTATGGAGGTTCCTCAAAAAACTCAAAATAGAAATACCTTTTGACCCAGGAATTCCCTTCTAGGAATTTACCCTAAGAATGCAGCAGCCCAGTTTGAAAAAGACATATGCACCCATATGTTTATCACAGCACTATTTACAATAGCCAAGAAATGGAAGCAACCTAAGTGTCCATCAGTAGATAAATGGATAAAGATGTGGTATATTTACACAATGGAATATTATTCAGCCATAAGAAGAAAACAAATCCTACCATTTGCAACAACATGGATGGAGCTAGAGGGTATTATTCTCAGTGAAATAAGCCAGGCAGAGAAAGACAAGTACCAAATGATTTCACTCATCTGTGGAGTATAAGAACAAAGAAAAAACTGAAGGAACAAAGCAGCAGCAGACTCACAGAACCCAAGAACGGACTAATAGGTACCAAAGGGAAAGGGACTGGGGAAGATGGGTGGGAAGGGAGGGATAAGGGGGAAAAAGGGCTATTACAATTAGCACACATAATATAGCGAGTGTAGGGGTGGGGTGGGGGGATATGGGGGGGAAGGCAGTATAACACAGAGAAGACAAGTAGTGATTCTATAACATCCTTTTACACTGATGGATAGTGACTGCAATGGGATATATGGTGGGGATTTGATAATAGGGGAAGTCTAGTAACCATAATGTTGCTCATGAAATTGTATATTAATAATATCAAAATAAAAAATTTTTTTAATTAAAATTTTAACATAAATGACATATACTAAAAAATTCAGAAGATAAAGCAGAAAGGCTTTAAAAGGCTTAAAGCAAAAAGGCTAAAAAAAAAAAAAAACCAAAGGAATAAAAATAAGAAAAAAGAACTGGCAGATCAATCCAGTAGATGAATTACTCAGTGAAAGAAAGTTTGTTGAAAAGGAAAAAAGGGGGAAGACATTATCAAAGAAAGAACACTGTCCAGATTGAAGGAGCCTATCAGATGTCCAAAAGAATGAATAAAACCCACAATGTTGCTCATGTAATTGTAGATTAATGATACTAAAATAAAAAAATATTAAAAAAAGAATGACTAAAAGGCCTAAATGAAGGTACACAGTGGTATGCCACTATGAAGTTCCAAAACACCAAGGATAAGGGACAGATTCTAAAACTTAAGGAGAAGGCAAGACAGAAAATAAAGGAGAGAGAGATCATAAAATAGGATAAAAAATCAAAATGGCATCAGACTTCCCAACTTGAACAACACCACAAGTGAGAAGACCACCAAGTAATGTCTTTAAGACTCTTTAAGAAAAATCTCTCCTAACCTAGAATTCTATCTCAAAGAAACTGCCAATCAAGGATGAGGATAAGACATCTTAAAACATGCCAGGCCCCAAAATTTAATTCCTATGCACCATATCTTGAGAAGCTACTCCAGCAAAATGAATTAGTAAGCCAAGAGAGCAAGATGCGATTTCTGAGAATCAAGGGATCCAGACAGGAGTCCCAGAATGAAAGCTGTGAAACAGGCCTGAAGCACAACCAGGGAAAGTGCAGAAAAGGATGGAGGGCCTGAGGAGAAATGTCACCTGGAAAAACACTTGACTGATAGATTATTTTAACACATTTGAACATGTAGAAAACAGTACTAAAGGGCTTTAAAGATGTATCTGAAAAGACTAACAGGTAAATAAAAAACTAAGGAAAAAAGAAATGTAGCTGTTACTAACACTGGAAAAAACAAGTATCCAGAAAAAAACAAAAGAAAAATATGATCACTGTCTCTATGAGGCTCATCAATAAAAAATATGCATACTATAAACGGTATATCACAATGATGTAAACACTAAATATCCACTTAAAACTCTCCATTCCCCCCAAAATAATAGAAAAACAGGAGATGTTCAAATGTTCAACAAAGGGGTACCTAAGAACTACATCTATTATACTGCAATAACTAATATTTAAAACTGACAAACCAAGAAATGGCAGTACAAGCATATAAAAGAGAAATATAGATACAAATATCAGAAAAAATTTAACACTTCAAGTGTTAAAATCAGTTGTCCTTAAAAAGACAGATAGGATGTAAGGGGTCATTAAGAGACAGCTGTTTTTCACTGTCAGCTTTCACCTGACTTTAGTTGTGGGAAATTATCACTTTCACACACAAAAAATTTAACATTAAAAAAACTGCTTAACTTTAAAATTGAAGGAGTAACTTTGTCAGTAGAAGAATGGAGGTAATCGTTTCTTGGTATTTAGTTTTTTATTTTTATAAAAGAAAATATCACAAAGCACCCACCTAAAATATTGCATAAGCAAGAAATATAAAAGAAATACAATCCATTTCATAGGGGGAAGGAATATATATATATATATACACATATAAAATCATTCTCTAAAGATGAAGAGGCCTGAAAATAATATGTCAATTATAACTCAATGAAAAAATAAAGTTAAAAAAACTCAAAAGCATAGCAGATAAACACTACATCTTTTATTTAAGTGTATCACTACATTAAACCTGCTGTGGAAAATTCTTAATAAATAAAAAAATAAGAAGGCATACGTAGTTCACTAGAAATTTTAACTTTCGAAGTGTAACTTTACTTCCCTCACAGGCCAGAGAAACATAAGTATGCTGAAGATGTGAAAAGACACACAGGGGAATCACTTTAAGGCCAAGCCAAAAGCACCTCTCAGTACTGTAGTTTTATATGAACGTTAACCCAGAAAGCTTTTTCTGCCTACTCATCCCATAAAATTATTCAGAACCAACAGGTTTTCCTGTATCTACACAAGATCTGCAATTCAAAATAGTCTTGCCAATATAAAGTTCTGACTACCTACTACAGGTAAAATGGCATTAAAATACATCAGCTAGTTCATTCCATTTCTCATCAAGCCACAAAAAGAAAGTCATCTTTCATTCAACAAAAGACAGACTGAGCATACGATAAAAGAGCCTGAATATACAATGGGGAAATGACAGCATCTTCAACAATTGGTATTGGCAAAACTGGACAGCTACATGTACAAGAAAGAAACTGGATTATTGTCTAACTCCGTACACAAAAGTAAACTCAAAAAAGGATCAAAGGACTTCCGGGAAGATGGCGACGTGAGCCGAGCGGCAGAAATCTCCTCCCAACATTATATTTATCCACGAAAACACAGCAAATACAACTATTCCTAAAAGAGAGACCAGAATACACAGGGAAGCGCACAGCGTGCAGCTACACCTGAGAGGACTTGGCACCCCGTGAGGCGGGTAAGATACGGAGCCGCAACCCGGTGGGACCAATCGCTCCCCCACCACAGCGCACCGGCAGGAGGAGAGGATTCAGAGCCGGGAGGGACTGGAAGTACAGGCCTGTGAAATAACCAGCCCCGGTGATCTGCGCCAGGAGCACCGACACACAGCACGTGGTGTAGCGGAGATTAGAGAGACAGACGGTGCAGGGTCAGAGCTGGAACACGCCTGGTTGCTTGCAGCCGGCTCCAGGAAGGAAAAAAAAATAAAAGAAGAAGAAGAGTGCGTGCTTTTTTCAGCGGTCTTAAAGAGACAGGAGCCCAGCGGAGGGGCCGGATGACCCCAGCACACTCAGCCCAGCAGGTTGGGAGTCCTGGGGAGCTTCAGACCCCTTAGCTGAAGACTGTGAAAGGGTGGACGCACATAGACCTCCCACAGAGCTCAACAGCCTCCCATTCGTTCCCACGCCCACCAGAGCTATAAAGGGCCCTGTGGAGCGGTGCAGCCAAGGCTCTGGAATAGTGGAGCAACTGCGCCACCTACAGAATCCCCACAGAATCCACTCTCGCTGACCGTTTTTTTTTTTTAGTTGTTGTTTTTTCTTCTCTTTCTTTTCTTTTTTCTTTTTTTTCTTTTTCTTTTTTTTTTTCCTTTTTAAACTCAAAAGAGCCCAGCTGACATACATGGCAACTACCAACAACCACTTCTATAGCCATGAAAAGACAGAGGAATATGGTATAAAGCTTAAGACCCGCAGAGAGGGAACCTGAAGGGATGGACATGCACAGTCTTCCTGAAAAAGAATTCAGAATAAAAGTCATAACCATGCTGACGGATCTACAGAGAAATGTGCAAGAGCTGAGGGAGGAAGTGAGGGAAGTGAGGAAAGACTATGCAGAAATCAGACAAGCCATCGACCAGACTGGATGAGGTGCAAGAGACTGTTAATGGAATAGAAAACAAAGAACAGGAATACAGAGAAGATGAGGCAGAGAGAGATAAAAGGATCTCTAGGAATGAAAGAATATTAAGAGAACTGTGTGACCAATCCAAACGGAGCAATATTCGCATTATAGGAGTACCAGAGGAAGAAGAGTGAGAAAAAGGGATAGAAAGTGTCTTTGAAGAAATAATTGCTGAAAACTTTCCCACACTGTGGAAGGAAATAGTCTCGCAGTCCATGGAAGCCCACAGATCTCCCATCACAAGGGACCCAAGGAAGACAACACCAAGACACATAATAATTAAGATGGCAAAGGTCAAAGATAAAGACAGAGTATTAAAGGCAGCTAGAGAGAGAAAAAAGATCACCTACAAAGGAAAACCCACCAGGCTATAATCAGACTTCTCAACAGAAACCTTACAGGCCAGAAGAGAATGGCATGATATATTTAACGTAGGGCATCGAAACTGAAGGGCATCGAACCAAGAACATTGTATCCAGCACGATTATCATTTAAATATGATGGAGGGATTAAACACATTCCAGACAAACAAAAGTTGAGAGAGTTTGCCTCTCATAAACCACCACTACAGATATCTTAAACGGACTGCTCTAGAGGGAAGCACCCCTAAGGCTAAAGAGATGTCACCAAAGAAAATAAAATCATAGCAAAGAAAGCAGACCATCCAAATACTAACTAAAGGCAAAGAATAAAACACCTAACATATAAAGAAAGGAGGAGGAAGAATAGGAAGGGAGAGATAAAGAAACATCAGACGGCGTTCACAATAACTTAACAAGAAAGTTAAGTTAGATTCTTAGATAGTAAAGAAGCAACCCTTGAACCTTTGGTAACCACGAATCTAAAGTCAGCAATGGCAATAAGTACATATCTATCAATAATCACCCTAAATGTAAATGGACTGAATGCACCAATCAAAAGACACAAAGTAAGAGAGTGGATAAAAAAGCAAGACCCATCTATATGCTGCTTACAAGAGACTCACCTCAAACTCAAAGATATACACAGACTAAAAGTGAAGGGATGGAAAAAGATATTTCATGCAAACAACAAACAGAAAAAAGCAGGTGTTGCAATACTTGTATCCGACAAAATAGAATTCAAAATGAAGAACGTAGCAAGAGATAAAGAAGGACATTACATAATGATAAAGGGGTCAGTCTAACAAGAAGATATAACCATTATAAATATAGATGCACCCAACACAGGAGTGTCAGCATATGTGAAACAAATACTAACAGAATTGAAGGAGGAAATAGACAGCAATGCATTCATTTTAAGAGACTTCAACACACCACTCACTCCAAATGACAGATCAACCAGACAGAGAATAAGTAAAGACACAGAGGCACTGAACAACACACTAGAACACATGGACCTAAAAGATATCTACAGGACTCTGCACCCAAAAGCAGCAGGATACACATTATTCTCAAGTGCACATCGAACTTTTTCCAAGATAGACCACATACTAGGTCACAAAAAGAACCTCAATAAATTCAAAAATATTGAAATCCTACCAACCAACTTCTCAGACCAGAAAGGTATAAAACTAGAAATAAATTTTAGAAATAAATCAAAATGGCTCACAAATACATGGAGACTTAACAACATTCTCCTAATGAATCAATGGGTTAACGACCAAATCAAAACAGAAATCAAAGAATATATGGAGACTAATGACAACAATAACACAAAGCCACAACTTCTGTGCGACACAGCAAAGGCAGTTCTAAGAGGAAAGTATATTGCAATCCAGGCCTATTTAAAGAAGGAAGAACATTCCCAACTGAACAGTCTAAAGACATAATTACTGAAATTGGAAAAAGAAGAACAACTGAGGCCCAAAGTCACCAGAAGGAGGGACATAATAAAGATCAGAGAAGAAATAAATAAAATTGAGAAGAATAAAACAATACAAAAAATCAATGAAACCAAGAGCTGGTTCTTTGAAAAAATAAACAAAATAGATAAAGCCCTAGTCAGACTCATTAAGAGAAAAAGAGAATCTACACACATAAACAGAATCAGAAATGAGAAAGGAAAAATAACGACAGACCCCACAGAAATACAAAGAATTATAAGAGAATATTATGAGCATCTATATGCTAACAACCTGCAAAACATAGAAGAAATGGACAACTTCTTAGAAAAATACAACCTTCAAAGACTGACCAAGCAAGAAACAGAAAAACTAAACAGATCAATCACAAGCAACAAAATTGAATCAGTAATCAAAAAACTATCCAAGAACAAAACCCCTGGACCTGATGGATTCACCTCTGAATTCTACCAGACATACAGAGAAGAAATAACACCCATTCTCCTTTAAGTTTTTCAAAAAATAGAAGAGGAGGGAATACTTCCAAACTCATTCTATGAAGCCAGCATCACTCTAATACCAAAAACGGGCAAAGACCTCACCAAAAAAGAAAATTACAGACCACTATCCCTGATGAACACAGATGCAAAAATACTCAACAAGATATTAGCAAACTGAATTCAAAAATACATCAAGAGGGTCATATACCATGATCAAGTGGGATTCATCCCAGGGATGCAAGGATGGTATAACATTCGAAAATCCATCAACATCATCCACCACATCAACACAAAGAAGAACAAAAACCAGATGATCATCTCCATAGATGCTGAAAAAGCATTTGACAAAATTCAGCATCCATTCATGATTAAAACTCTCAACAAAATGGGTATAGACCAATGGGTACTGCCCAAAATGGGCAAGTACCTAAACATCATAAAGGCTATATATGACAAACCCTCAGCCAACATCACACTTAACAGCGAGAAGCTGAAAGCTTTTCATCTGAGATCGGGAACAAGACAGGGATGCCCACTCTCTCCACTGTTATTCAACATAGTACTGGAGGTCCTAGCCATGGCAATCAGACAAAATAAAGATATACAAGGCATCCAGATTGGTAAAGAAGAAGTCAAATTGTCACTATTTGCAGATGGCATGATACTATACATAAAAAACCCTAAAGACTCCACTCCAAAACTACTAGAACTAATATCTGAATTCAGCAAAATTGCAGGATACAAAATTAACACACAGAAATCTGTTGATTTCCTATACACTAACGATGAACTAACAGAAAGAGAAATCAGAAAAACATATCCCATTCACAATTGCATCAAAAAGAATAAAATACCTAGGAATAAACCTAACCAAGGAAGTGAAAGACCTGTACTCTGAAAACTACAAGACACTCCTAAGAGAAATTAAAGGGAACACGAACAAATGGAAATCCCATTTGTTCTTGGCTATGGGAGAATGCTCTTGGCTCATCCCATGCTCTTGGCTAGGAAGAATAAATACTGTCAAAATGGCATACTACCTAAAGCAATCTACAGATTCAATGCAATCCCTATCAAACTACCAACGGCTATCTTCAGGGAACTCAAACAAATAATTCTAAAATTCATACGGAACCAGAAAAGACTCCGAATAGCCAAAGCAATCCTGATAAGGAGGAATAAAACAGGGGGAATTACGCTCCCTGACTTCAAGCTCTACTACAAAGCCACAGTAATCAAGACAATTTGGTATTGGCACAAAAACAGACCCCCAGATCAGTGGAACAGAATAGAAAATCCAAACATTAACCCAAGCATTTACAGTCAATTAATATTTGATATAGGAGCCTTGGATATACAATAGAGAGATGACAGCCTTTTCAGCAGCTGGTGTTGGAAAAACTGGACAGCTACATGTAAGAGAATGAAACTGGACTACTGTCTAACCCCATAAACAAAGATAAACTCAAGGTGGATCAAAGACCTGAATGTAAGTCATGAAACCATAAAACTCATAGAAAAAAACATAGGCAAAAATCTCTTGGACATAAACATGAGTGACTTCTTCATAAACATATCTCCCTGAGCAAGGGAAACAAAAGCAAAAATGAACAAGTGGGACTATATCAAGTTGAAAAGCTTCTGTACAGCAAAGGACACCATCAGTAGAACAAAAAGACACCCTACAGTATGGGAAAATATATTCATATATGATGTATTTGATAAGGGGTTGACATCCAAAATATATAAAGAACTCACACACCTTAACAAACAAAAAGCAAATAATCCAATTAGGAAATGGGCAGAGGACATGAATAGACACTTCTCTAAAGAAGAAATTCAGATGGCCAACAGGCACATGAAAAGATGCTCCACATCGCTAATAATCAGAGAAATGCAGATTCAAACCACAATGAGATATCACCTCACACCAGTTAGGATGGCCAACATCCAAAACACAAACAACAAATGTTGGCGAGTATGTGGAGAAAAGGGAACCCTCCTACACTGCTGGTGGGAATGCAAATTAGTTCAACCATTGTGGAAAGCAGTATGGAGGTTCCTCAAAAAACTCAAAGTAGAGATACCATTTGACCCAGGAATCCCACTCCTAGGAATTTACCCTAAGAATGCAGCAGCCCAGTTGCAAAAAGACAGATGCACCCCTATGTTTATTGCAGCACTATTTACAATAGCCAAGAAATGGAAGCAACCTAAGTGTCCATCAGTAGATGAATGGATTAAGAAGATGCAGTATATATACACAATGGAATATTATTCAGCCATAAGAAGAAAACAAATCCTACCATTTGCAACAACATGGATGGAGCTAGAGGTATTATGCTCAGTGAAATAAGCCAAGCCGAAAAAGACAAGTATCAAATGATTTCACTCATCTGTGGAGTATAAGAACAAAGAAAAAAAAAACTGAAGGAACAAAACATCAGCAGACTCACAGAACCCAGGAACGGACTAAAAGTTACCACAGGGAAAGGAACTGGGGAAGATGGGTGGGAAAGGAGGGATAAGAGGGTAAAAGGGGCATTACGATTAGCAGACGTAATGTAGGGGGGGCACTGGGAGGGCTGTACAACTCAGAGAAGACAAGTAGTGATTCTATAGCATCTCACTACACTGATGGACAGTGACTGTAATGGGGTTGGTGGGGGGACCTGATGAAGGGGGTAGTTTAATCACCATAATATTGCACATGTAATTGTAGATTAATGATACAAAATAAATTATATTAAAAAAAAGGATCAAAGACCTGAATATAAGTCATGAAACCATAAAACTCTTAGAAAAAACATAGGCAAAAATCTCTTAAATACAAACATGAGCAACTTTTTCCTGAACACATCTCCTCGGTCAAGGGAAACAAAAGGAAAAATAAACAAATGGGACTACATCAAACTAAAAAGCTTCTGTACAGCAAAGGACACCATCAGCAGAACAAAAAGGCATCCTACAGTATGGGAGAGTATATTTGTAAACAATGTATCTGATAAGGGGTTAACATCCAAAATATATAAAGAACTCAGACATCTCAACACCCAAAAAGCAAATACCCTGATTAAAAAATGAGTGGAGGATATGAACAGACACTTCTCCAGCGAAGAAATTCAGATGGCCAACAGGTACATGAAAAGATGCTCCACCTCGCTAACCATCAGAGAAATGCAAATTAAAACCACAATGAGATATCACCTCATACCAGTTAGGATGGCCAACATTCAAAACACGAGGAACAACAAATGCTGGCAAGGATGCAAAGAAAGGGGAACCCTCCTACACTGTTGGTGGGAATGTAAATTAGTTCAATCATTGTGGAAAGCAGTATGGAGGTCCCTCAAAAAATTCAAAATAGAAATACCATTTGATGTGGGAATTCCACTCCTAGGTATTTACCCAAAGAAAGCAAGATCTCAGTCAGATTCAAAAAGACAGATGCACCCCTATGTTTATCGCAGCACTATTTACAATAGCCAAGAAATGGAAGCAACCTAAGTGTCCATCAGTAGATGAATGGATAAAGAAGAGGTGGGACATATACACAATGGAATACTATTCAGCCATAAGAACGTAACCAATCCTAACATTTGTAACTACATGGATGAAGATGGAAGATATTATGCTCAGTGAAATAAGCCAGGTGGAGAAAGACAAGTACCAAATGATTTCACTCATTTTTGGAGTAAAACAACAAGGCAAAATTGAAGAAACAAAACAGCAGCTGACTCACAGACTCGAAGAAGGGATTAGGAAGTTACCAAAGGGGATGAGTAGGGGAGGGTGGCTGGGGAGGGAGGGAGAAGGGGATTAAGGGACATTATGACTAACACACATAATGTAGGGGAGTCACAGGGAAGGCAATATAGCACAGAGAAGATACGTAGTGACTCTATAGCATCTTACTACACTGATGGACAGTGACTGCAATGGGGTGTGGGGGGGGCTTAATAATATGGGTGAATGTAGTAACCACAGTGTTGCTCATGTGAAACCTTCGTAAGACTGTGTATCAATGATACCTTAATAAAAAAAAAAAAGGACAGACTGACCTTTCTTTCTATGAGCAAGCAGGAGGGGTTTGGACACAGAAAACAAAACAATTATCCTCATAATGAACCTTTACCTAGTCTGAGTAATGATGTCCATTGTGGACAAAGGACCAAAGAAGCAGAGTAAAGAAGCAAAATGTCAAGTTAGGTTTTCTATTCTAGTTTTATGATCTAAAATATTCCAAAACACAGCATTCTATCAAAATTCCAATGAATAAGAGACAACATGCACTCTAAAATCAAATATACATATGTTCATTATAATAATTTCTAGGAGAGAAAATGGATAAACTGCCTTCAATGCCAGAAAATGAGCAAAGAAATGTCTTACCTTGTTCAATTTCGCGCAACATGATCTAGCATTAATGTAATCACATTCTAAATCAGACAGTGTAATTATCTGATGATTGAGATAAGGAATTACTAGACTTCTTTTATAATAACTGAGTATTTGTAAGTTTCAAAAAGCAATCCCAGTTGCAAGGCAGAACTGCAGAATTAGATATGACTTGGAAAAAATTGAGTTATATCCTTAAATTTCACTCATTAGACAACTCGATTTTCTCATTTTTCTTCCTTCAACAAATGATTTTCACAAAATAATCCTCTTATTATGCTCAATTCTAATGTGACCCATCCCTGAACACTCAATCTGGGTTCCTCCAATGACAAACAATGGATACAGTAAACAGAAAATAAGACCTATAAAAACAGTTTAAGTGTTAAAAACCTAATTCCCAATAGCAAAAAAGAGTGTTTATTTATAATATATCCATAGGATGTCTTTGAAAATTAAGATATGAATAAAGAAAATAGGACACAGGAATTTAAATACAGCATATGTTAGCAGTAATTATGTCTAGGAAGTTGAATTACAGATGGTTTGTTTTCCTAATACTTTTTTCTGTTTCCCAAAACTTTCCACAGAAAACTTTACTGGAATTAAGAAAAGAAAAAAATTTTAATACAAAATACCAACTCACAAATAAAGATATGAGAGACAGACAGACAGAAGGAAAAGTCCTCAACTGAATGACACAATGCCTGGAATTTACATTCAAGTTCTTCCAGCACCCTCCCCAAAAAGAGAGATTAAAAAGAACGGCAAAATGTTGAAAATCATTGAAGGTGAGTGATAGAAACATGGGGCTCTTTATACTACTCTTAAATTTTTATTCTGGAAACTGTCCAGTAAAGTAAAAAGGAATGTTCAACCACATTTCAAACATTTCCACATGGATATTTCCCCATTGCCTCAAAAGAGCAAAAGTAGAACTCATCACCTTCTCTAAAAGTTGTTCCACTCCGATTTGTATTTCTGTCAATGGCACAGCATCACTTGCACAGACTCAAATGCAGAAAGTCACTTCTGTTTTGTTACAAAGCTCACAACCATTACCAGATTCTATCAATCATTTCTTCCTGAAACCACACACATTAGTCTCTCCTGTCACCTGCCCACAATTAGCACTCTATTTCAAATCCAGATGAACCGATTCCTTCCAATCTTTCCTGTTTCCAACCCACCCTGAAGATTTATCCTAATATACCACTTTGTCAAAAAATTTTGCGGTCTCCCTAGTGCCTTCAGAATAAAAGTGAAGCCCTCCCCTCCTTAACATTCAAACCCTCCAAAGTCCCATCTAACCCAACCTAACCTTCCACTACCACCAAAATCAACCATGTGCTCTAGATGGTCTACTCCTTAACTCCATCACCCAGAAACGCACCACCATACCCATCTCTGCGTCTTTGCTCTTCTTGCCTTGATTTTGAATATCCACCCCTTTCTTCCTCTGCAGGCTTTCCTCACGGTTCAAACTCCAGAAAAACTGCTATGCCTACAGAATGTCTACCCTGGCCATTTGCACCTCTTGGCCCTAATATTAAGCTACTGCAACTATCCAAAAATACATTTCATCAAAACTCACCCTACACGTACCTTAATGTCTATTTAGGTCAAATACTACACCTATTTTTCTGTGTACATAAATTCGTATAAGCCAAGACTATTTTAAATTATCACGCCTAGCTTTCCAAACTGCAAAAAAAGAAATCCAAGTTTCATTTCTGAGTTTAAGCTCCAGTTCCTTATGTCACAAGATGGATGGAGGTCATCAAAACTTTACGCAAGTGAGTCTGCTCTTTCAGTTTCGTCAAACCTAATAAAACTCAGGGTTCTCATAAGAATTCATCAGTAAAAATAAGAACTGCGGCTCAGTTGGGCGGGAGCGGGGGGCAAGGGCAACAGCGCAGCAGAACAGTACTGAATACCGGCCATGCGCTGGGCTAGGCGCTCAACATGTGTTCTCACTGTACACATATGTATCTGGGAGGTAAACATTCCCCCCACCCCCGTTTCTAAGGTAAGAAAATCGAAGCTTAGAGAGGTGAAGCAATGTGTGTAGCAAATAACCAGCCAAGCAAGGAGTTCTGATTCCCAATTTTGTCCCTTTCCAGTACAACAAGCTGCCTATCCACATTCAAGTATAAAGCCGCACTGAAAACATAACTTGATACATCTAACCTAAAGCCAGGATGCTCTGGCAAACAAAAAGTTTGATTTGGTCAGAAAGAAGCACATGAGATTTCAAAGGAAAAAAGAAAAATACAGGGTTTCTCATGGATTTTTTTACCCCTAGCTTATATTTAATTACTTAAAACTGGATTGTGTAATACAGCATTGGGTGACAACTAAGACTAGGTGATCCCTAGTGCCCTTGGTTTGACAGCCATTTATTGGCCTGGAAATCACACTTTGATTAATGTAACACGAAGAGCTATTTAAACACTCAACTTTTAAACGTGGACCGACAAAGAAAAGTGCGTTAAGTTGAGAGACAACTGGGAACTAAATCACAGTAGTTACTGAACCTACAGACCCGCGTTGCCGCCCAGAGTCGTCCCCGGCCAGGTGTTTACAAAACAAACCTTCCCAACACTGCGCCAGCGCGAGGGCCCCGCGGGCTGCTTTGAGAGGTCAACCCCGGGACGCGATCGGACCCGACGAGACGCCCCCCGCACGCGAAAGGACCGGGCCCTCGGGGGCAGCTTCGACCACAGGCTGGCCAGGGGATCCCGACAAGGCCGAGACACTTGCATCCCGAGGTCCGTGGAAGGACAGCCGCGCCCGTCTCCCCGGAGGCCCGGCTCAGAGCTAGGGCGCCGCCCGAGAGGCCGCCGACAAGATACCTTCCACGTCGGCGCCGGCCCTCCCGCTCCGGGTCCCGGTCCCGGGCCCTGCGCCCGCCGCTTTATTCGCTCCCATGCACCTGCGCCGGCCCCCACCTGGGCCTAACCCAGCCCCGTCCCCCAGGCGGCGGGCCCCAGGCCCGCCGCCCGCCTCAGCAAGGATACGAAATACACTGAGAGAAAGATAAGCGCGCAGCAGTCGAGGAGAGAGAAAACGAACACCACAGCCTCCATCCTCCGCTGCCACAGCCGCCACCACTCCTTCTGGCACACCTGCGGTGGTCCCCGCCCCTGATAGGCCCGCCCCTGACGGCCCGTTCTTGAGAGGCCGCCCGTGATAAGCCGCGCTGACAAGCCTGCGCCTGCCTGCGGGACGTGCGGTTCACGACAATGGGGCGTAGCATGCCGGGAGTAGTAGTCCATCTTTTGGAAAAAAAAAATCTACCCCGGCGTTTCTAATGCATGCCGGGAAACGTAGTCCATCAGTCCAAATACCTATCAGAGAGGTGGGCACGGCCTCTACATTGACTCTCATTATTTCCAGAAACGGTGACAAGCAGTCTACCAGAGTTTACTGAACGCTCCTAATATGCTGGATACCCAGTAGAACTTCTTGGCTGAATACGAAATGTTCTTTACAATCCGTGTTGGATCCACTGGATCCCCTACCAGGGAATGGTAAGAAGTTTTCCTCTCGAAGCACAAATCTAACCTCAATATTCCTACCTTAACAGGTGAGACTTGCCTTCCTGACCTCAGTTTCTCTGAAGACTTTACAATCCCTTCTTTATTCTCTGTTCCAGAAATGATTCTCTCCACTCTAGATTTTTTTCTTTTTTTGTATCATTAATCTACAATTACAAATGCAACATTATGGTTACTAGACTCCCCACATCATTAAGTCCTCCCCACATACCCCATTACAATCACTGTCCATCAGTGTAGTAACGTGCTATACAATCACTACTTGTCTTCACCGAGTTGTACAGCCCTCCCCGTGCCCCCAGCTACATTATGTCGCTTAATCATAATGCCCTTTTCCCACTTGTCCCTCCCTTCCCACCCATCCTCCCCAGTCCCTTTCCCTTTGATAACTGTTAGTCCATTCTTGGGTTCTATGAGACAGCTGCTGTTTTGTCCCTTCAGTTTCTTTTCTTTCTTCTTATACTCCACATATGAGTGAAGTCATTTTATACTTGTATTTTCCACCTGACTTCTTTCACTGAGCATAATGCCCTCTAGCTCCATCCATGTTGTTGCAAATTGTAGGATTTGTTTTCTTCTTATGGCTGAATAATATTCCATTGTGTATATGTACCACATCCTCTTTATCCATCCATCTACTGATGGACACTTAGGTTGCTACCATTTTTTGGCTATTGTAAATACTGCTGCAATAAACATAGGGGTGCATATGTCTTTTTCAAACTGAGCTGCTGCATTCTTAGGGTAAATTCCTAGGAGAGGAATTCCTGGGTCAAATGGTATTTCTATTTTGAGTTTTTTGGGGCACCTACGTACTGCTTTCCACAATGGTTGAAGTAATTTGCATTCCCACCAGCAGTGTAGGAGGGTTCCCCTTTCTCCACATCCTCGCCAACATTTGTTGTTGTTTGTGTTTTGGATGGTGACCATCCTTACTGGTGTGAGGTGATATTTCATTGTGGTTTTAATTTGCATTTCTCTGATGATTAGTGATGTGGAGCATCTTTTCATGTGCCAGGTGGCCATGTGAATTTCTTCTTTGGAGAAGTGTCTGTTCAGATCCTCTCGCATTTTTTAATTGGATTATTTGCTTTTTGTTTGTTGAAGTGCATGAGCTCTGTATATATTTTCGATGTCAACCCCTTATCGGATATATCATTTATGAATATATTCTCCCATACTGTAGGATGTCTTTTTGTTCTACTGATGGTGTCCTTTGCTGTACAGAAGCTTTTCAGCTTGATATAGTCCCACTTGTTCATTTTTGCTTTTGTTTCCCTTGCCTGTGGAGATATGTTAATGAAGAACTTGCTCATGTTTATGTCCAAGAGATTTTTACCTATGATTTTTTCTAAGAGTTTTATGGTTTCATGACTTAATTCAGGTCTTTGATCCATTTCGAATTTACGTTTGTGTATGGCGTTAGACAATGATCCAGTTTCATTCTCTTACATGTAGCTGTCCAGGTTTGCCAACACCAGCTGTTGAAGAGGCTGTCACTTCCCCATTGCATGTCCATAGATAGCTCCTTTATTGTATATTAATTGACCATGTATGTTTGGGTTAATAGCTGGACTCTCTATTCTGTTCCACTAGTCTGTGGGTCTGTTCTTGTACCAGTACCAAATTGTCTTGATTACTGTGGCTTTAGAGTAGAGCTTTAAATCAGGGAGCATAACTCCCCCTGTTTTATTCTTCCTTCTCAGAATTGCTTTGGCTATTCGGGGTCTTTTGTGGTTCCATATGAATTTTAGAATTATTTGTTCCAGTTCATTGAAGAATGCTTTTGGTATTTTGATAGGGATTGCATTGAATCTGTAGATTGCTTTAGGTAGTATAGCCATTTTGACAATATCTATTCTTCCTAGCCAAGAGCATGGGATGAATTTCCATTTCTTAGTGTCCTCTTAAATTTCTCTTAGGAGTGTCTTGTAGTTTTCAGGGTATAGGTCTTTCGCTTCCTTAGTTAGGTTTATTCCTACGCATTTTATTATTTTTGATGCACTTGTAAATGGAGTTATTTTCCTGATTTCACTTTCTGTTAGCTCATCTTTACTGTATAGGAAAGCAACAGATTTCTATGTATTCATTTTGTATCCTGCAACTTTGCTGAATTCAGATATTAGTTCTAGTAGTTTTGGAGTGGAGTCTTTAGGGTTTCTTATGTACAATATCCTGTCATCTGCAAATAGTGACAGTTTGGCCTCTTATTTACCAATCTGGATGCCTTGTATTTCTTTGTTTTGTCTGATTGCCATGGCTAGCAGTACTACATTGAATAACAGTGGGGAGAGTGGGCATCCCTGTCTTATTCCCGATCTTAGGTGAAAAGCTTTCAGCTTCTCGCTGTTAAGTATGATGTTGGATGCGGGTTTGTCATATATGGCCTCTACTATGTTGAGGTACTTCTCCTGTATACCCATTTTGTGAATAGGCTTTATCATGAATGGATGTTGAATTCTGTCACATACGTTTTCAGCATCTATGGAGATGATCATGTGGCTTTTTTTGTTCTTTTTGTTGATGTGGTGGATGATGTTGATGGATTTTCGAATGTTGGACCATCCTTGCATCCCTGAGATGAATCCCCCTTGAGCATGGTGTAAGATCCTCTTGATGTATTTTTGAATTCGGTTTGCTAATATTTTCTTGAGTATTTTTGCATCTATGTTCATCAGGGATATTGGTCTGTAATTTTCTTATTTGGTGAGGTCTTTGCCTGGTTTTGGTATTAGAGTGATGCTGGCTTCATAGAATGAGTTTTTGGAAGTATTCCCTCCTCCTCTATTTTTTGGAAAACTTTAAGGAGAATGGGTATTATTTCTTCTCTATATGTCTGATAAAATTCAGTGGTGAATCCATCTGGCCCAGGGGTTTTGTTCTTGGGAAGTTTTTTGAATCCCGATTCGATTTCACTGCAGGTAATTGGTCTGTTTAGATTTTCTGTTTCTTCCTTGGTCAGTCTTGGAAGGTTGTATTTTTCTAAGTAGTTGTCCATTTCTTCTAGGTTTTCCAGTTTGTTAGCATATAGATTTTCATAGCATTCTGTAATAATTCTTTGTATTTCTGTGGGGTCCATCGTGATTTTTTCTTTCACATTTCTGATTCTGTTTATGTGTGTAGATTCTCTTTTTCTCTTAATGAGTCTGGCTAGGGGGTTATCCATTTGTTTATTTTCTCAAAGAACCAGCTCTTGGTTTCATTGATTTTTTTCTATTGTTTTATTCTTCTCAATTTTAT
>JAQQAC010018689.1:35452331-35477141 GCA_029783875.1 Phataginus tricuspis | reverse complement strand
CTGTGCACTTTCCTGTGTATTCTGGTCTCTCTTTTAGGGATAGTTGTATTTGGTGTATTTTTGTGAATAAATATAATGTTGGGAGGAATTTTTCTGCTAGTCCGTTTACGACGCCATATTCCCGGAAGTCTTGTTGTCAAATGCTTTTTAAGCATCTATGGAGATGGTCGTGTGGTTTTTGTTCTTCTTTTTGTTGATGTGGTGGATGATGTTGATGGATTTTCGAATGTTGTACCATCCTTGCATCCCTGGGATGAATCCCACTTGATCATGGTGTATGATCCTCTTGATGTATTTTTGAATTCGGTTTGCTAATATCTTGTTGAGTATTTATGCATGTACGTTCATCAGGGATATTGGTCTGTAATTTTCTTATTTGGTGAGATCTTTGCCTGGTTTTGGTATTATAGTGATGCTGGCCTCATAGAATGAGTTTGGAGGTATTCCCTCCTCTTCTATTTTTTGAAAAACGTTAAGGAGAATGGATGTTATTTCTTTTCTGTATGTCTGATAGAATTCAGAGGTGAATCCATCTGGTCCGGGGATTTTGTTCTTGGGTAGTTCTTTGATTCCCGATTCAATTTCATTGCTGGTGATTGGTCTGTTTAATTTTTCTGTTTCTTGCTTGGTCAGTCTTGGAAGGTTGTATTTTTCTAAGAAGTTGTCCATTTCTTCTAGGTTTTCCTGCTTGTTAGAATATAGATTCTCATAATATTCTCTTATAATTCTTTGTATTTCTGTGAGGTCCATCGTTATTTTTCCTTTCTCAATTCTGATTCTGTTTATGTGTGTAGATTCTCTTTTTCTCTTAATGAGTCTGGCTAGGGTTTTATCTTTTTTTTTATTTTTTCATAGAACCAGCTCTTGGTTTCATTGATTTTTTTTCTATTGTTTTATTCTTCTCAATTTTATTTATTTCTTCTCTGATCTTTATTATGTCCCTCCTTCTGGTAACTTTGGGCCTCATTTGTTCTTCTTTTTCCAATTTCAGTAATTGTGTCTTTAGACTGTTCATTTGGGGATGTTCTTCCTTCTTTAAATAGGCTGGGATTGCAATATACTTTCCTCTTAGAACTGCCTTTGCTGCGTCCCATAGAAGTTGTGTCTTTGTGTTGTTGTTGTCATTAGTCTCCATATATTCTTTGATTTTTGTTTTGATTTGGTCGTTTACCCATTGATTCATTAGGAGAATGTTGTTAAGTCTCCATGTATTTGTGAGCCTTTTTGATTTCTTTCTAAAATTTATTTCTACTTTTATACCTTTGTGATCTGAGAAGTTGGTTGGTAGGATTTCAATATTTTTGAATTTACTGAAATTCTTTTTGTGGCCTAGTATTTGGTCTATTCTGGAGAATGTTCCATGTGCACTTGAGAAGAATGTGTATCCTGCTGCTTTCGGGTGTAGAGTTCTGTAGATGTCTGTTAGGTCCATCTATTCTAGTGTGTTGTTCAGTGCCTCTGTGTCTTTACTTATTCTCTGTCTGGTTCATCTGTCCTTTGGAGTGAGTGGTGTGTTGAAGTCTCCTAAAATGAATGTATTGCTGTCTATTTCCTCCTTCAATTCTGTTAGTATTTGTTTCACATATGCTCACGGTCCTGTGTTGGGTGCATATATATTTATAATGGTTATATCTTCTTGTTGGACTGACCTGTTTATCATTATGTAATGTCTGTCTTTATCTCTTGCTACTTTCTTCGTTTTGAAGTCTATTTTTTCTGATACAAGTACTGCAACACCTCCTTTTTTCTCTTTGTTGTTTGCATGAAATATCTTTTTCCATCCCTTCACTTTTAGTCTGTGTATATCTTTGGGTTTGAGGTGAGTCTCTTGTAAGCAGCATATAGATGGGTCTTGCTTTTTTATCCACTCTGTTACTCTGTGTCTTTTGATTGGTGCATTCAGTCCATTTACATTTAGGGTGATTATTGATAGATATGTACTTATTGCCATTGCTGGCTTTAGATTCGTGGTTACCAAAGGTTCAAGGGTTGCTTCTTTACAATCTAAGAATCTAACTTAACTTTCTTGTTAAGTTATTGTGAACACCGTCTGATGTTTCTTTATCTCTCCCTTCCTATTCTTCCTCCTCCTTTCTTTAAATATTAGGTGTTTTATTCTTTGCCTTTAGTTAGTATTTGGATGGTCTGCTTTCTTTGCTATGATTTTATGTTCTCTGGTGACATCTTTTTAGCCTTTGGGGTGCTTCCTCTAGAGAAGTCCATTTAAGATATCCTGTAGTGGTGGTTTATGAGAGGCAAACTCTCTCAACTTTCGTTTGTCTGGAAATTGTTTAATCCCTCCGTCATATTTAAATGATAATCGTGCTGGATACAATATTCTTGGTTCGAGGCCCTTCTGTTTCATTACGTTAAATATATCATGCCATTCTCTTCTGGCCTGTAAGATTTCTGTTGAGAAGTCTGATTATAGTCTGATGGGTTTTCCTTTTTAGGTGATCTTTTTTCTCTGTCTAGCTGCCTTTAATACTCTGTCTTTATCTTTGACCTTTGCCATCTTGATTATTATGTGTCTTGGTGTTTTCTTCCTTGGGTCCCTTGTGTTGGGAGATCTGTGTGCTTCTGTGGGCTGTGAGACTATTTCCTTCTGCAGTGTGGGAAAGTTTTCAGCAATTATTTCTTCAAAGACACTTTCTATCCCTTTTTCTGTCTCTTCTTCCTCTGGTACTCTTATAATGCGAATATTGTTCCGTTTAGATTGGTCACACAGTTCTCTTAATATTCTTTCATTCCTAGAGATCCTTTTATTTCTCTCTGCCTCAGCTTCTCTGTATTCCTGTTCTCTGTTTTCTATTCCATTAACAGTCTCTTGCATCTCATCCAGTCTGCTGTTAAGCCCGTCGATGGCTTGTCTGATTTCTGCATAGTCTTTCCTCACTTCCCTCACTTCCTCCCTCAGCTCTTGCACATTTCTCTGTAGATCCGTCAGCATGGTTATGACTTTTATTCTGAATTCTTTTTCAGGAAGACTGTGCATGTCCATCCCTTCAGGTTCCCTCTCTGTGGTTGTCTGGGTCTGAAGCTTTGTCTGTACCATATTCCTCTGTCTTTTTATGGGTATAGAAGTGGTTGCTGGTAGTTGCCATGTATGTCAGCTCTGCTCTTGATGACTTTAATAAGAAAATAAATAAATAAATAAATAAATAAATAAATAACATAAAAATAAAAGAAAGAAAGAAAAGAAAGAGACGAAAAAACAACAACCAAAAAAAAAAAAGAAACCGCCCACCGGGAGTGGATTCTGTGGGGATGCTGTAGGTGGTGCTGTTGCTCCACTATCCCAGAGCCGTGGCTGTGCCACTCCGCAAGGCCCTTTATAGCTCTGGCCAGGGTGGGAACGAATGGTAGGCTGTTGAGCTCTGTGGGAGGTCTATGTGTGGCCACCCTTTCCCAGTCACCAGCTAAGGGGTCCAAAGCTCACCAGGACTCCCAGCCTGCTCGGCTGAGTGTTTCGGGGCGATCTGGTCCTCCGCTGGGCTCCTGTGTTTTTAAGACTGCTGAAAAAAAGCACACCTTTTCTTTTCTTTTTTTTCCTTCCCGAAGCCCGCTGCAAGCAACCTTGCGCGTTCCACACCAGACCCTGCACCCTCTGTCTCTCCAATCTCCACTACACCGCACACTGTGTGTCCACGCTCCCGGCGCAGATCACCAGGGATGGTTATTTTGCGGGCCTGTACTTCCACACCCTCCCGGCTCTGAATCCTCTCCTCCCGCCGGTGCGCTGGGGTGGGGGAGCAATCGGGTCCCGCCGGGTTGCGGCTCCGTATCTTACCCGCCTCGCGGGGTGCCAAGTCCTCTCAGGTGTAGCTGCACGCTGTGCGCTTTCCTGTGTATTCTGGTCTCTCTTTCAGGAATAGTTGTATTTGCTGTGTTTTCATGGATAAATATAACGTTGGGAGGAGATTTCTGCCATCCGGCTCACGTCGCCATCTTCCTGGAAGTGATTCTCCTTTTTTTATAGCATCCTCTTTTTGTTTCAGTGATACAGTACTTCTTATTTCTGTGAGGATGTATATTTTGGTATACTTGAAATATTTTTCTGTTCTGTGCATTCCCTTTGTTTTCTTTATTTTCCTTTGTTCCATTACTTTGTTTGGGTGTGTATTTCATGTCGGAGATTACCTGAAAACAAACAGATTAAAGTCTGTTCACATAGTAAGTAAAAAAAAAAAAACACTAAAAAAATGGTTGGAAGCTCAGTGTGGATGGGAAGGGCTGGTTGATTGGTGGGTTTCATTGTATGTTCATCAGTGGTGACCTAGTTGATCAGTACAATAGGGGTAAAAATATATATATTGGCTGGAAAGGAGGAAATCAATTTTTTCTATGTATTTTTTCTTATTAACAACACTGGAGGACACAAAGTCAGCATACAAACTCAATTGCATTTTAGTATTCCCAATTAACAATTAGAAATTTAGAAATTTTAAACAATTATCACTTACAATATCACCAAAAGCATGAAACATTTAGGGGTAAATCTAATAAAATATCTTCAGGATCTGTATGTGATAATTACAAAACACTGATGAAATAAATCAAGGAACACCTAAATCATTAGAGAGCTATATTACATTCATTGATTAGAAGACTCAATATCTCTCAAGTGTTAATTTTTTCAAAAGTGATCTGTAGGTTCAACGCAATCCCAATTAAAATAATAGCATTTCTTCTATAGAATTTCAAGTTTATTCCCAAGTTTATATGGAAAGACAAGGGAATATAATAGCCAAGACAATTTTTTTTTTTTAGATTCCAGTCTCCATTCCACAACTACTGTTTTGTTTGCTATTTATTCCATCCTTTGCAGATACATACCACTAATGTTGACATGCTAGGTCCTTCTTATCTGAATTCACTTATTAAGAATTATCATTGACTGTATAATCCTTCTTAACTTACTTAGCGTCACTTTTTTTTTTACAATTTATTTTATTTTAGTATCATTAACCTACAATTACATGAGCAATATTGTGATGATTAAACTACCCCCTTCATCAGGTCCCCCCCACCAACCCTATTACAGTCACTGTCCATCAGTGTAGTGAGATGAGAATCACTACTTGTCTTCTCTGAGCTGTACAGTCCCCCCCGTGCCCCCCCACCCTATGTCTGCCAATAGTAATGCCCCTTTTACCCTCTTATCCCTCCCTTCCCGCCCTTCTTCCCCAGTCCCTTTCCCTTTGGTAACTGTTAGTCCATTCTTGGGTTCTGTGAGTCTGCTGCTGTTTTGTGCCTTCAGCTTTTTTTGTTGTTGTTGTTATTGTTGTTGTTGTTCTTTGTTCTTATATTCCACATATGAGTGAGATCATTTGGTACTTGTCTTTTTCGGCCTGGCTTATTTCACTGAGCATAATACCCTCCAGCTCCATCCACGTTGTTGCAAATGGCAGGAGTTGTTTTTTTCTTATTAGCCAAGACAATTTTGAAAGCAAAACAAAAATATGGGTGAAGGACTCACACTACCTGATTTCAAAAGCTACAGCAATCAAAACATTGTGATATTAAGGAAAATAGAGACACATAGAATAAATGGAACAAAATAGAAAGTCCATAAATAGACTCACACATGTATGGTCAATTAATTTTTTAAAACAAAAGTGCAAAGACAATTCAGTAATCTTATCTACAACAATTGTCCTATAAGTATTGTGTATTCATAAGCAAAAAAAGAGTCTTGACCCATAATCTTGCCTTAGTCACAAATTAACTCAAAATGGAATCAGACCTAAATGTGAACCCTGAAAGTATAAAGGGAAAAGACAGTAATCAGACTTTCATCGGTGACCTTACATGTAGTAAAGCAGTTGAGAAATATCCTCAAAATTCTAAGGGAGAAATTCAATCAATATTGAATATTATGCCAATGACTCACACTTACACGTAACTTACTTGTCCTCCATCTAGTTCTAAACACAATTAAATGATACATAAAATGCAGCATTAGAACAAAAACTACTAAGCTCATCAATTAAAAGATGGGTTACCCTGCTTTCATAAATTCAAATCAGGTAGAGCTGTGAAACAGGACTGAAAGCTCATGATGAAATTGTAATTATTTATAGATCCCAACAACAACAATCTGGGATCTTAATCTTAGTACAGAAGTGAATCCAAGTCCAAAACCTCATAGGCAGAAAAGATATGACATAAATAATAGGAGTCCTACAGAGCAGCCCCATTTATAAGCAGAATTTAGGATTAATAGAGAGAGATTAAAAAGCACATGGAAGTAACCAGGAAATGTGACTTTGGGTAGAAAAAGAGTAACGCAAAAGAAATCCGAATCCCAGGTCAAGGCCAGGCTTATACAAAGGATCTCACATTCACATTTGTACTACACATGTGGAGTGAGTTTCTAAGGTTTGAAATTAATGGGGGGGAAATTATTCTTGAACACTGGCAGAACTACCAATTGAACAAAACAAAGTATAAAGAAAAGAAACTCAGATATCTAGGATAATATGATATGGAAAAAAGTTGCCCTTAAGAACAGTAGAGAAAGCCAAAACCTGGAAATCACCCAACAATTCTGAATAGGCCAGTGGGTAAAAAATAACTGTGATATAACCACCCAATGGAACACTACCTAGCAATAAAAACGATGAAGTACTGATATACACAAAACATGGATAAATCTCAAAGATTTTATGTTGAGCAAAAGAAGTCAGAAACAAAAGAGCACATACTATATGATTCTATTATATGAAATGACAAATTAAAATCTAATATAAAATAACAGAAATCATATCAATGGTGGCTGGCTGATAGCTAGGGGATGATAGATTGAATGGGAAGTGTCATAAGACAGTATTTCAGAGGTGATAAGATGACCTCTATCTTTCTATTGTTTACTTTGAGTCCATATATTGTCAAAACCAATTGATTATGAGTGACATCAGTGAGGCTGGTAGAGTAAGGGACTCCAAAAGTCTCTCATTATACAAAATCAGCAAGTAAACTGAAAAGAAAACTCTTAGAATCAACTTTATCAGAACTTCAGAAACTAATCAAAAGTTTACAGCACCTGGACAAAGGCTTAATCAAGGAAGAAACAGCTGCATCTCAGAGATTTAAAGAAATCTTTTGAATAACTAACAAACCACTATGCTAATGGAACAGAGACTTCAGTGGCCACATATCATATAATACAGACTTTATAAAATTATATTGAACTGTTTAGGAACACTTCTTAAAAAATATCTGTAAAAAGTTACTTGAAAGAATCATTCAGCATAGCGTTATTTCAAAGAATGTAACTGAATCCTAATCTCTTGGGACTTAAAGGGAGCAAGAGAGAAGTGACTGGTCATGACAAGGGATCTTCAATAAGATTAACATCTGATTTCTTACCAGAAACCATGGAGACCAGAAGACATTAGGATAATAGAATCAAAGTGCTAAAAAAAAAAAAATTCTATATCCACCACTATCCCTAAGCAGTAAAGAAAAATGTAAGACCTAAAAGTATACAACCCCTAAAAGAAAACATACAGGAAAGCTTCATGATACTGGTTTGGCAATGATTTCTTGCATATGACACCAAAAACACAGGCAACAAAAGCAAAAATAGACAAATGGAATTGCATCAAACTTAAAAACTTCAGTGCATCAAAAAAATGGACAAAGTGAAAAGGCAACCTGTGGAATAGGAGAAAAATTTTGAAATCAGATATCTGATAAGGGATTAACATATAAGGAAGATGTGGGTCAAACTGCAATATTTCCAGAATCTCTCACCTGGCTTTAGTGCATCTCTATATCAATAGGTGATTACAAGGGGAAGGAGGGCTTATCTGGACCAGAGAGGTTGGATGGGGTCTCTTTTTCTACAGTCAGGTTGAGAGAGACACAGGAGAGCAGAAGTAGACTGCTTGTAAGAAATAAACAGGTTTCTCCCACTTTATTTCTCCCTTTGACTGATTTCGGTTTCAAAGGTATTTTGCCCCTGGATTCCCAAACCCCCAGCCCTGGAGTTATATCTGGTGGTAGTCAGCAGGAACTCTGAACCTGAAATTTGTCTACATGGGTGTGACCTTTGGGTGGGCTGCCTCTAGAGATGGTGGAACGCCCACTGTGGATAGTAGGGAGGCCCCAGTGGCTGCTTCGGCAGACAGTGCAGCTTCGCCCCAAAGCCCCCTATCTGTGGGGCTTCCAATTTAGGAGCCCCTAGTGGGGAATGGGTCTTAGGTAAACCACCTCCTCGAGAGGTGGGGCCTTCCCCAGAACTGGGGAAGGGTGAAGACACTGGAAGCTGCAGAATTAGCCCTGCAAGAGATAGAAGACTGCTTAGAGTCCCTGAGTGGCTGTGTAGCAGCTGGCATTATAGGATCTCTTTTCTTTGAGATATTGGAAAATGTTATAGAGGAGAGAGAGAGAGGGCTATTGAGGAGAAAGAGACTATTGAGGAGAAAGAGAGGGTTATCGAGGAGAGAGAGACTTTGGCAGGAGAGACACACACTTCAATAACGTGTTGAGGAGCTGGGGGATGACCTATGGGATGCCTTAAAGAAAGACAGAAAGTTATTGAGAAAACAGGTTGTGATCCTGTAGGATTCCTTAGCAGCCGTGAGGGGAGAGGTGGTAGGAGAAGCCGCATTGCAGGAGGCCGTGGGGCAAGGGGAGGAAAGAGCTGTGCCTTCAGCCCCAGATATGGTGGAGGAGCAGGGGATGGGGAGCGCCCCCTCCCCAGGTTGTGAAACACTCCATGCTCTGACCCTATACCCAGGATAAGCTGGTGGACATGAGCGTCCGGTATAGGCAGAAGCCATCGGAATCTCTGCCTACATGACTTTTATGTCTCTGGGATATGGGGGTGGAAAATACTGTTATGTCGGGTCCTGAAATGAATAGACTGGGTTCCCTGACGACTCACCCTTGCCTCCGCCAGCGGTTGGAAGGTGCCCGTCATGCCTCAGGGAATCATACACGTCTGGAATGGCCGACAGCTGCCATCAGGGCAGTTTGGCCTAATCAGGGTGATTTACCATACTTACCCACTGGCTGGAAAATATATGTAGAGCTCCAACAGGTATTGCGGGAATTGGGCATGAAAAATATTATCTATAATATGGATCCCCAGGGCTCTAATGAGGAGTTGCTCACCATAGGATGAAAAGTTTGGGGCTGCATTCAGCTCCCAAATCTCTCTTTGGGTCCCTAGTGACTACTCTTGCCCCTACATAGGGCAACCCATAGATGAGACTATTCGTACTTTAGCAGATCTGCGGGAGGTTGAAACAATAAGGGCATGGAACAAAGTATGGACTACAATGGAAAGGAGCGGTGCAAAAGGCTCTGTGAAGGTCTCGGGGACCCAGACGTGGATTGATTTGATGAAGGCCAGGGTAATGAAAGAAAAACTTGATGGGCAGCCCAATAGGATCTTTTTGTTAGAACTGTGGCACCAACTAAAGCCAGAGCAGCAGTTCCAGCTGCTGAGGCCCAGGACACACAAACCAGAATCAAAGCCTCATGCCCAGACTGTGTCCCTGCAAAACTTCCTGGGGGACAGTGCTCAGGATTCCCCTGGGCCCTCACCCCTGCAGGAAGACAATTGGGCATTGCAGTTTGACTGAGGGGGAAGTCAAGGTCCCCACCTTGGGGGACATGGTGGGGACCAGGGGCAACATGTAGAGTTAGCAATTCCTTGGTCCCCTGTGAATGTACAACATGTCCTGGCACTGGTGGACACAAGAGCTGAGTGTTCTCTGATTTATGGCAACGCTGAGCATTTTCCTGGGACTCTTGCTATGATCAATGGCTATGGGGGTAAGGCAATTAGAGTGAAGAAAGCCCAAATCCCACTGGGGATACGGGGTTTATTCCCATCCCTGAATACATTTTGGGGGTAGATATTCTGCAGGGTCTGCAGTTACAGACCACTGCAGGTGAGTTCAGACTGAGGGTACATGTGGTAAAGGTAGTTCTCAGGGGTCACGCATAGCACCCACTTGTAGCTCTGCCTCTACCTCAGCAGGTGGCAAATGCTAAGCAGTATAAATTGCCTGGGGGGCACAAGGAAATTGAAGAAACTCTACAGGATTTGGAGAAGGGAGGCATCATAAAGCCCACTCATAGTCCTTTTAATTCCCCAGTGTGCCCAGTGAGAAAGCCAGACAGCTCCTGGTGTATGACAGTGGACTACAGAGAATTGCATAAGGTCACACTCCTTTGCATGCTGCTCTCCCCTCTAAAGCAGCCATTGTGGACACACTCAGTCATGAACTGGAGATGTATGCCTTCATATGGGAAGGCAGGCAGCGGACATTCACTGTCCTTTCACACGGACACCTCCAAAATCCCACCATCTTTCATGGACTTGTAGCCCAGAACTTGACCACATGGAATAAATCACAGACAGTGCAGATGTATCATTACAGTGATGATATTATGCTTACATCTGATTCTCTTTCAGATTTAGAAGGGGCAGTGATCACCCAGGAGGCTTCTGAACTGAGAGCTGAGCCATGTATCTGGGCTTGACCGTGTGGCTACTAACATGGTACCATGCCAACTGGATGGTTGGTCATCCGCCCCTTTGTGGGCAAGAGTTCAGGCAAGACCTATGGGCCTCTGGTCACACTAAGACAGTTTCCGTATATTATGTGAGTGGTCATTTGCCTTTGGCATCCACAGGGAATGATGAAGAAGACACATTGGACAACATGCGCTGGCTAGAAGGGAAGCCTGCCTCTGATGTAGGCCAATGTTGACAAACGCTGACGTAACCATTGGGCCACAGTACGGAGGTGAAAAACACACTCCTTACTCTTAGGAAACTGGCATTCTAGAGTACTTTTTTTTTGGTATCATTAATCTACAATTACATGAGCAACATTATGTTTACTAGACTTCCCCATCATCAAGTGCCCACCACATACCCCATTAGAGTCACTGTCCATCAGCATAGTAAGATGCTATAGAATTACTACTTGTCTTCTCTGTGTTGTAAGGCCCTCCCCCTGTCCCCCCCTACATTATGTCTGCTAATCATAATGCCCCTTTTTATCCCATTGTCCCTCCCTTCCCACCCATCTTCCCCAAATATTTCCCTTTGGTAACTATTAATTCATTCTTGGGTTCTGTGAGTCTGCTGCTGTTTTGTTCCTTCATCTTTTTCTTTGTTCTTATACTCCACATATGAGTGAAATCATTTGATACTTGTCCTTTCCTGCCTGGCTTACTTCACTGAGCATAATACCCTCTAGTTCCATCCATGTTGTTGCAAATGGTAGGATTTGTTTTCTTCTTATGGCTGAATAATATTCCATTGTGTATATATATCATGTCTTCTTTATCCATTCATCTACTGATGGACACTTAGGTGGCTTCCATTTCTTGGCTATTGTAAATAGTGCTGTGATAAACATAGGGGTACATGTGTCTTTTTCAAACTGGGCTGCTGCATTCTTAGGGTAAATTCCTAGGAGTGGAATTCCTGGGTCAAATGGTATTTCTATTAATTGATTTTGAGGAACCTCCATACTGCTTTCCACAATGGTTGAACGAATTTACATTTCCACCAGCAGTGTAGGAGGGTTCCCCTTTCTCCACATCCGAGCCAACATTTGTTGTTGTTTGTCTTTTGGATGGTGGCCATCTTTACTGGTGTGAGCTGATATCTCATTGTGGTTTTAATTTGCATTTCTCTGATGATTAGTGATGTGGAGTATCTTTTCATGTGCCAGTTGGCCATCTGAACTTCTTCTTTGGAGAAGTGTCTGTTCAGCTCCTCTGCCCATTTTTTAATTGAATTATTTGCTTTTTGTTTGTTGAGATGTGTGACCTCTTTATATATTTTGGATGTCAACCCTTCATTGGATATGTCATTTATAAATATATTCTCCCATACTGTAGGATGACTTTTTATTCTATTGATGGTGTCCTTTGCTGTATAGAAGCTTTTCGGCTTGATATAGTCCCACTTGTTCATTTTTGCTTCTGATTCCCTTGCCTGAGGAGATATATTCATGAAGAACTTGCTGGTGTTTATGTCCAAGAGATTTTTGCCTATGTTTTTTCCTAAGAGTTTTATGGTTTTGGGACTTACATTCAGGTCTTTGATCCATTTCGAATTTACCTATGTGTATGGGGTTAGACAATAATCCAGTTTCATTCTCTTACATGTAGCTGTCCAGTTTTGCTAAAACGAGCTGTTGAAGAGGCTGTCATTTCCCCATTGTATATCCATGGCTCCTTTATCATACATTAATTGACCATATATGTCTGGGTTAATATCTGGACTCTCTATTCTGTTCCACTGGTCTGTGGGCCTGTTCTTCTGCCAGGACCAAATAGTTTTGATTACTATGGCTTTGTAGTAGAGCTTGAAGATAGGAAGTGATATCCCCCTGAGTTATTCTTCCTTCTCAGGATTGCTTTGGCTATTTGGGGTCCTTTGTGGTTCCATATGAAGTTTAGAACTATTCCAGTTCATTGAAGAATGCTGTTGGTATTTTGATAGGGATTGCACTGAATCTGTAGATTCCTTTAGGCAGGATGGCCATTTTGACAATATTAAATCTTCCTACCGAAGAGCATGGGATGAATTTCCAGTTATTAGTGTCCTCTTTAATTTCTGTTAAGAGTGTCTTGTAGTTTTCAGGGTATAGGTCTTTCACTTCCTTGGTGAGGTTTATTCCTAGGTATTTTATTCTTTTTGATGCAATTGTGAATGGAATTGTTTTCCTGATTTCTCTTTCTGCTAGTTCATTGTTAGTGTATAGGAAAGCAACAGATTTCTGTGTATTATTTTTGTATCCTGAAATTTTGCAAAATTCAGGTATTAGTTCTAGTAGTTTTGGAGTGGTGTCTTTAGGGGTTTTTATGTACAATATCATGTCATCTACAAATAGTGACAGTTTGACTTCTTCTTTACCAATCTGGATGCCTTGTATTTCTTTGTTTTGTCTGATTGCTGTGGCTAGGACCTCCAGTACTATGTTGAATAACAGTGGGAGAGTGGGCATCCATGTCTTGTTCCTGATCTTAGGTGAAAAGCTTTCAGCATCTCACTGTTAAGTATTATGTTGGCTGGGCTGTGGGTCTGTCATAAATGGCCTTCATTATGTTGAGATACTTGTCCTCTATACCCATTTTGTTGAAAGTTTTTGTTGAGAATGGATGTTGAATTTTGTTGAATGCTTTTTCAGCATCTATGGAGATGATCATGTGGTTTTTCTCCTTCTTTTTGTTGATGTGGTGGATGATGTTGATGGATTTTTGAATGTTGTACAATCCTTGCATCCTTGAGATGAATCCCACTTGATCTTGGTGTATGATCCTCTTGATGTATTTTTGAATTTGGATTGCTAATATTTCGTTGAGAATTTTTGCATCTATGTTCATTAGGGATATTGGTCTGTGATTTTCTTTTTTTGTGGGGTCTTTGCTTGATTTTGGTATTAGAGTGATGCTGGCTTCATTGAGTTAGGAAGTAATCCCTTCTCTTCTATTTTTTGGGAAACTTTAAGGAGAATGGGTATTATGTCTTCTCTATATGTCTGATTAAATTCAGCGGTGAATCCATCTGGCCCGGGGATTTTGTTCTTGAGTAGTTTTTGATTACTGATTCAATTTCATTGCTGGTAATTGGTCTGTTTATATTTTCTGTTTCTTCTTTGGTCAGTCTTGGAAGGTTGTATTTTTCTAGAAAGTTGTCCATTTCTTCTAGATTATCCAGGTTGTTAGCGTATAGATTTTCATACTATTCTCAATAATTCTTTGTATTTCTGTGGGGTCTGTGGTGATTTTCCCTTTCTCATTTCTGATTCTGTTTATGTGTGTAGATTCTCTTTTTCTCTTAATAAGTCTGGCTAGGGGTTTATCTATTTTTTTATTTTTTCAAAGAACAGCTCTTGGTTTCATTGATTTTTTTCTATTGTTTTATTCTTCTTAATTTCATTTATTTATTCTCTGTTCTTTATTATGTCCCTCCTTCTGCTGACTTTGGGCCTCATTTGTTCTTCTTTTTCAAGTTTCAATAATTGTGACTTTAGACTATTCATTTGGGATTGTTCTTCCTTCTTTAAATAGTCCTGGATTGCTATATACTTTCCTCTTAGAACTGCCTTCGCTGTGTCTCACAGAAGTTGGGGCGTTGTGTTGTTGTTGTCATTTGTCTCCATGTATTGCTTGATCTCTGTTTTAATTTGGTCATTGATCCATTGATTATTTAGGAGCATGTTGTTAAGCCTCCATGTGTTTGTGAGCCTTTTTGTTTTCTTTGTACAATTTATTTCCTTTGTACAGTTTAGTTTTATACCTTTGTGATCTGAGAAGTTGTTTCATGGAATTTCAATCTTTTTGAATTTACTGAGGCTTTTTTTGTGGCCTAGTATGTGGTCTATTCTGGAAAATGTTCCATGTGCACTTGAGAAGAATGTGTTTTCTGCTGCTTTTGGGTGTAGAGTTCTGTAGATGTCTGTTAGGTCCATCTGTTCTATGGTGTTGTTCAGTGCCTCTGTGTCTTTACTTATTTTCTGTCTGGTTGATCTGTCCTTTGAAGTGAGTTGTGTGTTCAAGTCTCCTAAAATGAATGCATTGCATTCTATTACCTCCTTTGATTCTATTAGTATTTGTTTCACATATGTAGGTACTCTTGTGTTGGGTGCATAGATATTTATAATGGTTATATCCTCTTGTTGGACTGACCCCTTTATCATTATATAATGTCTTTCTTTATCTCTTGTTACTTTCTTTGTTTTGAAGTCTATTTTGTCTGCTACAAGTACTGTATCACCTGCTTTTTTCTCTCTATTGTTTGCATAAAATATCTTTTTCCATCCCTTCACTTTTAGTCTGTATATGTCTTTTGGTTTGTGGTGAGTATCTTGTAATCAGCATATAGATGGATCTAGCTTTTTTATCCATTCTGTTACTCTGTTTCTTTTGATTGGTGCATTCAGCCATTAACATTTAGTGTGATTATTGATAGATATGTACTTATTGCCATTGCAGGCTTTGGAATCATGGTTACCAAAGGTTCAAGGGTAGCTTCTTTACTATCTAACCATCTAACTTAACTCTCTTATTATGCTATTATAAACACAGTCTGATGATTCTTTATTTCTCTCCCTTCTTATTCTTCCTCCTCCATTCTTTATATGTTAGGTGTTTTATTCTCTACTCTTTTCTGTTTCCTTTGACTGCTTTTGTGGATAGCTGATTTTATTTATTTTGCCTTTAGTTAGTATTTGGTTGGTCTGCATTCTTTGCTGTGATTTTTTTCTCTGGTGACATCTACTTATCCTTCGGTGTGCTTCCATCTACAACAGTCCCTTTAAAATATCCTTAGAGATGGTTTGTGGGAGGTAAATTCCCTCAACTTTTGCTAGTCTGGATATAGTTTAATCCCTCCTTCAAATTTAAATGATAATCGTACTGGATACAGTATTCCTGGTTCAAGGCCCTTCTGTTTCATTGCATTAAATATATATTATGCCATTTTCTTCTGGACTGTAAGATTTATGTTGAGAAGTCTGATGATAACCTGATGGGTTTTCCTTTGTGGATGTCCTTTTCTCCCTCTGGCTGCCTTTAATACTCTCCCCTGGTCTTTGATCTCTGCCATTTTAATTATTATATGTCTTGGTGTTGTTCTCCTTGGGTCCCTTGTGTTGGGACTTCTGTGGGGTTCCATGGTCTGGAAGACTATGTCGTTCCCCAGATTGGGGAAGTTTTCAGCAACTATTTCTCTTTTAAAAATTTTTTTTTAAGGACGAATATCAAATGATCTCACTCATATGTGGAGTATAAGAACAAAGAAAAAAACTGAAGGAACAAAACAGCAGCAGACTCACAGAACCCAAGAATGGACTAATAGTTACCAAAGGGAAAGGGACTGGGGAAGATGGGTGGGAAGGGAGGGATAAGAGGGAAAAAGGGGCATTACGATTAGCAGATGTAATGTTGGGGGGGCATGGGAAGGGCTATACACCTCAGAGAAGAGAAGTAGTGATTCTATAGCATATCACTACGCTGAGACAGCGACTGTAATTGGGGTTGGTGGGGGGACCTGATGAAGGGCGTAGTTTAATAACCATAATATTGCACATGTAATTGTAGACTAATGATACCAAAATAAATTATTAAAAAAATTTTTATTAAGGTATTATTGATATACACTCTTATGAAGGTTTCACATGAAAAAACAATGTTACTATATTTACCCATATTATCAAGTCCCCACCCATACCCCAATGTAGTCACAGTCCTTCAATGTAGTAAGATGCCACAGATTCACTATTTACCTTCTCTGTGCTACACTGTCTTCCAGGTGACAGCCCACACCATGTGTACTAAACATAATACTCCTCAATCCCCATCTCCCTCCCTCCCCACTCACCATCCCCCACCTCTCCCCTTTGGTAAGCAGTAGTTCCTTCCTTGTGTTTCTGAGTCTGCTATTTTGTTCCTTCAGTTTTTCTTTGTTGTTATACTCCACAAATGAGGGAAATCATTTGGCACTTGTCTTTCTCTGCCTGGCTTATTTCACTGAGCATAATATTCTCCAGCTCCATTCATGTTGTTGCAAATGGTAGGCTTTCTTTCTTTCTTATGGCTGAATAGTATTCCATTGTGTATATGTACCACATCTTCTGTATCCATTCATCTACTGATGGACACTTAGGTTGCTTCCATTTCTTGGCTATTGTAAAAAGTGCTGCGATAAACATACTGGTGCATATGTCTTTTTGAATCTCAGAAGTTGTATTCTTTGGGTAAATTCCAAGGAGTGGAATTCCTGGCTCAAATGGTATTTCTATTTTTAGTTTTTTGAGGAACCTCCATTTTGCTTTCCACAATTGTTAAACTTGCTTACATTCCAACCAGCAGTGTGGGAGGGTTCCCCTTTATCCGCATCCTTGCCAGCATTTGTTGTCCTTAGTCCTTTCGATGCTGGCCATCCTAACTGGTTGAGGTGATATCTCATTGTGGTTTTAATTTGCATTTCCCTGATGATTAGCGATGTGGAGCTAATCATGTGCCTGTTGGCCATCTGAATTTCTGTTTTAGAGAAGTGTCTGTTCATATCCTCTGCCCATTTTTTCATAGGGTTATTTGCTTTTTGGGTGAGGCGTGTGAGTTCTTTATATATTTTGGATGTTAACCCCTTGTTGGATATGTCGTTTACAAATATATTCTCCCATACTGTAGGATGCCTTTTTGTTCTGCTGATTGTGTCCTTTGCTGTACAGAAGCTTTTTAGCATGATGTAGTCCCATTTGTTCATTTTTTGTTTTGTTTTCTTTTCCAAGGAGATGCGTTCAGGAAAAAGTTTCTCATGTTTATATTCAAGATATTTTTGCCTATGTTGTCTTCTAAGAGTTTTGTGGTTTCATGACTTACATTCAGGTCTTTGATCCATTTCAAGTTTCCTTTTGTATATGGGGTTAAACAATCCAGTTTCATTCTTTTGCATGTAGCTGTACAGTTTTGCCAACATCAGTTGTTGAAGAGGCTGTCATTACCCCATTGTATGTCCGCGGCTCCTTTATTGTATATTAATTGACCATATATGTTTGGGTTTATATCTGGGGTCTCTAGTCTGTTCCACTGGTCTATGGTTCTGTTCTTGTCCCAGTACCAAGTTGTTTTGATTACCGTGGCTTTGTAGTAGAGCTGAAAGTCGGGGAGTGTAATCCCCACAGCCTTATTCTTCCTGCTCATGATTGCTTTAGCTATTTGGGGTCTTTTGTGGTTCCATATGAATTTTGGAACTATTTGCTCTAGTTCGTTGAAGAATGCTGTTGGTATTTGGTAGGGATTGCATTGAATCCCTGGATTGCTTTAGGCAGGATGGCCATTTTGACAGTATTAATTCTTCCTATCCATGAGCACAGGATGGGTTTCCATTTATTGGTATCTTTTTCAATTTCTCTCATGAGTGTTTTGTATTTTTCACAGTAGTTTTTTCACTTCCTTGGTTAGGTTTATTCCTAGGTATTTTATTCTTTTTGATGAAATTGTGCATGGAATTGTTTTCCTGATTTCTCTTTCTGCTAGTTCATCATTAGTGCACAGGAATGCAACAGATTTCTGTGTATTAATTTTGTATCCTGCAACTTTACTGAATTCGGATATTACATCTAGTAGTTTTGGAGTGGATTCTTTAGGGTTTTTTATGTACAATATCATGTCATCTGCAAACAGTGATAGTTTAACTTCTTACTTGCCAATCTGGATGCCTTTTATTTCTTTGTGTTATCTTATTGCCGTGGCTAGGACCTCAGAGCTATGTTGAATAAAAGTGGGGAGAGTGGGCACCCTGGTCTTCTTCCTGATCTTAAAGGAAAAGCTTTCAGCTTCTCGCTGTTAAGTATGATGTTGGCTGTGAGTTTGTCATATATGGCCTTTATTATGTTGAGGTACTTGCCCTCTATACCCATTTTGTTGAGGGTTTTTGTTGAGATTGGATGTTGAATTTTGTCGAATGCTTTTTCAGTATCTATGGAGATGATCATGTGGTTTTTGTCCTTCTTTTTGTTAATGTGGTGGATGATGTTGATGGATTTTCGAATGTTGTACCATCCTTGCATCTGTGGAATAAATCCTACTTGATCAGGATGAATGATATTTTTGATGTATTTTTTAATTTGGTTTGCTAATATTTTGTTGAGTATTTTTGCATCTATGTTCAGCAATTATTTCTTCCAAGACACTTTCTATCCCTTTTCCTCTCTCTTCTTCTTCCTGTAACCCTATAATGTGAATATTGTTCCATTTGGATGGTCACACAGTTCTCTTAATAGCCTTTCATTCCTAGATATCCTTTTATGTCTCTCTGCCTCAGCTTCTCTGTATTCCTGTTCTCTGTTTTCTATCCCATCAACAGTCTCTTGCATCTCGTCCAGTCTGCTCTTAAGACCTTCAATCGATTGTTTCATTTCTTTTATCTCCCTCTGGACTTCATCTCTTAGCTCTTGCATATTTCTGTGCAGGTCCATCAGCATGGTTATGACTTTTATTTTGAATTCTTTTTCAGGAAGATTGGTTATATCTATCTCCCCAGGCCCTCTCTCTGGGGTCGTCTGGGTGATTTCTGACTGGACCAGATTCTTCTGCCTTTTCATGGTGATAGAAGTGGTCATAGGCAGGTGGCACATGTCAGGAGGGAGAACAAAGTCCCTTACTGCTTGCTGGTCACCTTGCCCTTCTCTGCTGCCTTCATCAGTTACCTAAACACAGGGAGCAGTCTCTGGGATAATCCCCTGAGTTGCCCTGGGCAGGGTAGCCCTCAGGATAGCCTAGAGGACTGTGGGGGGGGGGGGGGTCGCAGACACCATGGGTGTATTCTTCTGAGAGAATGGCACCCCTTTGTGCCTTCCAGACCTTGCTCTGGCTTCTGCTACCTGTATCATTTACCCACACACCAGGAGCGGTCTCTGGGATAATTCCCTGAGCTGCCATGGGCAGCCCTCGGGATAGCCTAGAGACCTGCAGGGGGGTCACAGACCAGCCAGGTGTGGTCTCCTGCAAGAATGGTCCCCCCTTCATAACTTTCAGACCTTGCTCCGGGTTCCTCTGTCTGTGCTGGGTAGCTGTGCGCCAGCAGCAGCCTCTGAGTCTGTCCAGATTAGCTGCACACTGTGGTTGCTGTCTGCAGGGCTGTTCTCTGGCTGCTCCGCAGCTGTGGCGGGTCAGCCAGTTTGCTTGCAGTGCCGGCCAGGGGGAATGAATGGTAGGCTGCTTATCGCCCTGAGGGGCTTTGGGGGCTGCATTACTCCCCAGGGGGTTAGGGCACCTGAAGCTCCTTAAGATTTCCAGCCTGCTGGGATGAGTGTGCTGGGACGATTTTGTCCAGCTGTTAAGCCCTTGTTCCTTTAAGACTATTAAAAAGCACCCGCTTTTCTTTTGTCCCAGGGGAGCTGGCTGTGGGGACCTGCTCGCAGTCTCCGTCTCGGATTTTCCTTTCCGTTTCTCTAATATCCAGTACACCATGCAATGTGTGTCTGTGCTCCCAGTGCAGATTACTAGGGCTGGTTATTTAGTAGTCCTGTGTTTCCACTCCCTCCCCACTCTGATTCTTTTCCTCCCGCCAGTGAGCTGGGGTGGGGGGAATGCTCAGGTCCCACCAGATGACGGCTTTGTATCTTACCCTTTTTGCGAGATGCTGAGTTCTTGCAGATGTAGATGTAGCCTGGCTGTTGTACTGTATCTTATGGTCTCTCTTTTAGGAGTAGTTGTGTTATGAATAATACTGGAAAACCTGGACTGGATCACTGACAGAAGAACCAAGTGGCACTTGGGGGTCTTGGAGTGTTGAGGCTTTATTTCACACTGGCAGGCTCAGAGGGGAGTTATCTCCCAAGGTCTGAGCCCTGAAGAAAGGCAAAGGGAGCAATATATATCTTTCTGTTTCTGTATCTGTAACATTCCTACGTGCACAGCAAGCGAGCAGGCAAGGGGGAGTGAGTTTAGGGAGTAAGTGCCTGGCAGAGCAGGGAGTGAAGGGGAGGGAGAAGTTAAGGGAGTTTCTGTTGTCTTTGCTAAGAAGAGCAACAGAAGGGAGCCACCTGGATTAGACTGCTGTCCTTGTAAATTTTTCCCTATCTGTTGTATTTGTTGTATTTTCAAAAATACATATGGTTTTGGGAGGAATTTCCACTGCCCTACTCATGCTGCCATGTTGAGCCCCTCTCTAGAGTACTTCTGTGGTAGGAAGCCAAGGATATAAAAGTTTCTGTTGAGGCTTCAGGAATGTAAAGGAATCACAAGGTGCTTGAGTGCTTAAGGTTTAAACAATGTAACAATGTATTACCCCCCACTGGGACTCAGTGGTATGGAACAGCTTGTTGATCATAGTCAGGAGGCCCATTAGTTGATAGTAGGGTATCCAGGTAACCTTTACAGAGATATATTAAAATATATCTAGCATCCTGGATACACCTACAATGACTTAACAGCTCCCACCAGCAACGTTTCCTGGGTGCTGACTCCCCCTTAACCTTGTAGTGAATGTATAAAAGGCATGGCCCTGCTGCAATCCCGACTCAGACTTTGGATAGGAATCCGCTGAGTCAGTGCTGGCACTAATAAACGCTGCTTCTTGCCAAACGTCTTGGTGTCCTGACTCCTTTGTTCCTGGTTCCCGCAGTTCCAACAACACTTAAGGTAAGTATGAGTTATATAATTCGCAAGGCCTAGGCAAAATTAAAAGCAGCGGCCAGTTGTTCAAAAAGTATTAAGAATTTCAAGACAGCAACAGGAAAGCATTACACAGGGTGTCTGCCCTTCTGACCACAAAGCCCTTTGGTGCTACTGAGACAGGGCCCGTGGGTGTAGTCAGAGTAGGGTGAGGGCCTCTAGAAAAAGCAAGGCAGGATATTTGCAGTCAGAGCAATGTAACCCCTACTAAAACTGTGTTAAATACTCAGCTCTAGAGTCATTCTTCAGTGAGATCAGTTAATATTCCCCACATAAAGAAGAGTAGTACATGTTTATATTATGTTAATCATTTATAATCATGTGTAAGATTCACTTTAACATGCTAAAAGGCCCAGGCCTATGTGCTGTCTTTCCTCCTTCAGATCTGATGAAATGATTTTGCAAACTGGTCAAACTAATTTAGCATGCAGACCCAGCCATAAACAACACAGTAAAAGGCAAGAAGGATTCCACCTTAAAGATAAGATTGCATTTTAATACCCAAGAAGTTAAGACGTTAGAAATTCTTAACTTACTCTTTAGCAAACAATACCTCAGCCCACCTTGGGGGCTGAGCAGGTGGCCTTGTTTCATATGCCCCCAGACCAAGATGCTGGTATCTCAGGGAGAAATCAACAGAGCAAGAGGTTACTTGTATCAAGTTACTTGTAAATATCCTAGGACCATTTAATAAGTCCACACTCCTGAGCTATTTTTCATGTTCTCGAAAAATCCTCATCTGCCTATAAAGCCCCTAGACAATGCACCACCCTGGACTCTCTTGTCCCCTTCTGGCCTGAGCCAGGAGCTCTGTCCTTTCACTTTATCTCTAATTAAAAGCCTGTACCTTGCTCTCCTACCTTGCATGTTTGTGAAGCTCATTCTTTGGCTTCGTGAACAAGAACCCTGGCATCACTACTACACAGGCCACGTGCCCATTAAGCCAACCCTAAATGTGAAATAGGATTCTATGACAAATTAGAGACTAATCAACTTTGTTTCTTCGTATATGTTGTGATGTTGCTGGGCCCTTCAGCCTGTCGTTATTCCACTGGTACATTTGGCATGCATAGAATTTAATTACATTTAAAAAGTTTCTGAGCATTGAGTATATTTGTGTATATTTTTTGCTGCAGGGAATCTTTGCTTAAGTTTAGTGTAAGTGCTTAAGCACATAAATACTTAATCTAACTTTTAAAAAACATGTTATAAAAGGTGAAAATTGTAATTGTTTGCTTTTCCTCACAAGACTCAAGGGCAGGGCAAGGACTGGCAGGCAATCCATAAATGCCTGAATGAATGAGAGGAGGGTTCAACGGGCGGAACTTTTAACAAAGGGAAGCACCCAGAAACGCTGAAGGGAGATGGTGAGTTGGGGCTCTGAACCTCAGAGGCTGGCCAGGAAGGGCGCCATAGGCAAGAAGAAATGCCTGCGAAAGCCAAGGGCTGTGAATAACTTATAACGTCTGTTTATTATCTTTACCTCCCAGTAAACTGAAAGCCGAGAAGCAGTAATGGCTTCTGTCCCTTCATGTCGCCAGTGCGGGGGACACTGTAAAGCTTTCAGTACATGTTCACTGACTAAGGCGAGCCGCCCCCTGAGCCCGAGCACAACAAGCGGATATGGAGCAAGAGCGAAGCAGCAGCCAGCTGACCCACGTGTGGATGTGGCGGGACGGTCCATGCTTGTTCCGTGTGGGGACAGCTGGCCCTCCGGTGGACCCGGGGGGAGGGTCGGGAACCGTAGGAAGGCCGTGGCACTTGTTAGGACAAGGGAACTGAAAACACGACTAAATGGAAACCAGAGCAGCAACTTTAGGACTGATGATAACTGTTCCTTTATCCGTGTACCCTTAACTGCCCGGTGAACTTTGGGGTCAAACATACACGTCTGGTAACATTCCGAGCACTTCCAGGCCGGGACGCGCTGGGCACTAGCTGGCTTGGCTGACGATATATGGGGAGGCCCACCGGAGTGCCCGCCGCGCGTCCGCGGGGCCAGCTAGCGGCCGCTGGGCGCCGAAACTCCCCGCCAGAACCGCTGGGAGCCGCGCAGCGGTGGGCTCGGCCACGAGTCTCGGCCACGCCTCACGGCGCTGAGCTCCGCGTTGCCGGACCGCAGAAAAACCCCTGAGCGCGCCAAGGGCTCAGCGCATGTGTGCGCAGCCGGGAACAATAAAGTTGAGCGTGTTCGAAGGGGTCCTTGGCCTCGGGGCCTCTTGGGCAAGCCTGCACAGAAGGCGCCTCAGAACTCGCCGCCGCTCTCCAAGTCCGTTCCGTGCTCCCAGTGGTTTCTTTCCCCGCTCTCGGCCAACGGAAGGAAGGGACGCGACGAGCTCCAGGGCGGGCGGGAGAGGCCCGCTGCGGCTACAGCAGGCCCGGCGATCGCCGCGGGCAGCCCCGGGGAGGCCCCGGTCCAGCGCCGCCCGCCAAGCCCCCAGCCGCCGCTGGCGCCATGAGGCCCAGGCCGCAGAGGTTCGTGGACAGCAAGCTGAAGCAGCGCGTCCTTCAGGTGCGTGCCTGCTCGGTCGGGTCGCGGGTGTCGGCGGAGCCCGGGACGGCGGGGTGCGGCTGCGCGGCCCGCGGGGTGGTTTACCTCGCTGCGGGTTGGAGGACGGTGGAGACGGCCTTGAGCGAAACCTTCCCGTCCGGGTAAGGAAGGACAGAAGCGGCCTTAAGCGGCCCGCGTGGTGCGACGTGAGTTGGGGACCATGAAAGTGTCGTTCATGTCCAGTCTCGAGACACTTGGGGTCGGCTGAGCCAGTAAAAAGTAGGCAATGTGGATCCGACATTACGCCGGGCACCTTACCTGCGGTTTTCATTTCACGGTACAAAGCAGCATGTGGTAAACGCCTTGGAGTGGAATAATCAGCAAGCAACCTTAGCAGGAGGGAGAACTTTTTCTTCACAGTAGACTCTGGGAGCTGTACGCTCCCCTTGTTGCTCTTCTACCTCACCGGCTATGCAGTCTCTTGTTTGGTTCTGTCTCTACTAGTCTTATCTAAATCTTGGAAGCGCCCTGAACCCCGCCCGCACCGCTTACCTTTTCTTTTTCCGCTTACTCCTTTCTATCCACACTTCCTAGATGATCTCACCAGTCTAATACCTTTAAATACTATCTATACATTCACGACTCCTAAATTTATATTTAATGGGCAGACATTAAATTGAATTTCAGCTTAATATTTCCGACTGTCTACTCAACGTCTGCTGTGACTGAGTATTTAATAATGTCCAAACCTGGACATTTTATTTATTTATTATTTATTTATTTACTTATTTATTTTACAATTAATTTTATTTTAGTATCATTAACCTACAATTACATGAGCAATACTGTGATGATTAAACTACCCCCTTCATCAGGTCCCCCCCACCAACCCTATTACAGTCACTATCCATCAATGTAGTGAGATGAGAATCACTACTTGTCTTCTCTGAGCTGTACAGTCCCCCCCGTGCCCCCCCACCCTATGTCTGCCAGTCGTAATGCCCCTTTTACCCTCTTATCCCTCCCTTCCCACCCATCTCCCCAGTCCCTTTCCCTTTGGTAACTGTTAGTCCATTCTTGGGTTCTGTGAGTCTGCTGCTGTTTTGTTCCTTCATTTTTTTTTTTTTTCTTTGTTCTTTTACTCCACATAT
>JAQQAC010018689.1:35422435-35447331 GCA_029783875.1 Phataginus tricuspis | reverse complement strand
GGGGGGGCACGGGTTGGGCTATACAACTCAGAGAAGACAAGTAGTGATTTTATAGCATCTCACTATGCTGATGGACAGTGACTGAAATGGGGTTGGTGGGGGGGACCTGATGAAGGGGGTAGTTTAATAACCATAATACTGCACGAGGAAGAATAAGAAGGGAGACAAATAAAGAATCATCAGACTGTGTTTATAATAGCATAATAAGTGAGTTAACTCAGATAATAAAAATTAAGATACAGGTAACAAAAATAATAATCTTCAAGTCAGAGGATTCAGCTAGGTTTAAAGCTTTATGCAGATCAAGTCTAAAGCATGTCTGTTTTAGCTATGTGGTCTCTGGGGTTTTTTTTTTGGTCTCTTAGGGCAGATACTTTGACTTTCTTTTTAGTTAAACTATTTTTTAATCATTTTCTTGTGTGGGTTCGAGTGAGGTTGGCTCACTTTCTAGCAGGAAGTCTTGCAAACACACAGGCTGGACTCGTGGCTGTGTCTCTGATCTCTACCTCTTTGGCCTTAATGGCTGGAACTGTTGCTTTGGTTTTAGCTGTTGCTATAACTCTAGTAAGATCTTATTTGACTTTTCATCTAATTTTTTTTTATTTGCTCTTGCCTGTATTAAATCAACTCACATCTGGGTCTTCGTAACTTTGGGGTTTTGTAAATTCTTCTTGTGAGCAACAGGTCTTATTCTTTTTGAATTCTTATGGCTTCAGACTCTCAAGTCTGCTACTGTACGTGTCACCTCGCTTATGGGATGCCCTAAGTGAGGGAAAGAATGGCTACTAGAGACCTAAAGAGGGATGTAGGAGCCGTTTGAAGTACAATATTCTTCATCTCAGTAGTGAAAATTTCTTCATCTGGGCTATAATTCTCTGGATTATAGATGGCATTTCTCATGCCTAGCTCTCGTAGCACCTGTTGGAGTTCAGCATATGTCTGCCATCTAACAGGAGCGGATGGTAGATTACTCGGATTGGGCTACACAGCATGAAGTGCAGCTATGAGCTAATTGAGGAGGGTGTGACTCCCTGGGGTCTGATGTGCATTTTGTAATTGCTGCCTCAAGGCAGGCTGCACTGTTAGGGAAGACAGCTTTTTTATTTCTGACTGACAGAACAATTCTATTTACTCTTAAGTCTTACAGATGCAGGAGCCAAGCTGATAATTGACTCTGGGGGCTTCTGCTTAAACTGGGAGCCCAAATCTACTAGCTCAGCTTGAGTATAGGAGCAGAATATAGAATGCCCTATGACCTGGGGAGGAGGCTGCTCTTCTCTTTGGGGAACTTTCAGCTGCTGGGTCTTTATTTTTTTTATAACTACTGGGCATGTAGTTCAATACAGGAGGCGCCAGTGCTTCTGGCATTACTCCTTCATCTTTCTCTAGCTCCTCTATTACTGGGGCTGATGGCACTTTTCTCTTTCTTCTCTTGAGTGCCTCTTCTGCTACAACTTTTACTTTTTTTATTGTACTTTGCAGCAATGCTACTTCAGTCTTCAGAAGGTCTCTTACTTTCAGCTCCATACTTCGCAGCTGACGTTTTCTACTGCTTCTGCCTGTTTTTCTCTCAAGAGTTCGTCTTTTTCTTTGATGGCTTCTTCTTTTTTTAGAACACTGCAGTGCTGCCATCTTATCTCTAATGGCTCTTTGTTGCTGGCGCTCTCTTGCTGCCTCCTCTCGCATCAAAGCTATCTCTTTTTTCAAGGAATCTACAGAAGTTTGCAGTTCACGTTCTCGTGCTGCTTGTCGCATCAGTGCTATTTCTTTCTTTAGGGAATTTACAGAAGTTTGCAGCTTGCGTTCTCGTGTGCTCTTTTTTGGGTCTCTTCTGTAGACTTTTTTAATACTGTGAGAAGTAGCTAACTCACAGTCTTTGCTGCCTCACAGGCACTCTGCTTTTCAAAGGATTTACTTACTATATGAAGGGCTACTTCTACAGCTTCAGGTGTTACTTTTATTTGCTTCTAGTCTTGGGGTGGGGCTTAGTCTTCTAGAAGGCAAGCCACATCAGACCACATACCCATCGGGGACAATCTACTCTCTCTCCATTCACAGGAGCAGCTGGCTGAAGCACCCCTCCCATAAGGGCAGCTTGTCTTTTTCCTTGGTCAACAATGAATCCTGCAGACTATGCCAGTTGTCTTGCAAATGAGTTTCAGCTCTAGGCAAGTTAGCTATAGATTTACTGTGACTAAAGAAATTTACAGCAAAGGGTTCTTGGGGTGAAAAGGTTATACTCAACTTTATTTCCTGATGGCAGGTCAGTCACTAAAATCCCATTCGCTCAGAGCGAGTCTGTGTTATCACTGCTGCTTCGGATGCAGCAAGCTGGTCTCTACTTCTGGGCCTCTCTGCACAGCCGTCCTCTGGGCCTCTCTGCACAGCTGTCCTGCACAGCCGTCTTCTGGGCTTCTCTGTACAGTCGTCTCGCACAGCCGTCCTCTGGGCCTCTCTGCACAGTTGTCCCGCACAGCCGTCTTCTGGGCCTCTGCACAGCTGTCCTGCTCAGCCGTCTTCTGGGCTTCTCTGTACAGTCGTCTCGCACAGCCGTCTTCTGGGCCTCTCTGCACAGTTATCCCACACAGCCGCCTTGTGGGCCTCTGTCTTCAGCGCTGCCACCACTCCAGCCTCTGCTCTGCTCTCCTACAGTCTTGCAGCCCTGCCACCCAGTCGCGTGCAGAGCACGGGGCCGAACTGTTTATATTAACACAATAATGGCTTATTGCCTAAAGGTTTGGAAGCAGTAGCATAGCAACAGGCCAGTTACATCATCAGGTGGTTTAAGTTCAATGAGGATCCTGGCCATTAGAACCCCACTTTTCACACTTGTATAGTCCGTGCTATACTACCGTCCTGTGACTTACCTATGTAGTGATTGAGAATTACAGTGCCCCATAATCCCTCCCCAACACTTCCCCTTTGGTAACCACTAGTCCCTTCTCAGTGTCAATGAGTCTACTGCTTTTTTTGTTCTTTCTGTTTATCTTTGTTTTTATACTCCTCTCAGTAGTTTTTTCATGGTACCCTCAGGCCTAAAATATTAAGTTAGGTTCAGTAGTTTAGTAACTATTTAGTCCCAATAACTTAATAGCTTTTTGAAAAAATAATATATAAAAATGGAAATAAAAGTTAATATATTTGTATTTTATTCTTAAATAAAACTTGCCAGTGGGATTTGTGTGCCTGCTGGGGGCACTGTACAACTTGTCACACCTTGCAGTCTGGTTGACACTGTCACTCTCATTCCCTGTCCTACATTGATTCGTGCATGGGATTTGTTTTTTGCAGCAACTGCTGAAAACAAAGTTTACAGAGATAAGACATCAAAAGGTGACTTAACATTGAAACCATGAATTGTCTCAGGCTAGTAGTTCCTGCAGTGTGGGACAGATGTCAGGTGTTACTGTGTGTTCCCTCAAATTAAAAAATTTCTTGGTGCCCTTGTGAGTTTAATGCTTTGTTCTGGGGTGTTTGGGAACCTAAGATACAGTAAGCCCTCATTTAATATCTTATAGCTAGTGTAGTAGTAGTGTTAATTGTATTTCATAGTGATTAGTAATGTTAATTGAATTCAGATTCCAGACTTGACAATTATTTGGTGGTTTTATTTATGTTTCTGGTATACATTATTAATTATAAGTTTACATTAACATATAGTATGTTTGAATAGCTCAATCTCTTACTGATTAAAATCACTGAGTTTGAAGTATTGAGTATCTTATATGTGTCATTTTCTCTTTTAGTACCTTACCAGTAACAGATGTGGCAAATATGTGGACACTGGAGTTTTAGCATCTGATTTACAAAGAATGTACAGGTAAAAAGAAATGTAGTCTCCAGGTTCTTGCTTTTCTTTCCTACCATTTTTAAAGTTTCCATCCTGCCCAGATTTCCAGTTGATATTAATAGCTGCTGACATTACTTCTCCAGTCCATGAGTGTGGAATTCAGTTCTCTTGTCCGTTTATCAAGTGCCTGTTATGTCGAGGAGCTATCCTTGTTACCAAGGGGAATGGCTACTCCTTTTCTTTCAGTGTCTTATAGTCTTGTTATCTGGAATTGTGTCACTCCTCTAGACTTTTCTCTAAAGGTGATATCCTTCTCTTGTGCTTCTAATGCTACCTTTTCTAATATCTTGCTTAATCAAATTATCTCTACTTTGTATGTTTCGTTGTGTCTGTTTTCTTTTTCTCCTTAGTCTATATTTTAGTTTGCTAGGGAAGGTATCCCAGACTGGGTGGCTTGAACAACAAAAATTTAATTCCTTGCAGTTGTGGATACTAAACATGCAGGGTCAGGACACCAGCGGATTGGTCTCTTACTGACTCCCTTGGCTTGCAGATGGTTCTTCTGCCTTTAAAGGGAGTCCTCTGTGCCGAAGCAGGTGTGACTGGAGGAATGTTTCTTCTTGAGGCAGAGTTCTCCAGCTATGACCTTATAAAACCAGGCAATGAGTTAATCTGCTTCCAAAATGCAGTGGCAGGATAGATAGACATAATGGGAGAAATCAGAAAGAAACGGTCATGATCTCAAGCAGGTCTGAAGCCTAGCAGGGCAAATTCCAGTGGACTTGAAGAGAGTCATGTGGCCCACACTGTGTCCTGTGGGCTCTCTGGGATGGCTTCCCTGCCCCTTTGGCTTGAGGGGCCAGCATCTGTGTGGGGTCAGTGCCTCTACACCTGTGGCAGCAGAGGCAGTCCTGTAGCACTGGTGCTCCTCGAGAGTCGGCCTTCCCTTTCCTTAGAGGGTGCCCCACATTCACAGGTGGATAGCGCTTTGGCCTGTCCTGCAGAATCTGACATTCCCAGCAGCCTTCCTTCATCTCATCCCGCTTCTGCCACCTTCAGCACAGGCTGGCAGTGCTTCTCATGCCGTAACCCCATCTCTAACCTAGAAAATTACAATACTAAAACTATAAACTCAGAAGTTGTTTGAAAACAGGTGTATAGTTAATGTGAACACAGTGATACACTTAACGTATTTGCACAAATTTATGTGATCAGTTTAAATTGAGCTATTTTAATAGATAGTGGTGGAGATCACTGTACTGAACTTCTTGTTAATGTTTTTCAGTATAGACTATGGTCGGAGAAAAAGAAATGCTTTTAGAATTCAGGTAGAAAAAGGTGAGTCTTTCGGTGTTAAAACTAAATTATTAATAAAGTTATAGAAAGAACTGTTTTAGCTCATGGCATTTTTCTTTTTGTTTCAGTATTTAACATAATTAGTAGTGAGAAGGAACTTAAAGACCTAACGGAATTAGAAGATGAACATCTGGCAAAAAGAGCAAGACAAGGTGAAGAGGATAATGAGTAAGGATTGCAGAATGTAGGGGTTTTTCCTATAGCATGAACCTGGTCACACTGCACTTCTACTTGTAAAAATTCCAGTGACTTAATTGGCAATAAGGCCCTGTGTAAGTTAGCTAACCTTCCCAGACCTTGGACATACCAGGTGCTTGCTATTTCCCAGCAAGGGCTGATTCTCTTTTTCTGCCTCTGTATGGGTAGTTTTCTGTGGCTGAAGTGTTCATCCCCTTTAAACTGCTTGGCCTTCGGGAGTCAGCCTTCAAAGGGCCTTCATCAGGCCTTCTTAGACTCTTTTCTTCATGTTAACTTAGCTGGTAGTTGTAGATATTTATGATAATACTTATGTCATAGGGCATTGAGATGATTTGTTTACTTGTTTGCATTACTAACAGTTGTCTCAGTATCTTTGTTTTTCTCTGCCCAGTGCAATGCCAGATACATGAAAAGATGACCAGTAATTTCATTTAAGAAATAATTTTACTTCTTTATATTAAGAAATAGGTGAAGGGAATTGAGAAGTACAAACTCTCAGTTAGAAAATAAGTCAAGGGATAAGAAGTACAGCATAGGGAATACTGTCATGAATATTGTAATAACTTTGCATGGTGATGGATGCTAATCTATACATATTGTGGTGAGCATTTGGTAATGAAGATAAATATCAGTCACTGTATTGTATGCCTGAAACTAATATAATGTATATCAACTATTTAAAATTAAAAAAACAAAACAAAACTGCTGAAACTAGATAAAAGGTATAAAGGAGTTCCTTTACTATTTCAACATTTCTGTATTATTGACAGTATAATACAATAAGACAGTTCTGTGTGTAAAAGAAAAGGAATAATATGAGTTTTTTATAACTTCATTGCAGTATAATTGACATACAAAGTATGTCAAAGTATACAAAGTTTGCTCAGTTTTGACATATGCATATACTCATTAAACTATCACCGTAAGCAAGATACTGAACACTTCCATCAACCCCACACGTTTTCTTCTGCTGCTTTGCAGTTTATTTCTACCTCCACCCCGTTCCCAGATCGCTAACTTTAAAATCTTGATTTTTCCACTTAGCATAATGATTTTAAGATTTATCAATGTTGTATGTATAAATCATTGCTTTTTTTTTTTTTTTTTTTTTTGCTAACTGTATGGATATCCCATATACTTTTTTTATTCATTTATCTGTTTATGGATAGTTGGATTTTTTACTTTTTGGCTATTACAAACAGAGCCGCTACAAACACGTGCAGGGCTTCTTCTGGGGAATGTTTTCAGTTTTTGGATAAAAAGCTAGGAGTGAAATAGCTGAGTCATGGTAACTGCATATTTAACTTTATAAGAAACTGCCAAACTTTTCCAAAGTGCTGCAGCATTTCACCTTTACATTAGCAGTAGATGGGAATTCCATCCATTCCACATAGTAGCACACAGTATGTTAGTCTTTAATTTTACATAGGCTTTCCTGTAAGTATGGTGTTGGCTGTAGGCCTTTTTATAGTTGCTTTTTTTCAGACTGAAGAGGTTTCTTAATATTACTAGTTTGCTGAGCTTTTTAATCATGAATAGGTAACATTTGTCAAATGCTTTTTATGCACTTACAGAAAAGATTTTATTATGACTTTCTTCCTTTATTAAGTTGGTGAATTTCATTGATTTTTGAGTGTTATGCAAACCTTGCATTGCTGGGATAAACTCTACTTTTTCCAGACATGTTAACCTTTCTGTAAATTATTGTACTCCATTTGCTAATCTTTTTCTATAGATGTTGGCATCTACGTTCATACTGGTCTGAATTTCTTTCTTTTTTTACAGTGTCTGTCAGGTTTTGATGTTGGGTATTAGAGTTATACTGGCTTTGTAATATTAATTGGAAAGTGGTTTTTTTTGTCTCTGTTTTATGAAAATGTTTTTGTAGTGTCACTGTTATTTCCTTCTTGTATGTCCTGTTAGGCCTTACCCAGAATTCATCAAGGCCTAGAGTCGTCTTTTTGGAAAAGATTTTAATACTATTTAATTTTTCTTGATACAGCGTTCTTTCTATTTTATTTTGTTTATGATGTCATTGTTGGTAAATTGCACTTTTAAAGAAATCTGTCCATTTCATCTAAGGGGTGGAATTTGTTAGTGTAAAGTTTTCAAAATATTCTTTCGTTTTCCTTTCTTGCCTTACAGGATCTGTGGTGATAGCTCCTTTTCATTGTTTGTGGCTGCTGGTTTTTCATTTGGATTTACCGTAATTTTCTTAACTAGTTCCATATTCATAGACATTTGGTTGTTTCCAGTTTTGCACTACTGTATGTGTAATACATAATCTTTCAGCACATGTATCTTGTGCACATTTCTGTTTTTTTTTAATGTTGAATTCCTGAAGTGGTATTTTTGGGATCAAAGAGATTTGTGTTTTTAGTATTTCTGGTACATTTGAAGTTGCCCTTCAAAAAAAGTTGCTTCCCATAGATATGTGTAAAGTGCATTTCTCTGCACCCTTGTAATCCTAGATATACTATTATTTAATCTTTGCCAGTTTTTAAGGCAAAGATTGATTATATTTCTTTATTTGTAATTTTTTGATAACTAGTGAGGTTAATTTTTTTTAACTTTCATGTTTCCTTTGTGAATTGCTTGCTTATGGGTTTTATCTTTCATTTGAGAGGTATTGGAATTTTCCTTATTAGTTGTCAGAGCTCTGTTGCAAATGCTTGTCCCATTTAACCATTTGCCTTTTTGTGTATAGTGACTTTTGATTAGACGAAGTTTTGTGTATTTACCTAGTCAAATCAATCAGTCTTTTTCTTTAGTTTATGCTGATATGCTTAGAAAGACCTCTGTCACAAGGGTATATAGAATAATTACCTATAATTTTTTCTTGTTCCTTTATGGTATTACATCTAATTCTTTAATTCACTTGTAATTAATTTTGTTTGTTGGGCAAAGCAGTTTTTTTCCAAGTACTTGAATATTCAGCCTTCTTTACATTGATTAGAAATGCCCCAAGTCATAGTGATTGAATTTGATGAATAACGAAATAATTAATATCTTAATTATAATGGGGAATCATAGCATTCATGTAAACCTTTTTACTTAGGGAAAGCGCTTTTCTTATTTAATTATTTTCTGAAGAAGTAGTAGCAGAGTACAGTAGTTAATTGAAGCTATTAGATATCAACTCTTGGTTATAATGAACTGAGACTACATTCTCAGTTTGTAGTTACTAGGATTTATACTTGTTTTTTTGCTGTATTATATGAAACTCAAAAGTACTTGCATTCCTTATGAACAGACTTAGAAAAGTTATATTTGACCACATGGCTTGGTCATGGTGAATCTGTGATTTGTTATGCAAGGTGCTTAATTGTGGCTTGCTGAAATTTTTCCTTTACTGGCATCTAATATTCGTAAATGAGACCCTTGCATCTGATGGGAATTTATTTATTTATTGTTAGGAGCAAGATAACCACAAATTATTAAACATTTACTCTGTGCTGAGGACTTTGCAAGCTTTCATTTAACTCTAATAACCCAATGAGATAGACATTATTTATCAAGTCCGTTTTGTACATAAGGAAGCTGAGGCTCAGAGAAGTTAAGTAGAAGCTACTAACTGGTAAAGGTGGATTTTCAATCCAGATTCCTCCGATTCCAAAGCCTGAACTCTTAACCCCCATAATATTTTGCCTCAGTACATTTTCTTGTTTTTGGTGGTAATTTTTTTAGGAAGAGAAAACCTTTAAAATGTTTTTCTTCTTTTTATTGAGGTACATTGGAAACTATTCAGATGATGATTCTAATATGGAAGATTACCCGAATCCACAGGTAAGCCAAATATTTAATGGACCTACTTTGATTTTTAATCATTATGGACCCTCATTAGAAAAATAATCTATGTGGAATAGAATAAGAGACATTGAATATATTTTCATCAGTAAATAATTGAATATTTCCTGTATACTGTGTTGAAGAACTCTTCGGTTAACCATCCTTCCAGTATTTGTGTTGATAGCCTATTATACTGGGAAAAGGAAGGGAAGAAAATGACCATAAATAAGGGCAGACAGGAATAGAAAGGGGAATTAATAGTAAAATGTAGAAAAGGGGGCAAGAGGAACAGTGTTATGAGCTGAATTTTGAAGAGCTGACATTGCCAATGAATAGGCTTAGATTAAAAGGAAGTATGGGAATAATATGTCAAATTATTTATAACTTGCTTTGTTTTTTTTCCCATTGATAATTCCGTTTTTGAATTTATTACAAAGTCATGATGATACTGAGTTACATTTGATCCCATTTTGAATTGATGGGATAGTAGTGACTCATTAGCAGCAGCTCATTTTCATACTTCTGTTACTTTTTTTTAACATGATCATACTTATTTGGCTTTATTTAACTGCCAATTATGAATTGGTGTGTTAACTTAAAGTGGAGGGAGAAACATCTTTTTGCATAGTAAATGTTTCTTTGTGAATTGTTGTACGGTGAACACCTATATTTTATGATTGTCAATAGAGAAAGTATTGACAGTGAAATGTACAGACTTACTGATGTGAGTATTAAACTGTTGTGAGGACCTGTTGAGTGATTCCTGCTAAAATCATATTTCTGCCAGTCAGCAAATCACATGAACAGTTCCCTGCTCTCCTTATATCGGAAAGGAAATCTTGATTCTGTATCAAGTACTCCTGAGATGAAGCAAAGAGAAACCACCGTTTCAGCACCACGGATAACATCCAAAACATGCTCCATTCCTTTGAAGATCCCTGTCAGAGGTTCTGAAGGAGGTTTATTTGACAAAACTCCAGGTGGAAAGAAAGACGTTTTTTTCCTGGATCTACCAGATGAGAAAAGTAATCGCAAGAAGCCAGTATCTCAGGTAGACATATTTTGTAGTGAGAGGTTAGCCCTATGAAGTTGGAAGACATTCTGACCTTTTCATTGAATGTTATAGTAAGCAGATTCTCGTGTTTTATAAAAGAATTGCAACTCTGAAGTACACATAGAACTTGATCACTTCCCACTACCGCCATCATTTCCATCTTAGTCTAAGCTTGTATGCTCTCTTGCCTTAACTATTGAAATATCTTCCAGTTGGGGGTCAGACTCCATTCTTGTTCCCTAGGTTATTCTTCACAGGGAGAGATCTGTTTTACAGATTCAGTCAGGTTATTGTCATTTTTGTATTAAAAACCCTCTAATGGCTTCACTTTTTAAAAAAGCACTCAAAACCACTGGTATAATTAGTTGGGATTTTTCTTTGTCTGTCTTGACTGGATGTTCTCTCCACCTCCAGGAGAGCAGGGACTTTGTTTAATGTGTGCCTGTCTACATGGTGGTCAGTTTTTTGATGAACAGTCTGAGATGCATTTACTAGTCAGAGTTAGAGAATAACTACTCTGGGTACATGTTACAGAAAGTTGATAGTTGTAGGAAGAAGGGAAGATAGCTGCTAAACAGCAGTGTGGTTTGTTTAAAGTTTGGGATAATGCCATGAGGGATCCTATGGCATTATTAAAGTGTACAGAATAGTTGAAACCACAATGTTGCTCATGTGAAACCTTCATAAGATTGTGTGTCAATAATACCTTAATTTTTTTTTTAAGTGTACAGAATAGATGCTCCCCCTTTTATTTTTACCTTTTTAAATTGAAGTATACCATACTTAAAACTAAAGCTTGATGAGCAAGCACCAAGGAAATGCATTGGGCACCATTCTCAACTGATTGTTTTCAATACCTAGCAGAACAAGAGGGGTTTAAGTAATCTACCCCAGCATGGAGTAGCCGACAGTGCCCAGGGCTCACTATCCAGTGTGGTAAGTGCCAGCCGCATGAAGCTGATGAACACTTGAAATGTGCTTGTAGAACTGAGGAACTGAATTTTTTATTTAAATTTAAATTAAAAAACTTATAGTTCAGTTCTTAGAAAACTTCTAAATCTGGAGCAACCTGGGTATGTGAATCTACTTTTTTAGCTATAAATTTTATTAAATCTAAACCTAAATCAGGTATCGCCCATGAAAATGTCATGTCTGAATTGAGATGTATTATAAGCATAATGTGCACATTGGGCTTTGAAGTCTTCTTACAAAAATCAGTATAAACATGTCAAATTTTTTAATACCAACTGTATGTTGAGATGATAACATTTTGAATATATTTGGTTAGGTAAAATAGATGGCTACTTTCAGTTGTTTCTTTTTCCCCTTTTTAAATGTGGCTACTAGCATGTATAAAGTTAATATGTGGCTCACATTAAATTCCTCTTGGACAGCTGCTCTAAGAACCAAGCCTTTTGACTCGGCAAAACCTTGCCCCATTTGAATTACTAATGGGCCTTTTCCAAATCTCTTTCCTTTATTTAATCATCAATCTAATGTTTAGAGAACATTATTATGGTTGGCAAGGTCAAGGAAAGAGCGTTATTCTTAGGCTGAACGATAGTTGACCCTTGAACAATACAGGGGTTAGGGGTGCTGACCCCTTTGCCTTCAGAAAGCTGCATTTAACTTTTGACTCCCCAAAAGCTTAACTACTGATAGCCTACTAGAAGGTTTATTGATAACATAAATGATGGATTAACACCTGTTTTTTGTGTTATATATATTGTATAGTATATTTTTACAATAAGCTAGAGAATGGGAAATGTTTCAAACTTGATGCAGATCTCCAAAAAACTTCCCAGTATATTTCTTTTTTAAAAAATCTGTGTCTAAGTGGACTTACATAGTTCAAACCATGCTGTTCAAGGGTCAGCTATATACTTTATACTTTTTTATGGCTGTCAAAGCCACTCTGTAGTCATATTTAATTTAGCAGCATCAATTGAACACCAACAGTGTAAAAGCCTTAGTGAAAACTAAAAGATGAAGGTAGGTGTTCTCACTCCAGAAGCTGTGAATCACTCAACTACCAATAGTACGATATAACACAGTTGCCAATTCAGTGTCCTGGAAATGTGAGGAAGAGATTAATTCTAACTAGAAGAGTCCGGAAAGAAGGTTTTCAGGTGTTAGTGTATGAACTGAGCTTTAAGGCTGTGGAGAAAGACATCCCCACGGACCATCCTTGAACAGACAGGCTGGGAAAGCTGACCCCAGGGTAAGGCAGGCATGGATTATTTTAGCAAATACCCATATTTAATAAAGCATTGGCATTATAACTTAAAGCATGGCATATTTAAATGTCTTTTCTTTCCAGGATTCAAAAGGTTCTTCTCTTTTGGAGAGTAATAAAAAAAGGAAAGGCAGGCTCAAGAGTACAAGAAGCAAAAGGAAGAAAGATTTTCAGGAAGTTGATGGAGAAATTGAAGGTGCCCTGCAAAAGAAAGGTGAGGCACATTGTGGGGTGGGTGACTGATCTGAGAAGCATCACTTACCAGGCCATATGTGCAGAGATATTTGTTAGAAAAGATTTCAGTATCTAGTGGACCTCTGTTTACTTAAAGATTATTAAATATCTACTACAAAGCCACAGTAATCAAGACAATTTGGTACTGGCACAAGAACAGACCCATAGACCAATGGAACAGACTAGAGAGCCCAGATATAAACCCAAGAAAATATGGTCAATTAATATACAATAAAGGAGCCACGGATATACAGTGGGAAAATGACAGCCTCTTCAGCAGCTGGTGTTGGCAAAACTGGACAGCTACATGCAAGAGAATGAAACTGGATCATTGTCTAACTCCATACACAAAAGTAAACTCAAAATGGATCAAAGACCTGAATGTAAGTCATGAAACCATGAAACTCTTAGAAAAAAACATAGGCAAAAATCTCTTGGACATAAACATGAGCAACTTCTTCATGAACATATCTCCCCGGGCAAGGGAAACAAAAGCCAAAATGAACAAGTGGGAGTATATCAAGCTGAAAAGCTTCTGTACAGCAAAGGACACCATCAGTAGAACAAAAAGACATCCTATAGTATGGGAGAATATATTCATAAATGACGTATCTGATAAAGGGTTGACATCCAAAATATATAAAGAGCTCATGCACCTCAACAAACAAAAAGCAAATAATCCAATTAAAAAATGGGCAGAGGAGCTGAACAGACATTTCTCCAAAGAAGAAATTCAGATGGCCAACAGGCACATGAAAAGATGCTCCACATCACTAAACATCAGAAAAATGCAGATTAAAACCACAATGAGATATCACCTCACACCAGTTAGGATGGCCACCATCCAAAACACAAACAACAACAAATGTTGGCGAGGATGTGGAGAAAAGGGAACCCTCCTACACTGCTGGTGGGAATGCAAATTAGTTCAGCCATTGTGGAAAGCAGTATGGAGTTTCCTCACAAAACTCAAAATAGAAATACCATTTGACCCAGGAATCCCACTCCTAGGAATTTACCCTAAGAATGCAGCCACCCAATTTGAAGAAGACATATGTACCCCTATGTTTATTGCAGCACTATTTACAATAGCCAAGAAATGGAAGCAACCTAAGTGTCCATCAGTAGATGAATGGATAAAGAAGATGTGGTACATATACACAATGTATTATTCAACCATAAGAAGAAAACAAATCCTACCATTTGCAGCAACATGGATGGAACTAGAGGGTATTATGCTCAGTGAAATAAGCCAGGCGGAGAAAGACAAGTATCAAATGATTTGACTCATCTGTGGAGCATAAGAACAAAGCAAAACTGAAGGAACAAGACAGCAGCAGACTCACAGAACCCAAGAATGGACTAATAGTTACCAAAGGGAAAGGGACTGGGGAAGATGGGTGGGAAGGGAGGGATAAGGGGGGAAAAGGGGGATTACGATTAGCACACATAATGTAGCACTAGGGATACGGGGAAGGTAGTATAACACAGAGAGGACAAGTAGTGATTCTATAGCACCTTACCACACCGATGGACAGTGACTGTAATGGGGTATGTGGTGGCGACTTGATTAGGGGGAGTCTAGTAACCATAATCTTGCTCATCTAATTGTACATTAATAATAGCAAAATAAAAAAAATATATATATATAGGTACATAAAGGAAAAAAACTGGGGGAAGAAAAGCTTATTAAATATGAGTTACTACTGAGTCACTAATCTTTTCACTTTCTCCTTTTTGTTTACCAGCTAAAGCAAGGAGGCTAGAATTGCAGATCTCCAATGTGAAGTTTGAAGATATCGGAGGCAATGATACAACATTAAAAGTTAGTTCAAGTTCAGAGTTTTATGTTAGGTGCATAAATTGCTAATCAGTTTTGCAAACAGTGCCGACCTCTGTTTCTAATAGGAACTGGGTGTAGAAAAGGAGACTGGGAAGTCGCAAAGGGAAACCTGACTTGTACCATTTTAATTATGTAAGATACATGCTTTATAAGTAATATTATCTAACAGTAGTAATAACGGTGGTTACTATTTCTTTTTTAGTGTCTACTCTGTTCCAATTATCATGCTAGTTACTTTTCATTATATCTGCAAGGCATGTACTGTGACAGCTGAGGGGATGGAAGCTTAGGTCATTGCTGAAGTCACACAAGAAGTACCAGAGCTGGGGTAAACAGGTGGAAGTCGGCCTGTGCCCTCCTGCTATAATTTTGCTGCTTCAAAGAATAGGACATTTCATTCCATGTAGATTCATTCTCTCTGGGGCTGTAAAAGACATCTTTCCTGTTTACTCCCTGCTAGGAAGTCTGCAAGATGCTCATACACATGCGTCACCCAGAGGTATACCACCACCTGGGTGTCATACCCCCCTGTGGGGTTCTCCTTCACGGACCACCGGGCTGTGGAAAGACACTACTTGCACATGCAATTGCTGGGGTGAGATTTTCTGACGCTCATTTACTTCTGTTACTCTTTGTTGTTTATTTTTGTTCTATTCCTCTGTGGTCAATTTGACTCAGACCTGGCATGACTGATCCCTTCTTCATTTTTTTTACCTCATGCTGCTATTTCTGAGATGCTATTATTTTAAAACTATCTATTTATATGGCAAGGGTTGGGTGGGAAGCAAAATATTAGAGCTGTAAACCCTTCTTTTAACACTTCATTTTCATTTTAGTTACTTCTCTGTGTGTTTGCATGAAACTGTAGGTTTTTAATAATGCTTTGCATTAGACCAACACAAGAAGAGCCTTAGAAAATTAGTCATTTTAAAAATGTAATTTTGAGAGAGGAACTGACTAGAGAAAAAGTCGGGAAGTTAAAATTTGAAAATCTGCTCATTCCTTTTATATTTGTGCCCAGGAACTTGACCTTCCAATTCTGAAAGTGGCTGCTACAGAGATTGTATCTGGAGTGTCTGGAGAATCTGAACAGAAGCTGAGAGAACTGTTTGAACAAGCCATGGTGAGTCATCTAATGACCCTGATGTCACGTTTGTAGAAGGCTGAGTTGGACATCCCGTCTTCTCTGATGCTGGTGTTTGTTAACTCATTCATTAACCCATTTACTGGCCTTTCATTCTTTTGTAAACGTGATAATTTGCTACCTAGGCTCATTCAGTGTTTAAAGTAGATTTAACTGATACAGACTGTTGGATGAAATAGTGTTTAATCTGCAGTCAAATGTAAATACAATTGGTGAGAAGCTCTGGGCTGTTGTACCCAGTAGTCACATGTCAAACATAGATTAGATTTTCTTGATAACTTGATTTTGCTTTTCCTTTCCTCAGGTTATGTTTCACCAGACACCTTGAAAGCAATGTGAATGTTTTTAAATTTAGTATTATCACATTACAAAAGCAACCATAGAAATGCCAAGATAAACTCTTAATCTGTTTGTTTAATTGAAGCTGTGAAAATTCTGTTACTAGAGAGATTGCATTGGATTTTATCCTAATTATAATCCATGTTATTAATATTTGGGTGTTTAAGAACTTCTGAGGAAGATGACATTTGTGGCCAAAGCAAGAATGTAAGAGCCATCTACATGACGTGATTTGTAGAGTGACACTGAGGAAGGTGTGGGCAGTACAGGAAAATGCAGAGCAAGGGCAGGAAGGGTGCTGTGCAGAGAAGAGCTGGAACTTGCAGGTGTTGCCTGTTTTCCAGAATGAGCTCGATTTACTTTGGAAACTAGCATGCCCAGCCAGAAGACAAGCATGTGTTTTGTGCTAATGGTAAATACAATAATCAATGCGAATAAAAGAGACAAATGACATCTTTATGCTGTTAGTTTGGTGTTGACATCTCTGAGCCAATGCTGGGCTAGTGAGATGCCTGACTGTAGGTGCCCAGTAAATACACAGGCTACCCCCTCTTTCCCAGACCTCTCTGTCCCCTAATGAAAGTGAGTACAGAAAAGTCTGTGTATCAGTGAAATAAATATCACATCACATCAAATGGTTCTGTGTCGAAAACTGTATGTTTTCTTTAGGTTAAATTCCGATGACCGTCACTTGCTCTTTTTTTTTTTTCTCATTCTGGTCTCCAACTCATTGACAGATACTGTTTGCTTGCTTTCTGAGACTTTGCTCTCTAAGTTTCTCTTTTGTAACTGGATAATTTGTCCAGCGGTCATAGGTACCAGACACTGTCATGAGGAGGACTGGAACAGAGCCATCTAGTGATGGGCCTGCTTTCTTTCCCTTTAGATTGACATTGGTCCTCATGGCTTTGGGATGTTTTAGCCAGGCTGAGTCTGACTCTTAGCATCACCAGTATAGCTCATAATAAACTAGGCATGAGCTGCGCTTTAGATTTTTTAGATTTATTAGAATTTTTCATTTTAACTGATGCTTATCTCTTTTTGTTATGTTTTACAGTAAAGTATTTTTAACTTAAATTTACCATTCTAAACATTTTTAAGAGTATGGTTCTGTGGCATCAAGTGCACTAATATTGTGTAACCATCACCCCCATCCATCTCCAGAACTTCCCATCTTCCCAACTGAAACTGTCCCCATTTTCCCCTCTGTCTAGCCTCTGGCATCCACTGTTACACTTTCTGCCCCTATGAATTTCACTGTTCCAGGTGGCTGATGCTTATACTCTGTCTTATTCTGTCTTAACTATATCCAGCTTCTGTTTAAAAAAAGACTAAAGGTGATCATTATCCGTACTGCTGTATTGGGACTTTGCTGTCCTCTCAAAATGAGCCTCCAGCACGCTCGGTATAGGATGATGAAAATGGTTGCACAACAGTGTGAATGTATTTAATTCCAATAAACTAGGCTTAAAATGGTAAATTTTGTTTTAATTAAGGTACCATTGATAGACAATCTTACAAAGGTTTCACATGAGCAACACTGGTTTCAACATTCACCCATATTATCAAGTCCTCACCACCCCACCCCACTGTAGTCACTGTCCATCAGCATAGTAAGATGCTAGAGAGTCTAAAGTGGTAAATATTTTACCACAACAAAAAATAAAAACAGTGCCTGTAGTGCTTCTTAAATTTCTCTTATAGCAGATTTTAAAGAAAAGCTTGGATATTTTTATGTCAGTAGCAACACTCATCTAACATTTGTAGTGAGCTTAGGTTTCCTACTTAAAAGTTTATGGATTTAACTTTATATTTCAGAGCATAGCAAAAATGCCTAATTTACGAATTTCTATAGACTTTCATCACAGAACATGAATTGATGGGAAGATGATGAATGTGTTATCCTATATGTGGTCTCTTGCTGTCCTCTTTTAAGCATCTTGCTTAAATCTGATAAAATTCCCAAGTAATATACTGTAGACTGCCCAATTCTTTAGGGTCATTCTTTTGGTAAATGATCCTTGAACTTTAGGGTTTTTAAAAATGTATAAACTGGGCTGCAGTGTAGGGAATATATTTATGATTGTCTTTTTGTGATATTCCTATTTCTAGTCAAATGCACCCTGTATCCTTTTTATTGATGAAATTGATGCTATTACTCCCAGAAGAGAAGTCGCTTCAAAAGATATGGAACGAAGAATTGTAGCCCAGCTCCTAACCTGCATGGATGGTCAGTTTGAAATAATGAATTTGCTTTAGGACAAGAATTTTTTTTTTCAGTAGTCTGAGTAACATGTGAAGATATAAAACATTCAAATAGAATAAAACTCAGTAAAAAACAAAAAAATTTTTTTTTCAAAAATATTTTTTCAAATTGTCAATTTAATTTTTGGAGTATATCTTACAATTTTTAATGCATTTAACACACATGAACATACATTGTTTTGCTTTTTACAATAACATTTTTCTGTAACTTTTTGTATCTTAGCACTATGTCTTGGAAATGTTGTCATTTTAATTATATTTACCTCTTTTTAACTTTTGCATAATAGTCTTCAGGATAGATTTATCATATTGTACTTTAGCATTCCCATTTTGTTTTTTGCTTTACAACAAGCTATAGGGAATATCCTTAAATGAGCCTTTTTGGTGCCCATGTATTTTTCTAGGATTAATACTAAAAATAGGACTGATGGCTAAAGATCATGTATTTTAAATTTTCATGGGAAATGGCCAATTAATTGCCTTCCAAAAGTACTTTGCCATTTACTTTTCTACCAATACTGTATGAGAATCACCCTTTTTCCAGATCCTTCACAATACTGAATGTTATCTATGGTTTTAAATTTTGTGAATCTGATGGGTGAAAATTGATACCGTTTTAATTTGCATTTCCTGATTACCATTGAGGTTGATCATCTTTCCATATTTCTGTGGCTGTTTGTGTCATTTTCAAAATGCCTTTTCTCATCCTTTGCCCATTATTCTATTGAATTGTTTTTTAAACATTATATTTGAAGGAACAATATATTTTAATATATTATGGAAACAGACCCTTTGTTTAACTATATTGCAGTTCTTTCCTCGTCTGTAACTTGCTTTTAATGGTTTTTAGATACAAATGTGGAGGAAATTTGGAATCAGAACAAGTAGAACTTTTGGAACTAGATCCTGCCTACCTACTGTGAAAGAGTGTTTTTGTGCACAAGAAGATTGAAGTAATGCCTATGTTGTGTTCCTTGTGCTAAGTTGTAGGTTGCTTATTCAGTTTTATTTTTACCTAAAATTTTCTTGCCATGTTTTGAGGCCTATGTTCTCAGTTACCATATTTTATTGAAGCTAAATTGTTATTATTTATAAGGTATACCATTACCTCTAAGGAGGAAAAAAGACACTACCAAACTATGACACAATGTAACCATAAAGATGGTAGAAGCATTCTATTTCAGAGAGATTAAAAGGTGCTTACAAAGAGTAAGCAGATTTTCAATGTGTATCTCAGTGTGTGTTTTAAGGTATCCTTTTTAGGAACCAAAATAGAGAAGACAGTAAACAGTTCAACTTACACAGTCATCCCCCAAAATAGCCTGCCCCATGTGGTTCTTTCTTCCCTACAGTTTGAGAATTTTGTAAAACTTTATTAGTTCAAAACTTAAAATTTTGAAATTTTATTGATTTAAAGCTTTTAAGTAAATTAATATGAACAAGATAACGAGACCACTTAATAGAACTAATTTTACCTAATTTCAAAAACTTAAAACTCAGGTGTATTTGTAATTACTAAGAGCTGGAAAGGATTTTAAAACATCATTTTGTGTGTACATGAGGAAGCTGATGCCTGAAGAGTGAAGGGCCAAGTTCACACAGTGAGTCATTGGCAAAGCACAGGCCAGATGCTTATTTACACGTGTGCAGCTAATGAGCTACCCACAAATGCTTCCTTTATGTGTAAGAGCTATTATCCCAGAGATACATTAACTAGTTCCTTTTCATGCTATGTAGAAAGAAATAAAACCTCTTTTATAATCTGAAGTTCAAACTTTTGGCTAATGTAACTTCAGTTGACTTGATCGAATCATATTCTAAAAGAGGGAGAAAAAGAGTGGGATTTATCTTGGCAGTGGGTGGCCAGTGCTAGGTGAGTGAGGTCTGATTTTTATCTTTCATATGACTTCATTCAGAACAAAGAAGGGAAGAAGTAGCATTTGAAATGGTACTTGTGTTGCTAAGTATGTGTTTTCTGTGGAAGGATTTTTTCATTACTGAAGATGTAACAGATTTCCATGACTGTTCTTTTTAAAATCTATTATTAACCCACGATATGCTCAGAGTATACCACCAAGAGTGATGTCTGAGCAACATGAACTAGAAAAGGGTAGCATATTCCTGTCAGTCATTTCTTGTGGCATGTAAAATGTGCACAAGTCAGCAGAAGAGCTTGGCTCGAAGCCAGCCTTAGTACAGGGGACTTGGTGTAAGATTGTTCTGTGTGAATGCAGATGTGTGGCTCCTGATGCCACCTGAGTCGGGAGGTGTCACCTGTTTCCCGTAGTTCTTCGCTTTTTCAGTGATCTTAGAGCTGGGCCTTTTTGGCTGATTGCCTTTACTCATTTGCCAGAAGTATTGAAGAGCTTTCCTGTCTCACCCAAAGCTACTACTTTACGCTCTCTTCTTTTCAGCCCAAAATTTATTAGAATAACAGCCCCTGTCAGCTAAGGAAATGTTTCTGCTTCCATTCTGTCCTATGCCCCACCCCTTAGTGCACATCCAGCTCCACCACTGCACTGGAAGTAACCGTAGGAGCGGCGTGGTTGGTGGTGTGTGCACGCCTCTGAGCTGGCTTTCACCCTCTCTGTCTAAGCCTCTTTTCTTCAGTTTCCTCTTTCCTCCAATGCCTCCCTCATAGTGGTGGGGGTGCCTGAGGAAGCAGGGGCCTGGAGCAGGGCCTTGCTGCCATCTCCCCCTTGGCCTGGGTGAGCTCACATGGCTCGGGCAGTCTGCTCTTCCCGTCCTGGATCTCTGACAGCTCCTCAGCAACTTCTTGTACTACTTGCCTCATTTTACCATCACTTAAACAAAGACACTCTGTACAGTTTTACACTGGATCTTCTCGCTTTCTACCCATTTCCCACTGTCTCCTGCTCAGCTCTTCATAGAGAAATTCTTGAATTACATCTCACCATGATTTCCAATAAGCTTCAAGCCCACATTCCCAAGTGCCTGCCAGATACTTGCACACCCCATGCTCAGTGTGTCCAAAGCCCACGTGCTCTCCCGGTAGCTGCCCTGCCTCCTTCAGCCCCTTCTGTGTCCCATACTTTACAGCCTCCCCCAACCTGGCCACCCCGTCTCTTCCTTCTTCCTGACCTTTCACATTGGACATTTGCTTAGTGTTTGATCCCATCTACAATGTTGTACTTAAATAAGGCCTTTCCTTTTTTTTTTTTACTACATTCCTGCCTTGCCTCACTTACCTTTCACCCAATTATTGTAATCAAATCACAGCACACTTTTCCCTTTTTTTCTCTCTTTACTCTGTTGGAAATGAGACCATTTAGAATTTTCTAAAACAGATCTTAATCAGCAAAACCTTTCATGGCTTCCTGTTGGCTAAAGAATATTCCGTGAACTCATGATTTGGCTGTTCAAGTACTTAGTGTCTTACCTTCGTACTACCTGTGAAGGCCTGTGACCTCAGTCCCTGCTTTTCAGTCCTCGTTCATTTGAGAGAAATAATAAGAAAAGATATCCTTTAGGCCCTTGGTTCTGTCCATTCCTAAAAATCTGTCTCTAGATTAAGCCAGAGCAACTGAAGACTATACTGTGTCCCCGTCTCCCATTAATGCCATGAGTCTGTTTTCAGACATAGAGCATGCATCCCACCCAGCCTCCTTGCTCTGGAGCTGCTCACCTGGTATAGGAAGCATGCCACACCGTCGGTGCCTCTGTCCTTCACTCACCGTTTCTTCAGTGTAGAATTTCATTCACTATGTCTCTGCTTATTAGTATCTTGTTCAGCCTTCAAGGCTTTTCCAGAATGTTACCTCCTCTACCAACTCTCTCTTTTTCTCAATCCAAATTCATAATATGGCAGATGGTCCTAGTTTATACCTATTACATTTCTCAAAATTTGTCCTGTGGATTTCTCAGTAGATTGTGAGCTGCTTGAGGACAAAATTCCCGTGTATATTCATCCCATCTTTCACGTATTAGACATGTAGTAAATGTAAATTTTATATATATTGCTGTCAAAATGTATAATCCTTTAACCACTTAAATGGCTTGTGTAAGCATTATTGTCCTCATTGTCAAGCATCTGTATACCTCTCACCCTGTGTCTGGTTCTTACTAGATCTGAATAATGTGGCCGCTGCAGCTCAGGTGCTAGTCATTGGAGCTACTAACCGACCAGACTCCCTTGACCCTGCTTTGAGACGTGCAGGGAGGTTCGACCGTGAAATATGTCTCGGTATCCCAGATGAAGCATCCAGGGAAAGGTATAATACCTTTATGAAATGAAGTTTGTATGCCACTATGTCATCTGAACTAAATGCTTTGAAAATGAGGAGTTAGAAATACCATGTAGCCTTTTATCTTTTTTTTTTTTCTTTCATGCCAGTGAAATTAATCTGGAATGGAAAAAGCCTACATTAAATTAATGCTTAAGAAAATAATTTACTCATCAATAGGAAATTGTTTGAGGCTGTTTTCTCATTAGTGATAATGGGCTTATGTACCAGTATTTGTTTGTCTGGTCTTTTTAACAGTGGTTTGAGTATTTTAGTTAGCTGACCAGATTAGGGACTGTGTCTAGAGGTATGGAATAAAGCAGTACTCTTTGGACCATGTGTAGGTTAAATCTGAGTGCACGCCTACCTTGAAGATACTGTGGGTTTACTGCCAGACCACTGCAATAAAGGGGATTTCACGATAAAGCAAGTCAGTTGAATTTATAGGTTTCCCACTGTATATAAGAGCTTTGATTATACTATATATTATAGTCTGTTAAGTGTGGGGTAGAATTAGGTCTAAAAAAATGTACATACCTTAATTTAAAAGTATTCTGCTGCTAAAAATGCTAATCTGAGCTTTCAGTGAAGTCATAATCTTTTTGCTGGTGGAGGGTCTTGCCTTGATGTTGGTGGCTACTGGCCGATACGGGTGGTTGCTGAAGGTTGGTGTTGCTGTGGCAATTTGTTGGTAAAAAGACTGAAGTTGGCCGCATCCACCTTTCATGAGCAATTTTTCTCTGTAGCATGTGATGCTGTTTGATAGCATCTACCCACAGGAGAACTTTCAAAATTGGAGTCATTTCCTCAGGCCCTGCCACTGCTTTATCAACTAAGTTTATGTCATATTTCTAAATCCTTTGTTGTCAATTTCCACAGTTGTCACAGTATCTTTACCAGGAGTGGGTTGCATCTCAAGAAACCACTTTCTTTGCTTGTCTGCAGGAAGCAGTTCCTCATCCACTGAGGTTTGATCCTGAGGTACAGCAGTTCAGTGATATCTTCAGGCTCCACTTCTGATTCTAGTTCTCGTGCTCTTCCCACCACACCTGCAGTTAATTCCTCCATTGAGGTCTTGAATCCCTCAAAATTACCTCTGAGGGTTGGAATCAGCTTCCAAACTTCTGTTAGTCTTGATATTTGACCTCTTCCCATGAATCAAGAATGCTCTTAAAGGCATCTGGAATGGTGAGTCCTTTCCAGAAGGTTTGCCCAGATCTGTCAGAGGAATCACTGTCTATTGTAGCTGTAGCCTTATAAAAGGTTTCTTCAGTTATAGGACTTGAAGGTCTAAATGACTGCATGATCCCTGGACTGCAGAATGGATGCTGTGTTAGCAGGCATGAAAACAACATTAATCTTATTGTCCATCCTCATCAGAGCTCTTAGCTGACTACATGTATTGTCAGTGAGCAGTCATATTATAAAAGAAATCTTTTCCTGAGCAGTAGGTCTTAGTAGTGGGCTTAAAATACTTAGTAAAATATGTTGTAAACAGATGTGCTGTCATCCAGGCTTTGTTGTTCCATTTCTAGTGCACAGGCAGAGTAGATTTAGCATAATTCTTAAGGGCCCTAGAACTTTTGGAGCAGTCAGTGAGCACCGGCCTCAACTTAGAGTCACCAGCTGCGTTATCCCCAAACAAAAGAGTCACCCTGTCCTTTAAATCTTTGCAGCCAGGTGTTGACTTCTCTCCAGCTATGAGAGTCCTAAAAGGCATCTTCCAGTGGAAGGCTGTTTCATCTACACTGAAAATCTCTGGTTCGGTGCATCCACCTTCCTGAACAATCTCAGCTGGCTCTTTTGGATAACTTGCTGCAGCTTCTGCATCAGCACTTGCTGCTTCTCCATCTGCATTTTCATGTTATGGAGACAGCCATTTTTTTTTTATATATAACAATTTATTTTGGTATCATTAACCTACAATTACATGAGCAATATTATGGTGATTAAACTCCCCCCTTCATCAGGTACCCCCCACCAACCCTATTACACTCACTGTCCATCAGCGTAGTGAGATGAGAATCACTACTTGTCTTTTCTGAGTTGTACAGCCCTCCCCGTGCCCCCCCCACCATATGTCTGTTAATCGTAAAGCCCCTTTTACCATCTTATCCCTCCCTTCCCACCCTTCTTCCCCAGTCCCTTTCCCTTTGGTAACTATTAGTCCGTTCTTGGGTTCTGTGAGTCTGCTGCTGTTTTGTTCCTTCAGTTTTGTTTGTTTTGTTTTTTTTTTCTTTGTTCTTATATTCCACATATGAGTGAGATCATTTGATACTTGTCTTTTTCGGCTTGACTTATTTCACTGAGCATAATACCCTCTAGCTCCATCCATGTTGTTGCAAATGGTAGGATTTGTTTTTTTCTTATGGCTGAATAATATTCCATTGTGTATATGTACCAC
>JAQQAC010018689.1:35395334-35417435 GCA_029783875.1 Phataginus tricuspis | reverse complement strand
TTTGGCTATTCGGGGTCTTTTCTGGTTCCATATGAATTTTAGAATTATTTGTTCCAGTTCATTGAAGAAAGCTGTTGGTAGTTTGATAGGGATTGCGTTGAATCTGTAGATTGCTTTAGGTAGTATTGCCATTTTGACAATATTGATTCTTCCTAGCCAAGAGCATGGGATGCATTTCCATTTGTTAGTGTCTTCCTTAATTTCTCCTAGGAGTGTCTTGTAGTTTTCAGAGTACAGGTCTTTCACTTCCTTCGTTAGGTTTATTCCTAGGTATTTTATTCTTTTAGGTGCAATTGTGAATGGAATTGTTTTTCTGATTTCTCTTTCTGTTAGCTCATCATTAGTGTATAGGAAAGCAACAGATTTCTGTGTGTTAATTTTATGTCCTGCAACTTTGCTGAATTCAGATATTAGTTCTAGTAGTTTTGGAGTGGAGTCTTTAGGGTTTTTTATATACACTATCATGTCATCTGCAAATAGTGACAATTTGACTCCTTCTTTACCAATCTGGATGCCTTGTATGTCTTTGTTTTGTCTGATTGCCGTGGCTAGGACCTCCAGTACTATGTTGAATAACAGTGGGGAGAGTGGGCACCCTTGTCTTGTTCCCGATCTTAGGTGAAAAGCTTTCATCTTCTCGCTATTAAGTATGATGTTAGCTGTGGGTTTGTCATATATAGCCTTTATGATGTTGAGGTACATGCCATCTATACCCATTCTGTTGAGAGTTTTAATCATGAATGGATGCTGAATTTTGTCAAATGCTTTTTCAGCATCTATGGAGATGATCATGTGGTTTTTGTTCTTCTTTTTATTGATGTGATGGATGATGTTGATGGATTTTCGAATGTTGTACCATCCTTGCATCCCTGGGATGAATCCCACTTGATCATGGTGTATGATCCTTTTGATGTATTTTTGAATTCGGTTTGCTAATATTTTGTTGAGTACTTTTGCTTCTACGTTCATCAGGGATATTGGTCTGTAATTTTCTTTTCTAGTAAGGTCTTTGCCCGGTTTTGGTATCAGAGTGATGCTGGCTTCATAGAAAGAGTTTGGAAGTATTCCCTCCTCTTCTATTTTTTGGAAAAGTTTAAGGAGAATGTGTGTTATTTCTTCTCTCTATGTCTGGTAGAATTCAGAGGTGAATCCATCAGGTCTGGGGGTTTTGTTCTTGGGTAGTTTTTTGATTACCGATTCAATTTCATTGCTGGTGATTGGTCTGTTTAGTTTTTCTGTTTCCTGCTTGGTGAGTCTTGGAAGGCTGTATTTTTCTGAGAAGTTGTCCATTTCTTCTAGGTTTTTCAGCTTTTTGGCATATAGATGCTCATAATATTCTCTTATAATTCTTTGTATTTCTGTGGGGTCCGTCGTCATTTTTCCTTTCTCATTTGTGATTCTGTTTATGTGTGTAGATTCTCTTTTTCTCTTAATGAGTCTGGCTAGGGGTTTATCTATTTTGTTTATTTTTTCAAAGAACCAGCATTTGTTTTCATTGATTTTTTTCTATTGTTTTATTCTTCTCAATTTTTTTATTTCTTCTCTGATCTTTATTATGTCTCTCCATCTGGTGACTTTGGGCCTCGTTTGTTGTTCCTTTTCCAATTTCAATAATTATGTCTTTAGATTGTTCATTTGGCAATGTTCTTCCTTCTTTAAATAGGCCTGGATTGCTATATACTTTCCTCTTAAAACTGCCTTTGCTGCGTCCCACAGAAGTTGTGGCCTTGTGTTGTTGTTGTCATTAGTCTCCATATATTCTTTGATTTCTGTTTTGATTTGGTCGTTAACCCATTGATTCATTAGGAGAATGTTGTTAAGTCTCCATGTATTTGTGAGCCTTTTTGATTTCTTCCTAAAATTCATCTCTAGTTTTATACCTTTGTGATCTGAGAAGTTGGTTGGTAGGATTTCAATATTTTTGAATTTACTGAGGTTCTTTTTGTGGCCTAGAATGTGGTCTATTCTGGAAAATGTTCCATGTGCACTTGAGAAGAATGTGTATCCGGCTGCTTTTGGGTGCAGAGTTCTGTAGATATCTGTTAGGACCGTCTTTTCTAGTTTGTTGTTCAGTGCCTCTGGGTCTTTACTTATCCTCTGCCTGGTTGATCTGTCCTTTGGAGTGAGTGGCGTGTTAAAGTCTCCTAAAATAATTGCATTGCTGTCCATTTCCTCCTTCACTTCTGTTAGTATTTGTTTCACATATGCTGACGCTCCTGTCTTGGGTGCATATATGTTTATAATGGTTATATCTTCTTGTTGGAATGACCCCTTTATCATTATGTAATGTCCTTCTTTATCTCTTGCTACTTTCTTCGTTTTGAAATCTATTTCATCTGATACAAGTACTGTAACTCCTGCTTTTTTCTCTTTGTTGTTTGCTTGAAATATTTTTTTCCATCCCTTCACTTTTAGTCTGTGTATATCTTTGGGTTTGAGGTGAGTCTCTTGTAAGCAGCATATAGATGGGTCTTGCTTTTTTATCCACTCTGTTACTCTGTGTCTTTTGATTGGTGCGTTCAGTCCATTTACATTTAGGGTGATTATTGATAGATATGTACTTATTGCCATTGCAGGCTTTAGATTCTTGGTTACCAAAGGTTCAAGGGTTGCTTCTTTACTATCTAAGAATCTAACTTAACTTTCCTGTTAAGTTATTGTGAACGCCGTCTGATGTTTCTTTATCTCTCCTTTCCTATTCTTCCTCCTCCTTTCTTTATATATTAGGTGTTTTATTCTTTGCCTTTAGTTAGTATTTGGATGGTCTCCTCTCTTTGCTATGATTTTATTTTCTCTGGTAACATCTTTTTAGCCTTAGGGGTGTTTCCCTCTAGAGCAGTCCGTTTAAGATATCCTGTAGTGGTGGTTTATGGGAGGCAAACTCTCTCAACTTTCTTTTGTCTTGAAATTGTTTAATCCCTCCGTCATATTTAAATGATAACTGTGCTGGATACAATATTCTTGGTTCGAGGCCCTTCTGTTTCATTATGTTAAATATATCATGCCGTTCTCTTCTGGCCTGCAAGATTTCTGTTGAGAAGTCTGATGACAGTCTGATGGGTTTTCCTTTTTAGGTGATCTTTTTTCTCTGTCTAGCTGCCTTTAATACTCTGTCTTTATCTTTGATCTTTGCCATGTTAATTATTATGGGTCTTGGTGTTGTCTTCCTTGGGTCCCTTGTGTTGGGAGATCTGTGGGCTTTTGTGGACTGTGAGACTATTTCCTTCCCCAGCATGGGGAAGTTTTCAGCAATTATTTCTTCAAAGACATTTTCTATCCCTTTTTCTCTCTCTTCTTTCTCTGGTACTCCTGTAATGTAATGTGAATATTGCTCCGTTTCGATTGGTCACACAATTCTCTTAATATTCTTTCATTGTTAGAGATCCTTTTATCTCTCTCTGCCTCAGCTTCTTTGTATTCCTGTTCCCTGTCTTGTATTTCCTTGATCGTGTCTTGAACCTGATTCAATCTGCTGTTGAGCCCGTCGATGGCTTGTCTCATTTCTGCATTGTCTTTCCTCATTTCCCTCACTTCCTCCCTCAGCTCTTGCACATTTTTCTGTAGATCCGTCAGCATGGCTATGACTTTTATTCTGAATTCTTTTTCAGGAAGACTGTGCATATCCATTCCTTCAGCTTCTTTCTCTGGGGTGGTGTTTGTGTGAAGCTTTGTCTTTATCATATTCTTCTGAGACAGCCATTCTTCTTTAAACTTCATGAACCAGCCTCTGCCAGCTTCAGACTTTTCTTCTGCAGCTTCTTTTTCCGCCTCATGGCCTTGCTCTCGATAAGATTGTTGTGGCTGGTTTGATTTTCTGTCCAGACTACTAGAACTTTCTCCATATCAGCAATAAGGCCGCTTCACGTTCATTCCTTCAGTAACTTTTCCTTCGTGTTCACAGTCTGGCCAACTGGTGCAAGAGGCCTAGCATTCAGCATGTCTCAGCTTCCGACACACTTCCTCATGGAGCTTAATCATTTTTAGCATTTGATCTAAAGTGAGAAATGTGTGACTCTTCCTTTCACTTGAACACCTGCTACGGTTGTTAACAGGCCTAATTAAGTGTTATGTCTCATGAAATAGGAGGCCCACGGAGAAAAGAGAGATTGGGGAATGGCCAGTTGGTGGAGCAGTCGGAACACATACCACGTTTATCAATTAAGTTCACTGTCTTGTATGGCTGTGGTTCGTGGCACCCCAGACAATTGCAATAGTAACATTGAAGATCACTGATCAGAGATCACCGTAACAAATGTAGTGGTAATGAAAAAGTTCAAATATTATGAGAATTACCAAATGTGATACAGAGAAACAACGAGCAGATGTGTTAGAAAAATGGTGCCAATAGACATCCTCAAAGCAGTGTTTCATTTTGTAGGTGTTTCCTAAGTGAAATGCAACAAAACCAGATGTGCCTGTACCAGAAGCCAGAGAAGCCAGTTGTCTGATGACCGTGCAGCCCTCCTGGCTTGAGCAGGAGTGGGAAGGGGCTGAGGAGGGGGCTTCTGCTGCTTGCCAACCTGTGTTTATGTGCTGGCTTGCATTGGCCACCTTAGCCCCCAGGCTTTGCTTCTCCTGTCTGTGGAGCTGGGGTCACAACTGGAACCCCTTTCCGATCTTGGTTCCCAAGCTCTTAAGCAGCAGCTGCCCCAGAAGCACATGACCAGTGCTGCTTAGAAAAGCCCTTTGCGAGGACCTGGTGTCAACTGGTTTGCAGAGGCCACCTGTGCTATCTGGTGACTGAGATGCTTAGATCCCTTGTGTCTTGGTTCCTGAGGTCCACGAGTGGTCTGTTTACCCCTTGGCACCCTACTGCCTTTGCAGGCTGCTCTCTGCTTGTTAGCAGCTTTGCCCATGGGCAGGGGTCAGAAGAGCAGGGGGCTACCCAGCCTACGTTGCTCCCACCCGCTGTGTACTTCCCTCCGCATGTCTTTTCACATCCACAACAGTAGCTACAGAAACGGGCTAGAGAACACTGGGAGTGGACACATTCTCAGCTCCAGGAGGAAAGGCATCCAAATGAGTTTACTTGATTACCTGTTCTCACCCATTCTTCATCAAGTTTCTCTGGCTCTGAGTGAAGGTGCCCACTGCCCTGCAGACCTGATGTCCCAACAACCTGGGATTAGCTGAGAGCATTTTTCCTCCGCCGAACTGGTGTGCTCCCCTGCTGCCAGCAGAGAGCTGTGGTTTTGCACAGCAACCAGGAGGCCTGCAGTTCGGAGATCTGAGAAATCGGGGAGCAGGAAAATAGCACCAAAGACTTGCTTCAGCCTCTGATGCATAAGGGCTAGATGCCTGCGTGGGTTTGCAGGGGCCAGTGATGGCTCCTGTCCTGCCTGGCCTCGTGAGCAGTGGCTAAGGTCTCTGCATAGCCAATGAAGAACGGTGGGACGGCTTGGCGTCCTGACTAAGGAGGGCTCCGGGAGGCAGTGTGAACAGTATAGAACCGCTTCCTCCCTGAGGGCCGCACTGCTGCCATTGCAAAGGGGCAGAGCTGCTGTGGTGGGGGAGGGGAGCAAGGTCTTTACGAGGATCCTGTCTGAAGGGAGAATGTGAAGGACAAGCAGGTTTTAGAAGAGGATTTGGGGATGGATGGAGAAGACAAGGTCAGTTAAGTTAGGGATACTTGCAGGATGTCCAAGTAGAGATAATCAAGTTAGCAGTGATATGAGTCTTTAGCTCTGGGGAAGAAAAAGTTGGGTATCATCAGTATATCAGTGACTGTTGAAGTCAGGAAAGTAGATGAGCTTGTCCAGAATGACTGTACAGAGCAAACTTCAGAGGTTCCAGGACAGGCCAAGTTGGCCAATAGGCCAAGGTCATGGAAGAGCATCAGGAGCTCTGGAGGTAACAGCGTGTGAGCCCAAGGGGTGCAGTAAATGAGTGCTAGGAGGAGGGCATGGCCCAGAGGCCATGGTGGCCACAGCTGTCTGAGTGAAACGGTGAGGTGAGACCCAGGCTGGATTGGCTGAGGAGCAAATGGAAAGTAAAAGATTGTGGGAAAAGCTGTACAATTCCTGGAGGGGTGTGCTTGAGGAGGAGGAAGGTGGTAGCTCGTGGGGTGAATAATGGATACAAAGGAGGATTTTAAGAAGATGGGGAAGTCAAGTCTCTTTTAGTGTTGGTGGGAAGGAGCAAAAGAGGGATAAGAACCAGAGCCAGGTGGGGTGCCACCTTGGTGCAGGGGTACAGCTGGGAGGATGTCGAAGGGCAGGATGGGTACAGAGGCAGGAGGTTCGCCAGCATGGAATATGGATCATGGAATGCACCTTCTCTGGATTAAAGTGATATCTGGTGCACGGAGCTCGTATGGTACATTAGAGGCTTTTTTTTTGTTGTTTTTTTTGTATCATTAATCTACAATTACATGTGCAACATTATGGTTACTAGACTCCCCACATCATCAAGTCCCTGCCATGTACCCCATATTAGAGGCTTTTTTTTAGTGGGGGGTGATTTCAAGATGAGCTGGCGAGGGGAGCTGAAGGGTATCAGGCAGTGTTTAGGACTTGGGCATAGAGGTACCAGTAGGCCTGGTATTGTGACTTTTTCCCCTTAGTAATGCTCAGCAGTTTAGGTTCAGGCATGGGGAAAGCAGAGATTTAGAATTTAGACTAAGAAAGAAAAAACAGACCATGGACTTGATATGGCAACAATAGGGGTATTTGATGAAGGAGGTGGAAAACCCAGGGACCTACTGAGGTCCAAGAATGTGATTGTGGGGGATGGTGGATAGAGAGTGAGGTGCTTCTGAGCTCATGGTTCAGAGGAAGAACAGATGCAGATGACAAGGTCCAGCATGTGAATAACATGGGGAAGAGGCAAAAGATGCGGACCTGGGTTAGAGGGACAGTGAACCAGGGCCAGACCGCAGAGTCAGCTAGGGAGCTTACCCCGCCCTGCTGTGCCACGCAGCCTAGCCTTCAGTCTCTTCTCTGACCATATTCGATCTGTGAGGTGTAGTACTCATAGTTTCACTTAAAGGCTCCTCGTGAGAGCTGCACAGCATCTGGCACAAAGAAAACGTTTTTTAAAGGTAGCTATTGATACTTTTCTGAACTTTAAAAGCATCTTATGAAAAATTCCAGTGTACACAAAAGGAGTCTAATATCATTGTTCCAGTTGCTCTCGCTGCAGAAAAACCACCCCAAAATTGAATGGCTTACAACAACAATTACTTTATTGCCCCTCACAGTTTCTGTGGGTAAAGAATTTAGAAAGGCACCAGCTGCTTTGGTTCTGTCTCAGGGTCTCTCATGTGGCTGCAGGGATGTGCTGAGCCTGACCACTGGGGGCGGCGAGCAGCAGGGACTGGCTCATTATGTGCCACCCCTCTGCCTGCACAACTTCTCTGCATGTCTGTCCGTCTCTCCTGTCTTCTGTTAGCTAAACGCTTTGCCCTTAGCACTGGGATGATATAAATATAAATACTTAATATAAATATTGTTTACTGTTGACCCAAGTCATATATTATGATCACGTTTCCTTTCTTTACCTTTTTACTTTTTCGGGAGTTCATAATTGCCATATCTTCTCATTTGCTAACCCTCTCACAACTTTTCTTGTATTCTTTGTTTCCTCCAAGTTTGTTTGTGCATTAGTGTATATGTGTTTGTTTTAGTCTGTCTTGCATGTTATATTAAGTGAGAGGCACTGAGACATAATGTGTCCAGTCAGAAAACAGGACCTGGCATGTAGTAAGTCTTGATAGTTGACAGCTATTACTTTTATTATTGCTTGCTGGCAGCTTTCCTCAAATGGCAGACCGTGGCTGTCCATTCTTAAGAGTAAGCCTGGTTGGACACCTACAGTCCATGTGCTTTGTTCAAGCATGAGTGCCTTTGAGAAGCCATCAGATGACCATCTGACTTTTTAGGTAGAGAACTCTAGAGATCAATTTCTGCAAAATTTTTTGTTCTTTGCATTCAGATTTTTCAGAAAAAGATCTTTAGGCGGCGCCATGGGGCTGTGCGTCTAGCTGCTAGTCTCCTGGCTAGGGCAGGGGAAGGCAGTTGAGGAATTGCACCTACTGTCCATGGACTTTGATGTGTTTTCCTGATGGCGTTGATCTCACAGTTGTCCACAGATCTGGAACTTCCCTCTCCTGTTCAGTTTCTGCAGTGAGCACTTTCCTGGTGTTCTGGTTGAAGGTCAGAGAATGTGGGGGTCCTAATACTTCTCATACAGAGTTTCCGATAATTTCTAAAGGGCCCTGACTTCTGAGTCCAGCACTTTGATGCCTCCAGTTTCTGGTCTTTGGAGTTCCACTGGACAAATACACTAACTTCTCCTTAGTGTGCCTCTCTGTAAAAGGCTAATTTTGACTTTGTCCCCTCTGCTAGGTCATTAACCATTCTTCATCCACTACTTTATAAATTGTGGTTCAAGAGTACAGATAATCAAATATTTGTAAGTCTACACTGATATAAATAAATGACTGAATAAATAAATGGGTGCAAACCGGCAAGTCTCTGGTACAGGAGAATTCCAAAAAATTCGTGTAGATGCACTGCCCTCATGGAGGTAGGTCATACCTCTACTGCTTAAATGTGAGCTAGGCCCTGTGACTTTTTTCCACAGGGTACAGTATGGTGAGGTGGGGGGACATAACTTCAAGGTGGAAGCCCTTTCAAACAAAGCAGTATGGTCAAGGTTCACATCCATAGCGATGTTGTGTTCATAGTATATCACCTTCATATGATGTGATGCGAATGACCCTTTACCTCTGTGGTCTTTTCCCAAAAAACAGAGTACCCTGGAGTAATCATGATAAAAAGTATCAGGCTAATCACAGTCGATGGATAGTCTACAAAATACTGGGCCAATAATCTTCAAAACTACCTTTAATAATAGCAGAAGGGTGTGGGGTATATAGAACTCTGTATTGTCTTCTCAGTAATTCTGTAAATCTAAAACTTCTAAAATATACTTTTGAAAAATCAGTTTAAAATCCTGTTTATAGTCAAAAATATTATTAAGCCTGGGTCATCTATTCTGGAAACTTCTAGTATTTGAATCTTTATAGGGATTTACAGTCCATAGGGCATCAGCTAGAGCCGACATGAAAAGATCCATGTTGGGGACCTTTCTCTTCTTTGGTAGTAAGATATGCACATATCAGAACCCTACTAAATACCTGTTTCCTCAGTATCTCATGTCAGCATAAATAAACTAACTTCTCTGAGGTTACCTTCCAGAATTGTTGGGGGTTTGGGGGGAATGTACAGATAATCTGTTTTCTTAGCTGTGGAGGTTGTGCTTGTCTCCTGTCCAGCTGAAGGAGAGTGGCTGGGGCTCTCACTCTGCCATTGTGAAACTGGACGTCTCTTAATGGCTGTTTTCTCCTTTGGCGTTCCCATAGTATAATGAGTGGAAATACCCACATTTTTTCTAGGAACAGCTTATAACCAAGGAAAGGATATTTACTTCGTGTAATCTATTTTTCAAAGCCTTCTGATTTCTTAGTGTTCTTGCACATTGCAGCAAATTGGGTCTGTATCTCTGGGAAGTTGTGCTATAATGGAATCTTATTGGTTCCTTTTAGAGTATCTTGAGTGAGTTATTTTTCATTTGTCAAAAATGTGTATCTGCTTCTGTTCACTTACATCATCCCAAATGGCTTTTCTATAACTTCTTCTGCATCTGCTTGACATATGAAAATAATAGTCTCCCCTACAGATTTGGAAATTTCAAAAAACATTTCCATGTCCAACATTAGTTGATTAACATCACACTATATAAATAATAGTAACTAACACTTGTTGGGCACTTACTGTGAGTCAGCCACTGTTCTAAGAGATTTGCATGTATTCATTGACAACCTCCCCACGAATAAGTGTTGTTACAATATGCAGAGAAAACTGAAACACGAAGTGACGTTACTGGGCCAGGTGATACAGAGTGGCAGAGCTGGTGTCCAGACTCACGTTTGGCTTCAGACCTTTCATTCTGAATATCTCTGCTTCTTTTTAAGTTTCATTCAGTAGGTCTTACCAGAAATTAAGGTGTTTCTTTAGTAAGAATTGTCTGAAAGTCCACATTTCATTGACAAATAACCTGTCACCAGTCCTGTTGAGCAGTTTTTCACAGGTACAGTACAGGGGGTGAAATAAGCAAAGATGGAGTTGGGGAGGTGACTGTCCTAATGAAATATAAACACTAAGGTATGTGTGACTTGACTCTTGTAATCAGAATTAATAGTTTAAGTGTGGCAGCTTTTATTTCTGGTGATGTCCATTTAATCTGCTCTAAAAGTAGAGCTTACCAAAAATCACTTATGTCCTCTGTAATACTGTAAAATTCCTAAAGGCAGAATGCTTTTTAAAAATCCATTTAAAAATTGTTCACGTCATTTACTATAGTTCCTAACAGAGCAGATACATCTTAATCCTTAATGGAATAAGGTGGGATATGTAATAGTGGTTCAGTATCTCTTGAGTGGATGGTCTTATACTATACCCATTGTAGTACCATTGACAGAGAGGAAGGACTTCAAGTGGACATATTCAGTGACTTGTTTTTACTAGTAGGTTAGGAATCTGATTTTTTTTCTCCCTGTGTTTTCTACAGAATACTTCAGACTTTGTGCAGGAAATTAAGACTTCCTGAAACTTTCCATTTCCATCAGTTAGCACACCTAACACCAGGCTTTGTTGGTGCTGATCTGATGGCCCTGTGCCGCGAGGCAGCCATGTGTGCGGTCAACAGGGTCTTAATGAGGCTACCAGGGCAGCAGAAGAAAGATCCTGAGATGGGAGGTTTGCTGTCTGAAGGAGGCTGGGAAGGTACAATCGGAACTGAGCGTGCTTCTAAAACACAGGTGCTTCCTCTTCAGGCGTCTTTATCTGCCCTTTAAATGTTTGTAGTATGTGTCATCTTACATGTGAGAAGTGTTAATATTGTTGAGGTTTATGATTTTGTTTTATTGGCATTTTATCTTGAGAGTAATTATCAGTTACACCCAGAATGTCTACAATTTCAAAAGTGCAAGTTGTTCTATTTAGTTGATTCTGAATGAATTCCTTTTATAGAAAATGATTATGAAATTCTAAAGCCATAATTGGCAGACTAATGGTCCACCTCCCACTGCCTGTTTTTGTAAGTTAAATCATATGGGAACACAGTTGTGCTCACTTCCCCATCCTGTCTGCTCTGTTCACAGCTCACAGCAGCTTTCATAGGAGTCCCTGTAGCAGAGGCCATGCAGCCTGCTGTGCCTGCAGTGTTTACTCTCCGGCTCTGGTACAGCAGGTTAGAGCGTTGACGTTTAGTTACGTTTCCTCATTCCTTTCTGGAGGTAGTCTGCCGATAGTCTGCTGATGCAGTGCTGGCCTTGTCCCTTGCTGCGGATGGCTCTGGAGGACAGCCCTGTGAATATGACACGGATCTTTATCAGTCCAAGATCAGTTTTAAAATTTTGAGTTTTGTGAGCCATGAAAACTTGGCAACATTTATATGGCATTTTATGGTTTGCACAGGGGGCTTCTATGTATTATATATTTGGCCCATACAACTGTCAAGGAGATACTACTTTCCCGTTTTGTAATCAGAGACTTAAGTTGAAGACTTGCTCAAGGCCACACGGCTCTACTTTCAAAACCAGATACTTAGCTCCATGTCTTTGTTTTCAGATCATTTGTTTTTTCTTACTCATTTGGAACCACAGTTATATCTGTTAAAAATCTTGACTCTTCTTTTATAGTACTGCATATAAATTCAGAATTGGGTTGCTCAGAATTACTTTTTGCCTGTCCTGTTTTCTTCACAAAGCAAGAAATCTACCTTTGAAATTCAGGATTCAATAGGATTAGAAATTGTGTGCTTTCTGTGTAGCTATTAAACCATCAAGGGTTGTACAAAACTATATTACAAAACTACAGTTGCCCCTTGAATAAGACAGGTTTGAACTCTGCAGGTCCGTTTACATGCATTTTTTTTTCAATAAACATTGGACAATTTTTTACAGCTTTGTGGTAATTTGAAAAAATAATTTCTGTTCTCTAGCTGACTATTGTGAGAATACAGCATATAATAAATACATAGAACACTGAAAGTATTTGTTAAAGACTTTATGTTATTGGTAAGGCTTACCATCAACAGTAGGCTATCAGTAGTTAAATTTTGGGATAGTCAAAAGTCATACACAGATTTTTGCATGGAGAAGTCAGCACCCTTAATTCCTTTAAGCATCAACTGTATACTGCCACCAGAGTAACTTAGTTTTAGTTTCATCAAAATTCACCTGCTTCTTGAATATTTATAAATGAAAATGGGAATACATGATTGTTAAATGAATATTTGTTAACTGCTTATGTTCGCTATTGCTAGCTCTGTTATAGTATACAAAAATCATTCTGTATTTGTGTATAGTTGGTATACCTTTCCTTGGCCAAATCAAATAATCCATTCAGAGTAAAGTGAACAACTTACATTAATGGAGAAAATTACAATACTCAGAAGTTCACACCAGCTTACAGAAATATTGCGGTAATAATTTTTTTAAGTACAAAAAGTAACTTTTTCAGCAAACTTCATGGTTTTCTTTATTTTCCAATTACTCCTTTTAAGGATGAATTGCAGAGGCTTCTGGGGTTGCTTAGGAGCCGAGACCCCCTCTCCGAGGAGCAGCTGCAAGGACTGTGCATTGAATTGAATGATTTCGTTGTTGCTCTGTCCTCAGTCCAACCCTCCGCCAAAAGGGAAGGCTTTGTCACTGTCCCCAGTGTGACATGGGCAGATATTGGTGCCCTGGAAGATATTAGAGAAGAGCTCACCATGGCGATATTGGTAGGTGTATCTGTGCTGAATAGCGTTGGTATGTGATGGATAAACACCCACCCACGTGTCCTGGGTTGTATATCTAAATTGACATGACTGTTGTATAGGTTCTATTGTATTATTACTAAGCCCCCAGCAGTGGTTTTTTCATTCTTCTGAGATTTGTTTTAGACTTACTCTTTTTGTTTGGTGCTTGGATTCTGTGGCAGTGAGTTTTTTTTAAGTTTTGGTTTCAGCCAGGACCAAACTGTATGAGAAATACCTTTTGAACACTTAGAAGGGCCAAAACAATTTTTATGCCCATGAAACTTTGTACTGATTTCCATTTACTCTTACTTTTCCATGTTACATAGTCATTTATGACGTATGATCCATTTAGAGGTGTGTGTAACTACTGAAAGAGAAAATACATGGAGATTCCAGTGACCAGGTATCTTTGGCTTTGGACTATATACATTACTGCTGCTTCTGATTTCTTAAAGGACGGCATTGCCTAAAATACTTATAACCTGGGAATTAAGATAGTTTAAAAAATCTTGATATTAAACTGTTGAAATATTTTATATCAAATATTAAACTTCACATTTAAAATGTTTTCACAGTTTTAAGTATGAATTCTCCAAAAGTGGTGATTTTCAGGTTCTCACTATATATCTTGTGCTTGGATAGGGTAAGCACGTTATACAGGCACTGCCCTCATCTGTAGGCCTCATAATTGGTGTTGGAATGGTGCATAAGGAGATAATTTGAATATGCAGTATCAAGTGGACATTGGTAACGGACTGCTCTCGGGATTTTTTTCCAGGCACCAGTACGTAACCCGGATCAGTTCAAAGCACTTGGATTGGTGACTCCAGCTGGCATCCTCCTTGCTGGTCCTCCTGGCTGTGGGAAAACTCTACTGGCAAAGGTCTAGTGCAGCTGCGTGTGTTTCGTTCCTCACTCAGGATAACATGAATATACCGAAATATTCAGAGTGAGGTGTTTTTGCCCACTTTCTCTTAGAAGTTCATTTTAGCAAGACTGACAGTTTTCTTTAGGAAAGTTTCCCACTTTTAACTACAAAAGGTACTTCATTGGAAATTTGGCAAAGAAAAAGAATTTCAAAATCAACCATAAACCCTTCAGTTGTAACACAGTAATGATCTGTTTTCTGTGTGGTGTAGAGTGTGGCATTTCAGTGAGTTCATTGCACAGTTATAGTTTATAGCTGACCTTGTTTCTGCTTTCGTGTAATTATTATAACAATTATTTTCTTCTATGTTCCTTACAACTGTTATTATTAAAAATTGTTTTTTTCTATAAGAAAATATACATAAGCAAAAGGGAAAAGCATTACTCATAATCGCCTCACTATTGCCTGCTACTAACCATGTGTTCCTTTTGTTGCCAAGCCTTCCAGATGTTCTTCTATACATCCATATCAAGATAACATAACTTTTACACATACATTCTTTTTTATTATTAAGGTATTATTGATATACACTCTTACGAAGGTTTCACGTGAAAAAACAATGTGGTTACTACATTTACCCATATTATCAAGACCCCACCCATACCCCAATGAAGTCACTGTCCATCAGTGTAGTAAGATGCCACAGGTTCACTATTTGCCTTCTCTACACATACATTCTTACAAATATAATGTTTTTCTTTTTTTATATGGTGTTTTGTCTTTTTTTTTTCTTAAGGTATTATTGAAAGACACTCTTATGAAGGTTTCACTTGAAAAAACAATGTGGTTACTACATTTACCCATATTATCAAGTCCCCACTCATACCCCAATTCAGTCACTGTCCATAAGTGTAGTAAGATGACACAGATTCACTGTTTGCCTTCTCCATGCTACACTGTTTTCCCCGTGATTCCCCACACCATGTGTACGAAACATAATACCCCTCAATCCCCTTCTCCCACCCTCCCCTTTGGTAACCACTACTTTCTTCTTAGAGACTCTGAGTCTGCTGCTATTTTGTTCCTTCAGTTTTGCTTCATTGTTATACTCCACAAATGAGGGAAATCATTGGGACTTGTCTTTCTCCACCTGGCTTATTCCACTGAGCATAATATCCTCCAGCTCCAACCATGTTGTTGCAAATGGCAGGATTTGTTTCCTTCTTATGGCTGAATAGTATTCCATTGTGTATATGTACCACTTCTTCTTTATCCATTCATCTACTGATGGACACTTAGGTTGCTTCCATATCTTGGCTATTGTAAAAAGTGCAGCAATAAACATAGGGGTGCATGTGTCTTCTTGAATCTGAGAACTTGTATTCTTTGGGTAAATTCCAAGGAGTGGGATTCCTGGGTCAAATGGTACTTGTATTTTTAGTTTTTTGAGGAACCTCTATATTGCTTTCCTCAATGGTTGAACAAGCTTACATTCCCACCAGCAGTGTAGGAGGGTTCCCCTTTCTCTGCATCCTTGCCAGCATTTGTTCTTAGTCTTTTGGATGGTGGCCATCCTTACTGGTGTGAGGTGATGTCTCATTGTGGTTTTAATTTGCATTTCCCTGATGATTAGTGATGTGGAGCATCTTTTCATGTGTTTGTTGGCCATCTGAATTTCTTCTTTGGAGAACTGTCTCTTCATATCTTCCACCAGTTTTTTAATCGGGTTATTTGCTTTTTGGGTGTAGAGGCGTGTAAGTTCTTTATATATTTTGGATGTCAACCCCTTGTTGGATATGTCATTTACAAATATATTCTCCCATGCTGTAGGATGCCTTTTTGTTCTGCTGATGGTGTCCTTTGTCATACAGAAACTTTTCAGTTTGATGTAGTCCCATGAGTTCATTTTTGCTTTTGTTTCCCTTGCTTGAGGAGATGTGTTCAGGAAGAAGTCGCTCATGCTTATATTCAGGAGATTTTTGCCTATGTTGTCTTCTAAGAGTTTTACGGTTTCATGACTTACATTCAGGTCCTTGATCCATTTCGAGTTTACTTTTGTGTATGGGGTTAAACAATAATCCAGTTTCATTCTCTTACATGTAACTGTCCAGTTTTGCCAACACCAGCTGTTGAAGAGGCTGTCATTTCCCCACTGTATGTCCATGGCTCCTTTGTCATATATTAATTGACCATAACCATATATGATTGGGTTTATATCAAGGCTCTCTAGTCTGTTCCATTGGTCTATGGGCATATGGTATTTCTTTTTATTTATTTATTTTATTTTGGTATCATTAATATACAGTCACATGAGCAACATTGTGGTTATTAGATTCCCCCATTATCAAGTCCCCACCACATACCCCATTACAGTCACTGCCCATCAGCGTAGTAAGATCTATAGAGTCACTACTTGTCTTCTCTGTGTTATACTGCCTTCCCTGTGCATCCCCTTACCCCCCAGTGTTATGTGTGCTAATTGTAATGCCTCTTATTCCCCTTATCCCTCCCTCCCCACCAACCCACCCTTCCCAGTCCCTTTCCCTTTGGCAGCTGTTAGTCCATTCTTGGGTTCTGTGAGACTGCTGTTGTTTTGTTCCTTCAGTTTTTTCTTTGTTCTTACACTCCACACATGAGTGAAATCATGTGATACTTGTCTTTTGTGCTTGGCTTATTTCACTGGGCATAATACCCTCTAGCTCCATCCATGTTGTTGCAAATGGTAAGATTTATTTTCTTGTGGCTAAATAATACTCCATTGTTTATATGTACATTTTTTTAAAATAATTTATTTTAGTATCAATCTACAATTACAAGTGCAATATTATGGTGCTTAAACTACCCCCTTCATCAGGTCCCCCCCACCAACCCCATTACAATCACTGTTATCAGCATAGTGAGATGCTATAGAGTCACTACTTGTCTTCTCTGAGTTGTACAGTCCTCCCCGTGCCCCCCCACCTTATGTCTGCTAATCGTAATGCCCCTTTTACCCTCTTATCCCTCTCTTCCCGCCCTTCTTCCCAGTCCCTTTCCCTTTGGTAACTATTAGTCCGTTCTTGAGTTCTGTGAGTCTGCTGCTGTTTTGTTCCTTCAGTTTTTTTCTTTGATCTTATACTCCACATATGAGTGAAATCATTTGATACTTGTCTTTTTCGGCTTGGCTTATTTCACTGAGCATAATACCTTCTAGCTCCATCCATGTTGTTGCAAATGGTAGGATTTGTTTTCTTCTTATGACTGAATAATATTCCATTGTGTATATGTACCACTTCTTTATCAATTCATCTACTGATGGACACTTAGGTGGCTTCCATTTCTTGGCTATTGTAAATAGTGCTGCGATAAACATAGGGGTGCATGTGTCTTTTTCAGACTGGGCTGCTCCACTCTTAGGGAAAATTCCTAGGAGTGGGATTCCTGGGTCAAATGGTATTTCTATTTTGAGTTTTTTGAGGAACCTTCATACTGCTTTCCACAATGGTTGAACTAATTTGCATTCCCACCAGCAGTGTAGGAGGGTTCCCTTTTCTCCACATCCTCACCAGCATTTGTTGTTGTTTGTCTTTTGGCTTTTGGATGTTGTCCATCCTAACTGGTGTGAGGTGGTATCTCATTGTGGTTTTAATTTGCATTTCTCTGATGATTAGCAATTTGGAGCATCTTTTCACACATCTTTCCACTGGTCTATGGGTCTGTTTTTGTGCCAGTACCAAATAGTCTTGATTACTGTGGCTTTGCAGTAGTGCTTGAAGTTGGGAAGCATAATCCCCTCTGCTTTTTTTCCAACATAAGTATTTTTAATGCCTGCATAGTGTTTTACCATAAAGATGTTCTATAATTTATGGAAATGATCCCCTTATTAAAACCACACTACATTGAACTACCCTGTACTAACATTTGGTCCTTGACTGATAATGTTATTAAGATGTATTCCTTCGTAGTATTTTGATAAAATAAATGCATGTTTTTAAAGCTTTTGATCCTTACCATGTAAGTACCTTCCAGATAGTTTGTGCTGGTTTTTACCCTTGTCTGTATGGGATGAGTATCTGCTGTCCCTCACCCTAAATTAGCAGTATCAATTAATGTTGTTAGTATTTGACAGCCAGATAGATAAAAACCATATCTTACAGTTATTAAGCTGCATTTTAAAAATTACTAGTGGGTTTTTTTAACATATGTTTATTGGTTCTTTTCTTTGTGAATTTTCTGTTTATGTCCTTTACCTATGTTTCTGTTGACATGCATGTGCTTTTCTTTCTTGCTTGTAATCACTCTCAGTATATTACCATTGTTGTGTTTGTAAATATGTTTATCATATTTTATCATTGATAAGATTTTTGACACATTGCTTTTTTGTGGTTTTTTTCTTCCATATTTATGTGGGCAAATTTCTCAATCTTTTTGTGATTTTTTTTCTTCCCTTTGGAAGCATGCTTATTAGAACCATCTTCTCTGCCTATTTGCTGTCATTTTTTAATGTCTGTATGATACTCCATCTATACTTTAATCTTTAGGAAGTTTTAAAAATACTTGGATTACTTGAATTAAAATTAATGATTTTTTATAAGTACCACAGCAGCCAATAATTTTTGACTCTTCCATAAATATCAAATATCCACAGTGCCATTTATTAATGTGTATATATATATAAATGCTGATGTATATGTACATATACATTATATATATGTAAATTTTTTAAAGCTTACTTTTACTTGAGTGTAAATTTTCTTGCTTAAAGCTTCCAATACTGTTACCAGGCATTGCTGTAAAGGAGTTTTGGAACAAACAAGGGAGAATTGCTTGTCTACATTTTTTTACAACAGTTTTAGAAAAACATAGCCAGAAAGAAGGTCCTGAATACTAATATGCAACTTCACCAGCTGGGTGGGGTTCCCTCACCTAGGTGCCTTGGGGTGTTTGTTTTTTAATTTGTTACATCTATACCTTTGTTCAGTCCTGGTCATAGCAAAAAGGAGGTTCTTGGATAATTGGAAATCTATAGGTGATGTTAAATCATAGATCAAATTTTTCTTCTTTTCCTTCCCCATCCCCACAAGTTGCCAGCTGTTTGGTTTAGTCAGATTTCTGGTATCTGATCATTTGGAGCAGGGAATCTTACCTAGGATTCCATGGATGGACTTCACAACACACTGAATCCAGGAATCCAGGCAATAATACTAAGTGTGTATGTGTTCCTCCAGGGAGAGGGTTCACCACTTTGATCAGATCTCTATACTAGGTAGATGACCATGTGCCTGAGAAACAAGAAGTAATAGAAAATGTCTTTGAATGGCAAAAGCAAATTGTTACTGTGGTAATAAGGTTGTGGAATCACTTATCAGTCAGAACCTGACAACTTAGAATTGGATATAAAATTAAGATTTTGGCTGATCTGGTTATTTTGTTTACTCATAATATTTTTCTAAGCATTATCATGTAGTTAGATGTGATTACTGGAGCCGACATGGAAATTTGATGACTTAATGATAATTTGATGGCTTAATTTATTGAAAATTGATGGCGTAGTAGGAAGGAAACTGAAAAGTAGCAAAACCATTTAAGTCATCTGGAACTATATAGTACGGAAGCACTAGCTCCTAATACTGAGTATAAGATTGATGATGCTATCTATGAAAAAAAATTATGTTCACTTCATTTAGAATACAAAGAACATTTCCAATAATTTCAGGAACTTCTGGGGGTTAAAAGGGTAAATCATAGTTGTCTGGCATTTGGTGTTGAAACTCTAAAGTGGTTGAGTCATACTTTATTAGATGTGTTCCCTGACCCTCCTCTGCTGAGTGTGCAGTGGGAGGAAGGACCATTCTGTGAGCGCAGCAGCAGGCGAGACAGATTGAGAGCTGTGGTCCATGTCCTGAGCAAGTCTCGCAAAGCAGAGCATGCATGTGTTCATTTGTTCCCCAGATATTTACCGAATTACTCATTCTTTGCAGAAATTGTTTGAGGTGCCAGGGCTAAACTAGTGAGTGAGTTACCTACTCTAATGGAATTTATTGTGTCTGGAAGAGGCAGGCATTAAACAAGACGATGAAATTGAAGATTCAGCTTAGTTTTGATGGAAATAGATTTTGTGATTCATTGATTGGGAGGTGGCTCTTTTAGGATTTTGTTCCACGGGTTATTTACCGGAGTCCTGAAGGTAGTCCTGAAAGCCTAGCTAGTACCAGGAGAGTCAGGAAAGAGGGGGAGGGTCTCCCAGGCAGAGAGAGCAAAAGTTCCAGAATCCCTGAAAGGGGTGTCCTCTCTGAGTGCGAGAACCAGATGAAGAGCCAGAGGTTGGACGAGGTCCCCAAATACAAGCTTGTGAGCCCTGGTGAATAATTTAAATTGTGCTCAAAGATAAATAAGAAATCTAGTAAAATGATACAATCTGATTTACATTTTTAAAAGGTACTCTGTTGTGTGAAGGGATTGAGGGAAAGCAAGAATGCAACGAAACCAGTCAGGGTTGTTTGGTTTGGTTTGTTTGGATGACCAGGCAGGAGGTGATGGTGATGTAGGTGCAGGTGGTGGTATAGCGGAGGAATAGAAAGTGCAAGATTCACATATATTTTATCATTTTAGCTAACAGGACTTGCAGATGGATTGGGTGACATGTCGGGACAAGGGACCAATGGACCAATGGACATGCCAATGTTTTGGCCTGAAAACGATTTACTGAGATAGGGAGGAATGGAGCTGGGGGGGTGGGGGGTGGAAGGAGATGAGAGATTCAGGAGTCCTGTTTTGGAAATGATAGAGTTGGAATACCTATAAGAACCCAGTGGAGATGCTGAGAAAGGTGTTGACTAGATCATGAGTTCATATTTAGGTTCTAAGAATAGGAGGGAAGGCTGTTCCCAGATCATTTTAAAATTCAGGGTGCTTATATGCAGATTTCATCTCTACGGTGGATTCTTCTCCACACAGAACTGCAGGTTCCTCCTTTGTTATTTATTCTCTTCGGCTTTGAACTATGCAGTTTAATGTTTGTTTACTAAAAATAATCTATAAATATTGACTCCTAGTATAAGACTGATACTAATTTTTTTTTATTTGGGTTTATAAAGGAATGAATGATTGCTTTCGCTGGGCAAGGCATTTTTTGATACAGAGATTAAGGTTTCACAGGAATTCCAAGCTGGGGCTACAAATGTATTTATGTAAGCATGTTTATATAAACATTTGTATCTAATTTCAAGTCTGAGTAATTCTTAGACTATTTTAGGTTAACATTTGGTTTTCTTTTTATCCATTTCTCCTTTCCCCATTTGTCTCTCTTAGTAAGAAAGAGGCAACTATAAAAAGAAGGAAATAGAATGCCACAAAAAGTCCTTGCATTGTTACAAATTATTACTATTATTTTATTGTATGTTTGTCTTACTTGTGTCTTTTTGTTTCTTACTAGGCTGTTGCAAATGAGTCTGGACTAAATTTTATATCTGTCAAGGGCCCCGAATTACTAAATATGGTAAGTTGTTCTGGCATTAGCCATTATTTTAGTTTAGTTTAGTTTAGTTTAGTTTAGTTTAGTTTAAATTTATTTATTTATTTTTACAATTTATTTTGGTATCATTAATCTACAGTTACCTGTGCAATATTATGGTGATTAAAGTACCCCCTTCATCAGGTCTCCCCCACCAACCCCATTACACTCACTGTCCATCAGCGTAGTGAGATGCTATAGAGTCACTACTTGTCTTCTCTGAGTTGTACAGCCCTCCCCGTGCCCCCGCTACCTTACGTCTGCTAATCGTAATACCCCTTTAACCCTCTTATCCCTCCCTTCCCACCCATTTTCCTCAGTCCCTTTCCCTTTGGTAACTGTTAATCCGTTCTTGGGTTCTGTGAGTCTGATGCTGTTTTGTTCCTTCAGTTTTTTTCTTTGTTCTTATACTCCACATATGAGTGAAATCATTTGATACTTGTCTTTTTCGGCTTGGCTTATTTCACTGAGCATAATACCTTCTAGCTCCATCCATGTTGTTGCAAATGGTAGGATTTGTTTTCTTCTTATGGCTGAATAATATTCCATTGTGTATATGTACCACATCTTCTTAATCCATTCATCTACTGATGGACACTTAGGCTGTTTCCATTTCTTGGCTGTTGTAAATAGTGCTGCAATAAACATAAGGGTGCATCTGTCTTTTTGAAACTGGGCTGCTGCATTCTTAGGGTAAATTCCTAGGAGTGGGATTCCTGGTCAAATGGTATTTCTATTTTGAGTTTTTTGAGGAATTTCCATACTGCTTTCCACAATGGTTGAACTAATTTGCATTCCCACCAGCAGTGTAGGAGGGTTCCCTTTTCTCTACGTCTTCGCCAACATTTGTTGTTGTTTGTATTTTGGATGTTGGCCATCCTCACTGGTGTGAGGTGATATCTCATTGTGGTTTTAATCTGCATTTCTCTGATGA
>JAQQAC010018689.1:35379094-35390334 GCA_029783875.1 Phataginus tricuspis | reverse complement strand
TTTTTATTTTGAACTCCCTTTCAGGGAGAGTCATAAGGTCCATATCATTAAAATCTTTCTCAGGAGTTGTGTTCATAATTTTACTCTGGACCAGGTTCCTTTGGCATTTCATATTTGTGTATGGAGCCCTCTAGTGCCCAGAAGCTCTACTCTCTGGAGCTGTTCAGCGCCTGAAGCAATGTCAGGGATTGTAGGGGAGTGGTATTGGTGCCTCAGGGGAGGAAAGGGCTGTTTCCTGGTTCCTGGCTGCTATGCCTGTCTCCACTGTCTGAACCGGTGGGCTGAGCACACAGGTATAAGCCTCTGTGCCTTGCCTTTTAAGTTGCTGTAGACAGATTCTCCCTCCGTTTGGCCCAACACCAGGGAAGGGCTTCCAGGTTTGCAAGCCCGGTGGGGGTGGCCAGGCGAAAGGTGCACTAGTCTGCCTGTCACAGAAAGGGGTTCCTGGAGCTGTGCAGGCAGCCAGGGAGCTGGCACACCTGAAGATCAGAAAACCCCCAATCTGCTTGGTAGAGTACACCTGAGCAATCCTGTCCACCTGTCCTTTCTCCCAGTCCTTGCCCCTCAGCAGGCCTCCTTCCAAGGTCCTCCCTGCCAGGAAGTCTCTCAGACTGCATGCCCCTCCCCCGTCCCAGAGCAGCTGGGTATGGATCCCTGATCTCACAGGCAGCCGGAATCTTAGTCTCTCCAGGAACTCCGCCTGTCTTAGCTTTCCAAGCTCTTAATTACAAGAGCATCATGCAAGCACCATGAAATATAGGTTTGTGCTCCCAGAGTAGATCTCCAGAGTTAGGTATTCAGCAGTCCCAGTTCTCCACTCCCTCTCTGCTCTGTTCCTGTTCCTCCTGCCCCTGAGCTGGGGTGGGGGAAGGGCTTGGATCCCGCAGGACCACAGCTTTAGTACATTACCGTTTTCCATGAGGGCTGCTCTTGTCTCCAGGTGTATGCAGTTTATTGTAGTTCTCTTTCCTGTTGCTCTTTCAAGAGTAATTGTAGAAGCTTTATTTTCATATTATATGCGGTTTTAGGAGGAAGCCTCTGTCTCACCTCTCACGCCGCCATCTTTAATCCTCCTTTTCTTTTTAGCCATTATTTTATATGAGGAAAAGCATGGACATTCAAACCACAGGGTAAAATGTCCTCGGATCACTGAAACAGTTGTGGTATTATGTAAAGTTTCCAATGTAGGAGTAAAGAGGTTGAGCTCTGCTCTGCTGTAGTTCATGAGCATAAATGTCTTCTTAATTCTGTTAACACCTGAGCCACAGATTTCTCACCTGCAAAAATTGGAATAATCAAAATAGTTTTTTTTTTTAAGTGTTTACTCCGTGCCATGCATTTGTTAAGCACTTTACATGTATTATTTGCCAGCAACCCTATGAGTTCCAAATTAGTGTCCCACAGATAAAGGGAACATAAGTTTGGAGGGGCCTTGTGACTTGGCCAGAGTCTGACTTCAAGGCAGTAGTAGATGAAATTCGGATCTGGGCTGTCACTCCTGCTCTGCTTTCCTTGTTCTCTTGTTGTGTCGCTCAAATGAGTTAACTATTAATAAATGAAAATACTTTGGGGGAAAGAAATCACTAGGGTACTATGTAATAACTTCTTCCACATTTCAGTAGTTTCTGTCTCAAATTTAAGAGACTTGGAATTTCTTATTCCTGTCTATTGCTATGAAAAGTAAAAATTCCATACTGTAACATACTCAAATGAAGAAATGAAAGTGATATTGTTTGTTTTCAAAGCTTTTTGAAATTTAACCCTGCCTACTTTTTATGTTTCCTGTTATATATATTACTTCCTAAAATAAGGATTTCCGCTTAAGCATTTCCTGTTGGCTTTCTACGTACCTCTTTATTTTTCTTCTTGCCTTTCTAGTGGAGTATTGGAAATGAGCATTCACGGGGAAGGAATTGCTGGTGCATGGGGCTGGAAAAGAAAGTTAGAGCTATACAGAGAAGGGTCTTGATACCAAGCTTGATACCAAGATTTAGGGTATTATCCTCAGAAATCAGAGAGCTACCAGAGCCTTTAAAAAAGCAAGGGTGAACTTTTTTTTCTAAGAGTGTAATATTAAATTTTTTATTATGAAATTTTTCAGGCAAATAAGTTATAAAGAGTAATGTAATGAACTCCATATGTCTGTCACCCAGCTTAAAAAACAAATAATACACTTGAAGCCCCTACAGCCTCCCCCAGTCACATCCCCCTCCCACTCCCACAGGATTTACCATATCTCTGGCTCTGGTGTTTATTAATTCTGTGTACTTCTTTCTACATTGACTATGTATTATCTCTAAGTAGTTTTTTTCATGTTTCAAAAATAACATGGGATAATTGGAATATTATCTCACTGCATATGACTTAATAACTCTTAATTGATAATGATGTAGTCATTATTAAAATTATATTCTACAGATGGTGAAATATTTATAAAAGAATATGTCTAGGCTTTGAAATCACAAGATGAAAAGCAAACAGTGTAGGTGAAGCAGGGTTAGTTTTGAAATGGATTGATAGCAAGTGAAGCTGGGTGGTGGGTAGATTGGGTTCCTTAAGCTATCATGTCAGCTCTTGTTACATGTCTTTACAGTAAAGCAAAAACGATCCCATCTTATGTAAATGATACGTTCCTTTGTAACTTAGTTTTGGTGTTGGTCTTGCTCAGCATTATATTTATAATATTCATCTTTGTGATACATAACACTTGTAAAAGATGAGTTCTTTTCTTGAGGGATGTTTAGGTTGAACATATTTGTGAGTTACTAAATATTACTAACTTTTTTCCCAGAGTAGTAGTTACTGACTATACTTTGAACATCGGTGAACATTAGTCCCCACTGTCCTAGCAATGGTGGTGTCAGACTGTTAACATTCTTGCCAATCTGAAAGGCATTAAATTTTACCTCATTGTGGTCTGATTTTTTTTTTAGGAGTAGGTGTGGGAAGGTGCCTATGGAAGGGCCCAGGGTGACTAAGAGATTAGGTGATCTGAAAAGGAAGGTAGACCTCTCAGGATTAGAAAATGAGCTTTCTCTAGGACACTTTGGATTAAAAAAGCCATTCAGAGATACCCACCAGGCAGTAGGAGCTTGTGAGACACCTGAAAGTCAGTATCATCTAGATGGTACCTAAAACCTTGAATGAGATCTGCTAGGATGAGTATATTATGTAATAGGGCCTCTTACAGAGCCTTGGAAGACACCAGCAATTGCAGGGAAAGGAAGGAAATGCTGGCAGAGGAGACTTGATTGATCCAAGGGTAGAGGACACCCAAACTTTCTAAGCCTGCAAACCAAAAGAAGTACTTTCTTCCACCTTGCCAGTATAACCAAACAGTGTAAAAGAAACCGAAAATAGGACTTTGATTTGGCAATTAGAAGGTCATTAGTGACTTTAGGGAGAATATTTGCAATAACTGTTTGCAAAAGCCAGTTTGTAATGGTTGAAATTTGAATGGCAAATAGGGAATTAGAAATAATAAGTATAGGATCTTTATTTGAAATATTTCTGAAGGCCAAGATGGTGGGATTTTCTTATATTTGCTTAGTTTAATTATTGTTGCCTTTGTTAAGATTGATTTTAATCTGTCCTTTTGAAACTTTACATTTACCTTCCCCTAAGTTAAATTTCCTTTTCTTAGTCATTTTGGTTTGCTATATCTGGAGTTCCTTTGCCTGCTCTATAATTGTTCATTTCCATCCCTGTTTGAAACTTATCTCTCCCAACCCACTGATAACTTTTCTTTAAAATATCTACTGAATATTTTGGCTCAGTATTCCAAATACAATTTTTGCTGAAATAGACTTTTGGGAAACTAAACTGGTCTACTGCATTCGTACACTGTGCAGGACATTATGGTCAGAGAAGAATATGACTTGTGCTTTCCAAGGACTTTATCGTGTAAAATAGGGAAGGTAGAACAGCTCTAAAGTTCTAAAAGAAAGTGCTGTAAGAGCAAAGAAGAGAGTAGTGGGAAGAAAAGAGTAACAGGGTCCTGAGTGTACAAGGGGAGCTTTTGGAGATAGGTCAGAAATCGGCTCAAGTAAGGGAAGTCAGAATGAGCAAAACTACAAAGAAAAGTCAGGGCAGCTGTGAAGGAAAGAACATTCTATCCCAATGGGAAAATAAAGTGCTTTAATCATTGTAATCTATGATGTAGTCAATGCCCTAATCACTTCATTAGGGCCATATAGTCATAAAATAATAAAAAAAGACCTTAAGATACAGTTGGCACTATAAGGATGTTTTCTGGTTCTGTCTTATTTAGCGGTTTTATTACGGAAAAAATCCTGTTTTTCATAGTTAACCACATTGAAATTATCGAAGAACAGTTTCTTATACATAGCTAAAAATGAAAACATATTTTACATATAACTCTTAGTATTAATTAATCCTATTGCTGTAGCTGCTTGTGAATTGCTGTTATTTGTTGACTGACCTTAATGTTTTATATTTTGATTTAGATTTTAACATACAGTATGCCATCATGAAACTTGTTAAGTGCCAGCTGGCTCAGTTTGCCTCCTCTGATGTTATAAAACAACATAGCTCTTCCTTTAACAAGATAACTTGTGTGGAAATGACAAAAAAATATTAAAATGTATTGTTTGCATTTATAATACTGTTAAATTAATGAAAATTACGGCTGGGTATTTTTTATGCATAAGGCATAGGAGATCAGTTCTAAAATACAATAGAATTGTGGGATTTTTTGACTTAGAAAGTCCTTACATTCCATTTAGTCTTCATTTTCTAAATGAGAAAGTTTATAATCTCAAATAATAACTCATTCTGTTGTTGAACCATATGCAGTTGGCTTTTCTAGGTCGAAAATATTGAAATATCAGCAATTGTACATGGTGCAACCTAATACTTTTTGGATAAATGTTATTTAGAACTAGTTTTATCATAATTGGGCCCAAGCCCCAAAGTTGGCCTGTCTCTACATTTTACCTCCTTTCTGTGTATGCTCAGTATGTTGGTGAGAGTGAGCGCGCTGTGCGGCAGGTTTTCCAGCGAGCCAAGAACTCAGCGCCCTGTGTTATATTCTTTGATGAAGTAGATGCATTATGCCCTCGGAGATCAGACCGTGAGGTAAGTGTCCTAGGTTAGTGATTTCCAGATTTCTGTAAGTACTGTAAACCTTTTGTAAGTTCTTACAAAATTATATGAAATTCAAATTATTGTCATAAAGTCATTACTTGAAAGCATTGAGACTTTTAAGAAACCTAGCAATTTGTAATCAGGACCTAGGGCTGACAGTTGTGCTTTTATTAGCGTCTGTACCATCTTTTTTTTATTCTGTGTATTATCTTGGTTGATATCTGATTCCCACAAATGAGTAAGTTGAGAATGGAAACGATATTAGTTGTGCATAGCCTGCCTTGTAATCTTAGGATTCTCTTCAGTTAAATGAGTTCTTGAGATAAGAGAAAATGTAATTTAAGATATCACATGCCCAAAACAGGGCCAGGTAGTGAGTGAGCTTTAACACTAGACACATATGCTTGATCATATACTTTGACTCTTTTGCACAGTATACAAATTGGTCTGCATTTAATACCACTTGCATTACTACACTGAGTCATCAGTTCTTAGGAATTCAGTACAGTGAGAGCCTGGAAATGGTTATCAGGAGACTGTTATCTATGAGTTTGAAGCAAAGCATAACATAAAGAATATTTAACCTTTTGAACTAGGTGGCAAAGACTATTTCAATAAATATATTTATTACTAAGGAAATGATTAAATTTTTTGTGATTTATTTTCAAGTAGTTATTCTGTGTGTGCACTGTTAGGTTGTAAAACATTTACTAAATGCCTCATTTCACTTAAAATCTCCACAACATTCAAAAGTTGCAAAAACAAAACTTCACTAATGTGATTCACATCATGGCAATTTTGTTTCCTCATCCAGTAATCATCACTGTCATTCCAAAAGCCCTTATTACAGTCTTGGCTCTGATAGTGATGTCAGTGGCTGAAGCAGAGATCTTACCCAGGTTCCTCTGCCAGCTGCCACATTGAAAAGTCTAATGTGGGGTCCAGAGCAAAACACTACACAAAGCTAGCTGGCTGGGGCATGTATGCACTGGATTTTACCCTCGTATCCCCTTCCCTTTTTCTATAAGTAAACCCTTCCTTTTTCAGCAGCCCCTTTTTTTGATTTAGAACTCAGATCAGCTGGGAAGTTAAATTTGGAGGGGTTCATTGAGGTATATCCATTAGCTGTTGCCTGCAGAGAAATCTACAGTCACATGAAGTCTATTTACTCTAGAAATGTACTCTTCCGATGTTTACTACCACACATTTCTGAATTCTGATGTATGTCTTGCTTTTTATCATTTTCACCTGAGTGGGATTCTAAAAATACTTTAAATTTGAATTTTTTTTTAATACATGTTATACATCCTTACATACTTGGTGAGTAATTCAAATAAATACAAGTATGAGAAGTGAAAGTTTTCTTCCCACTCTCCTCCCTGTCACTGTCCTTGGAGGTTACTGTGCTAATAATTTAGTGTTTAGTATTTGTCATCTTAGAACTTACCCCATAAACTTAAAAAGATGTGATTCAGAATTTTTTTATGTAAATTTGGTCTTTCTCACTTGATGATTTTCCATGTACTTTATCACTTTATTTTTTTAACCATTGGATAAATATTCCATAGTCTGGAAACAGAATAATTTATTTAATAATTTCCTTGTTTTGGACATTTACATTGTTTCGACTTGTTTTTGTTTTACAAACTAAATGTAGTAAATGTCCTTATCACATGTTTTCTGCACATGTGAGAGCATGTGAGAGTTTTGAAAGTGGAATTTAGGGTAGCAGATGTGTACATACTATATTTTGAAAGCTAATACACAGTCATCCTTCACAAAACTACCAGTTACATACATTCACCAACAGTGTGTAAATCATTTCCTGTACCTTTGTCATCGGTGGATGATATCCATCTTTTAATTTTTGTCAATTTTATTGGCAACACATTATGCTAAATACTAGTATTCATATCCCTTGTTATCAGTGAAGTTAATCATCTTCACTGAATTTGTATTTCATCTTCTATAAATTGCCTGATCATATACTTGGACTCTTTTGCTATTGAAATTGTTCTTTAATTAATGGAAACTTACGTGTGATGGAAATTAGGTCATTGTTCAATTGTGTGTTTTACTATTTTCTAGAGTCTTATCACTTTAATTTTTTAAATTATATATATTATAATTTTAATATAAAGTCTATCAACCCTTTCCTTTATTGATTCTGAGATTTTTATCTTGCTTAGGTAAGACTTTTTTTTTAACTCAGTGTTTATTTATTAGTCTGGATTATATTTTGGTGAATCTGCTATTAGTTTTATGTCTCCAGGAGTGATAATTAGGTGCCTCAATCTTTTTTTCTGGAGAAATCAGTGGGTTAAACTCACTACCATTTTTGTACATAAAATTCATGTTGAAAAAAAGGCAATTAAGTGAAACTAGAAATAAATTACTCAAAGAAAATGAAAAAGCCCACAAACACATGGAGGCTTAATAACATGCTCCTAAATAATCAATGGATCAATGACCAAATAAAAACAGAGATCAAACAATATATGGAGACAAATGAGAACAGTAATTAGACACTGCAAAATCTGTGGGATGCAGTGAAGGCTGTGCTAAGAGGGAAATATATTGCAATACAGGCCTACCTCAGGAAAGAACAATCCCAAATGAACAGTCTAAACTCACAATTAATGAAACTAGAAAAGGAAGAACAAATGAGGCCCAAACTCAGTAGAAGGAGGGACATAATAAAGATTAGAGGAGAAATAAATAAAATTGAGAATAATAAAACAATAGAAAGAATCAATGAAAGCAGGAGCTGGTTCTTTGAAAAAATAAACAAAATAGATAAACCCCTAGCCAGACTTATCAAGAAAAAAAGAGAGTCTACACACATAAACAGAATCAGAAATGAGAAAGGAAAAATCACTATGGACACCACAGAAATACAAAGAATTATAAGAGAATACTATGAAAAAGTATATGGTAAGAAACTGGATAACCTAAAAGAAATGGACAACTTTCTAGAAAAATACAACCTTCCAAGGCTGACCCAGGAAGAAACAAAATCTGAATAGAACACTTACCAGCAAAGAAATTGAATTGGTAATCAAAAAACTGCCTAAGAACAAAACCCCTGGACCAGATGGTTTCACTGCTGAAATTTATCAAAAATTTGGTGAAGGCCTAATACCCATCCTCCTTAAAGTTTTCCAAAAAGTAGAAGAGGAGGGAATACTCCCAAACTCATTCTACGAGACCAACATCACTCTAAATACCAAAACCAGGGAAAGACACCACAAAAAAAGAAAATTACAGAACAATATCCCTTGAACATAGATGCAAAAATACTCAACAAAATATTAGCAAACCGAATTCAAAAATACATCAAAAAGATCATCATGATCAAGCGGGATATGCAAGGATGGTACAAAATTCGAAAATCCATCATCATCATCCACCACATCAACAAAAAGAACAAAAACCACATGATCATCTCCATAGATGCTGAAAAAGCATTGACAAAATTCAACATCCATTCTCAACAAAATGTGTATAGAGAGCAAGTACCTTAACATAATAAAGGCTATATATGACAAACCCACAGCCAACATAAGAAGCTGAAAAGTTTTCCTTTAAGATTGGGAACAAAACAAGGATGCCCGCTATCCCCACTTTTATTCAACATAGTTCTAGAGGTCCTAGCCACAGCAGTCAGACAACACAAAGAAGTAAAAGGCATCTAGATTGGTAAGGAAGAGCGCAAACTGTCCCTGTTTGCAGGTGACATGATATTGTACATAAAAAACCCTAAAGATCCACTCCAAAACTACTAGATCTTATATCTGAATTCAGTAAAGTTGCGGGATTCAAAATTAATACACAGAAATCTGTTGCATTTCTATACACTAATAACAGTGAACTAGCAGAAAGAGAAATCACAATTGCATCCAAAAGGATAAAATACCGACGAATAAAACTCACAAAGGAAATTAAAGATTTATACTCTGAAAACTACAAGACACTCATGAGAGAAATTAAAGGAGATACCAATAAATGGAAACACATCCCGTGCTCATGGATAGGAAGAATTAATATTGTCAAAATGGCCATCCTGCCTAAAGCAATCTACAGATTCAATGCAATCCCTATTAAAATACCAAAAACATTCTTTAATGAACTAGAGAAAATAGTTCTAAAATTCATATGGAACCACAAAAGACCCCGAATAGCCAAAGCAATCCTAAGAAGGAAGAATAAAGCTGGGAGGATTATGCTCCCTAACTCCAAGCTCTACTACAAAGCCACAGTAATCAAGACAATTTGGTCCTGGCACAGAACAGACCCATAGACCAATAGAACAGACTAGAGAGCCCAGGTATAAACCCAAGAAAATATGGTCAATTAATATACAATAAAGGAGCCATGGATATACAATGGGGAAATGACAGCCTCTTTCGACAGCTGGTGTTGGTAAAACGGGACGGCTACATGTAAGAGAATGAAACTCGATTATTGTCTAACCCCATACACAAAAGTAAACTCAAAATGGATCAAAAACCTGAATGTAAGTCATGAAACCATGAAACTCTTAGAAAAAAACATAGGCAAAAATCTCTTGGACAAATAAGAGGAACTTCTTCATGAACATACCTCCCCGGGCAAGGGAAACAAAAGCAAAAACGAACAAGTGAGACTATAAATCTAAAAAGCTTCTGTACAGCAAAGGACACCATCAATAGAACAAAAAGACATCCTACGGTATGAGAGAATATATTCATAAATGACATATCCGATAAGGGGTTGACATCCAAATTATATAAAGAGCTCACGCACCTCAACAAACAGAAAGCAAATAAGCCAATTAAAAAATGGGCAGAGGAGCTGAACATTCTCCAAAGAAGAAATTCAGATGGCCAGCAGGCACATGAAAAGATGCTTCACATCACTAATCGTCAGAGAAATGCAAATTAAAACCACAGTGAGATATCACCTCACACCAGTTAGGATGGCCACCAACCAAAAGACAAACAACAACAAATGTTGGCGAGGATGTGGAGAAAGGGGAACCCACCTATACTGCTGATGGGAATGTAAATTAGTTCAACCATTGTGGAAAGCAGTATGGAGGTTCCTCACAAAACTCAAAATAGAAATACCATTTGCTCCAGGAATTCCACTCCTAGGAATTTACCTTAAGAATGCAGCCGCCCAGTTTGAAAAAGACAGATGCACCCCTGTGTTTGTCGCAGCACTATTTACAATAGCCAAGAAATGGAAGCAACCTAAGTGTCCCTCAGTAGATGAATGGATAAAGAAGAGCTGGTACATATACACAATGGAATACTATTCAGCCATAAGAAGAAAACAAATCCTACCATTTGCAACAACATGGATGGAGTTAGAGGGTATTATGCTCAGTGAAATAAGCCAAGCCGAAAAAGACAAGTATCAAATGATTTCACTCATATGTGGAGTATAAGAACAAAGAAAAGAAATGAAGGAACAAAACAGCAGCAGACTCACAGAACCCAAGAACGGACTAATAGTTACCAAAGGGAAAGGGACTGGGGACGATGGGTGGAAAAGGAGGGATAAGGGGGAAAAGGGGGCATTACGATTAGCAGGCGTAATGTTAGGGGTATGTGGGGAGGGCTGTACAACTCAGAGAAGACAAGTAATGATTCTATAGCATCTCACTACGCTGATGGACAGTGACTGTAATGGGGTTGGTGGGGGGCACCTGAAGAAGGGGGTAGTTTAATAACCATGATATTGCACATGTAATTGTAGATTAATGATACCAAAATAAATTATATAAAAAAAAGAATGCAGGAGCCCAGTTTGAAAAAGACATATGCACCCCTGTGTTTATCACAGCACTATTTACAATAGCCAGGAAATGGAAGCAATTAAGTGTCCATCAGTAGATGAATAGATAAAGAAGATGTGGTATATATATATACAATGGAGTATTATTCAGCTATAAGAAGAAAACAAATCGTACCATTTGCACAACATGGATGGAGCTAGAGGGTATTATGCTCAGTGAAATAAACCAGGTGGAGAAAGACAAGTATCAAATGATTTCACTCATCTGTGGAGTATAAGAACAAAGAAAAAACTGAAGGAACAAAGCAGCAGCAGACTCACAGAACCCAAGAACGGACTAATAGTTACCAAAG
>JAQQAC010018689.1:35352015-35378694 GCA_029783875.1 Phataginus tricuspis | reverse complement strand
TGTATCAAATGATTTCACTCATCTGTGGAGTATAAGAACAAAGAAAAAACTGAAGGAACAAAGCAGCAGCAGACTCACAGAACCCAAGAACGGACTAATAGTTACCAAAGGGAAAGGGGCTGGGGAAGATGGGTGGGAAGGGAGGGATAAGGGGGAAAAAGGGCTATTACAATTAGCACACCTAATATAGCTGGGGGTGGGGGGGTGCGGATACTGGGAAGGCAGTGTAACACAGAGAAGACAAGTAGTGATTAACATCTTTCTATGCTGATGGACAGTGACTGTAATGGGGTATGTGGTGGGGACTTGATAATAGGGGGAGTCTAATAACCATAATGTTGCTCATTTAATTGTACATTAATAATAGCAAAATTAAAAAATGGCAATAAGTGACAGAAACTCAGCTTCTCTTTTCTCATTTCCTTCAGTGTGCATTTAAAATTTTTCTGTAAATGATTTATCCTGTCTTCACTAATTCCCTGAACCTTTCTCTGAAAATGCTGCCCTTAAGTAGTTCCACTTCCTACTATGTGCTTCAAGGAAGAGATAAGGCCTCAGTGTCCCAGCTGAAAGGTCCAGGACATCAGATACATGGGGCTCTGATCAGGCATTCAAAAGCTGGGTCTGGATTTGCCCAAAGGGACTGTGTTATTCAGTCTTTGGAGAAAGTGAGGCATAAGACTTCGGGATAAATGAAGCCTGAGAGGGAGTTCTGTCTCTGAACTTGTCTCCTGGGAGACCTGGGGCAGATAACCTGTCAGCATCAGTTTCCTTATCTAAACTGTGGGGAACCACAAAATTGCTGATGGGAGCACTCTTTGCATAGTGCCTGGACATGGTTAACTCCTCAGAACGCGATCATTGTTATCTCTTGACAAAAGCTGTCATTCAGGTTAGCAAATGTATTACTTTATGTAGGAAAAAAATGGGTGATGTAATTTTCACTGGAAGCTGATGGAGCTGTGAATATCTCTTTTTAGACAGGGGCCAGTGTCCGGGTGGTGAATCAGCTACTTACAGAGATGGACGGTCTGGAAACACGCCAGCAGGTTTTCATTATGGCAGCCACCAACAGGCCAGGTGAGAAGGTGGATGTAAAACAGATGGGTCTAAAATGCTTCAGCTTTCAAAACAATATAATACATCCTTGCAAGGGGAGATGGCATTTGGGAAACCTTGTTGAAGTAAAACCTTAGAAAGCTTTTTATGTAAGCTACAGTAAAAAACCATAGTCTTACTGCTTGGATCCCATGAGATTTTTTTCCAGTGTTGGTGCTCAGAAAGTTCTCTTTGGTAGAGAACACTTGTAACATACACTTTGGCCACAAAGTATTACCAGAATTTATGTCCTATGGTTTCTTTCAAGTTTATAGGAAACAAGATCCAGACTCCTTTCACTGTTCCTGAAGGTTTGCGAAAGGTTTTTAACGTTTTATACTGGAGCCGTGTCCCTATACCTGCACTTAACTATTACTTGATATTTAGAAGCGAAGCACTCTGAGGAATTTAGAAAGGCTCCAAGCTGTGGACGTGGGGGCTGTGGCTTTCACTGCCTCCTGCCATGCCGTCCTCACCATCGCCTCTGGCCAGCTGCTCCTGCACTGCTGTTTGTGTTCCCCACTCTGCTGGCGGAGGCAGGGGACTGCTGTGGCTCCAGGGGATTATCGCTGTTGTGTGGATATGATTTTTCATTTCTTGTAAGTTACTGTGGAAACTAAAACCTTCATGAGTTATATACTGTTTCATTCTAAAATGGAAAACAAAGTTGTTACGGTTTATACTTTGATTTGGATACTAACGAGATACTGTGATACTGTGTTTGACATCAGAACTGGATTTGAGTCCTGGCTGTAGCATATCCTGTTTTAGTAACTGTTCTCTTTCATCCCCAGCTGGTCTAACGCCACTTGGGTAGATTGTATTTCAGTTCTTATGCTAACCACCTGGAATTCATGTCAGATCCTGCAAGTTAAAGGGTCAGTCCTTTAAAAGATGCCACTCCAAGTCCACACTTCACATACCAGCCATAATGGTCTCCAGGACACCCATGCTTCTCACCAGCCTGTTACAAATTTGGGGATTCCCATTATACCCCTCGGTTCAATAATTCACCAGAACAGCTGATGCAGGAACTGCCTGAACTTACAGTTGCAGTTTATCATAAAGAGTACACCTAGGGCTCAGTCTGGGAGGAAATGCAGTTTCCATTACCTCTCCCCATGGAGTCAGTCATCCTACTGGCACCTCAGTGTCTTCATCAGCCAGGAAGCTTCTGTGACCTTTGATGTCCAGAGCTTTTATTGGGGTTTCATTATGTAGCCATGAGTGACTGAATCATTGTGCGTGTGATTGAGCTCAGTCTCCAGCCCCGAACTCCCCCTCCCAGAGCTCTGTGTGGCTCCAAGTTCCAATCCTCTAATCATGTAATGGGTCTTCTGGTAAATGGCCCCATCCTGTAGTTACCTTTGGGGATAAGTGGGAGTCATTTCATTAGCGTAGCAGAGACACTTCTGTCATTCAGGGAATTCCAAAAAGAAGCTCTGCCAGGAACCAAGGGCAAAGAGCAAATGTATTCCTTACTGTACCACATGAACCTTGGTCATGAATTCCTTAGTCTTGCTAACCATTGTAAAGTAGGGGTAGCAATACTTCCTTGGCAGCATTGTCACAAAGGTGAAGTGAGTTGTTAATGCATCTGCCATACTTGGTATGTAGCAAGGAGCTATATAGTAATTACTGTCATTGTCATGAGCAGTCAGGGTATTAGCAGTAGGAGCAGCCATTAGGTTGTGAAATCACAGTCATCCTAGAAGAGACCTTGCAAGTTTTGAATTTGGACAGCGTCCCATCCTACTTTTCCTAATACTGGTTTGCAAGCTCCTTGGCATCTTCCTGGGTATAATCTGAACTGTCCCCTGTACTCAGAGGGCAGAGAGAGGCCAAAGACAGGCGGCCACTCCAGATGGGTGGGTAGCAGGTGTAATAAGCAAGGGGTCTTACACAGAAGGCTTGTCTTGGTGGCCACATAACCAGTAGATATCTGTGCCCATCCACCAAATCTTAAAAATTCATATAGAGATCTTGCCTTTGTGCAGTCACATATTCAGTTTGTATGGTCTCATCACTGTGCATTCTGCTCGGGGGAGATATAAGCACCCAGAGGCTGAAGGGACTGTGAGACCAAAGAAAGGCTGGTAGGTCCAGCTGGAATCCATAGAGGTCTCTTGAGGGGACGTTACCCACAGAAGCTTGTCCTTTACAGCCGAAGGATGCAAAGATCACACCACTTAGGGTTTAGGGGACTAATTTACAGAGACCAGGAGAAAGGGTCTACGTGCAGGACAACCACATGTGTGTGCCTTCGGGTAGGGGTGACATCTTTGTATCATCAGAATAATTAGCATGAGGAGCCCTGTCCCAGAACAGTGGTAGTGGTTCCAAAGTGGATACCGTCTAAGGAATAGGAAGGAAGGGGTGTAGAGGATCCATCAGTCAACATAGCAGATTTGACAAATGGCTGTACTCTTGCTGGCCAGTGCTATCACAAGGCCATTTCCTTAGGGCAGCCAGTGGGAGCAGGGAGGCCTGCAGATCACACAGTCCAGGGGAAGGAGGGAGGGGTCTGCAGTTGCTGGATCCAGCTCGCTCTTCTCTGATTGCCCTCCTCCACACCTAAGCAGATACAGATCTTGTAACAGAGGGTAGTACCCTAGCCTGCCTTTTAACTGCACTCACCATTTTTCATATTTATTTATTGTAAATACTCTTTATCTCTGTGGATCAGAAAATAATAGGCTTTTCACTGTCACTAGGTTTTAGCTAAATACTCACCTTCAAAACTTCCAGGTATATTATCTTTTCTCATGTTTTTTTTTCTCCTGATCTCTTCGTTCATCTTTGAATTCTCTACAATATTCCGGATTCTCATAGATGGTAGAACTCAGAAGTGAATATCCTATCTATGTTGAATGTAGCCAGTGGTAGGAGAGACAGGTGAATTGTCACGTGGTCCCTGTGTTTGTCCTTCCTGGTGTCCTTGGGTGTTGACTCCCTCTGCAACTACGCCTCACCTAACCTGTGTTCCCCCTGACAAGCCCCTCTGCACTGGTGGCCTACATGAACTCAGCAGTAGAGGCTGTAAATCTTTCCCCTGTGCTTCTGCTTGTGTGGCAGGTCTGTCTGCCTCAGACCTTCTGCTTTTATTGCTTGTAACTTGTTTCTGCTCAACTTTAAGAAATCCTTTCTTGCGTGATACTCTGGTTAGCTGCTGCTGTATGATAAACCACCACAGTACTTCTTTCCTTAAAACCACCATTTTTGCTTTGCTCTCAGTTTTGCTGCTCAGGGATTCAGAAAGGGCTTGTCTGGGTGATTAATATTGGACTCTTGCCATCAGCTAGAGGGGCTGGGCCAGGGGATCCACTTCCAAGGTGGCCTCCTCACTCACCTGTGTGGTACCTTGGTGCTCCTTGGCGTCTCTCTCCCACCACCCCCACCCCAATAAGTGTCACCTTGCAAGGCCCCTCCATGTGGCATAGCTTCCGTGAGCACTGTTCACTTGGTGTGTCTTACGTGACAGTTGGATTCCAAGAGGTGAAGATAGAATTGGCCGTTCCCCTTCCAGGCAGGGCCCAGACTAGGCAGACCACTAGCTGGGGCATGACCGGAAGGGCCAGTTTCAAAAGGAGAGGAAATGGAATGGAAGAAAACTTTGTGGCTTTGATTCTTTGTTTAAATTATTCTTTATTTATTTATTTGTTTTTATAATTTATTTTGGTATCCTTAATCTACAGTTACATGTGCAATATTATGGTGGTTAAACTACCCCCTTCATCAGGTCCCCCCCACCAACCCCATTACAGTCACTGTCCATCAGCATAGTGGGATGCTATAGAATCACTACTCTTCTTCTCTGAGTTGTACAGCCCTCCCCGTGCCCCGCCCAACGTCACGTCTGCTAATCGTAATGCCCCTTTTTCCCCCTTGTCCCTCCCTTCCCACCCATCCTCCCCAGTCCCTTTCCCTTTGGTAACTATTAGTCCGTTCTTGGGTTCTGTGAGTCTGCTGCTGTTTTGTTCCTTAAGTTTTTTCTTTGTTCTTATACTCCACATGTGAGTGAAATCATTTGGTACTTGTCTTTCTCCGCCTGGCTTATTTCACTGAGCATAATACCCTCTAGCTCCATCCATGTTGTTGCAAATGGTAGGATTTGTTTTCTTCTTATGGCTGAATAATATTCCATTGTGTATATGTACCACATCTTCTTTATCCATTCATCTACTGATGGACACTTAGGTTGCTTCCATATCTTGGCTATTGTAAATAGTGCTGCGATAAACATAGGGGTGCATCTGTCTTTTTCAAATTGGGCTGCTGCGTTCTTAGGGTTAATTCCTAGGAGTGGGATTCCTGGGTCAAATGGTATTTCTATTTTGAATTTTTTGAGGAACTTCCATACTGCTTTCCACAATGGTTGAACTAATTTACATTCCCACCAGCAGTGTAGGAGGGTTCCGCTTTCTCCACATCCTTGCCAACATTTGTTGTTGTTTGTGTTTTGGATGTTGGCCATTCTCACTGGTGTGAGGTTTTAATCTGCATTTCTCTGACGTTTAGCGATGTGGAGCATCTTTTCATGTGCCTTTTGGCCATCTGAATTTCTTCTTTGGAGAAGTGCCTATTCATATCCTCTGCCCATTTCTTAATTGGATTATTTGCTTTTTGTTTGTTGAGGTGCGTGAGTTCTTTGTGGCTTTGATTCTTTATATATGCATTTTTCTTCCGTCATGTTCTCTGTTTTATGGTGCAAGTTGTACATCCACCTTCTGGCTTATGGTGTTGTGGATCAGTCATATCAATAGAGTTTTTTTTCTTCAGTCTCTCATAAGCCTTGCTCCTGCACTCATCAAATATTTGTTGAGTTTTTACTATATGCCTGGTTCTACTAGGCTTTGGGAATTCGAAAGTTAACAACTCTGAAAAGTTCTTTGCCTGTATATATTCCAGTTTTGGGCTGGGGGTAAATAATAGATAATCAGTTAAATAAAACAACACAGGATAAGAGGATAGAGAATGGCTAGTGGTTGGGGAGAGGAATGCTGAATTAGATACCATTGTCCAGGAAGGCTCCTTCAGAAGAACTGTAATGTGAGCATGAACCAAGTGGTGTGAAGGGTTGAGCCATGCAGAAACCTGGAATAAGAGCATTCCAGGTATAGAGCAAGCAGTAAGTGTAAAGGGCCTGAAGTGAGGACCTCTTTGGCATATTGGAGAGCCAGTGTGCTGGTGTGCTAGCATGAAGCAGACTTGGGGCAGTGATGCAGAAGTGTGAGGGGCTTTTAGGTCACATAAGCATTGTGGGTTTTACTCTGCTATGATGGGAAGCACTAGAGAGTTCTGAATGGGGGAGTGATGTAATCTGATTTTATTTATTTTATGTATATGTGTATTTTTATAATGTGACTTTGTTTTTTTGCTTTGTATTTTGAAACAATTAGAAATTCACAGGAATAGTGAATTAAAAAAATAGTGAACAGAGGTTCCATGTATAAGTAAACCTCAGAGACACTGTGGTTTTGTTCCAGATCTCCAAGGTTAAGTGAGTCAAATGAATTTTTTGGTTTCCTAGGGTATATCAAAGTTGTGTTTACACTATACGATAGTCTATTAGTTGTGCAATAAATAGCATTATGTGTAAAAAAAAAAAGTACATACCTTAATTTAAAAATATTTTATTGCAAAAATGCTAACCATCACCTAAGCTTCAGCTAGTCATAATCACTGATCAAAGAGCACACAAGGTGTGCCTTTACCCATTTTATCTTGGTTGTTATGTATATATTTTTTCTTTTGGTATCATTAATGTACAATTACATGAGCAACATAATGGTTGCTAGACTCCCCCTATTATCAAGTCCCCACCACATACCCCATTACAGTCACTGTCCATCAGCATAGTAAGAGGCTATAGATTCACTACTTGTCTTCTCTGTGTTATACTGCCTTCCCCGTATCCCCCCCTACATTATGTGTGCTAATCCTAATAATTCTTATCCCTCCCTTCCCACCCATCCTCCCCAGTCCCTTTCTCTTTGGTAACTATTAGTCCGTTCTTGGGTTCTGTTAGTCTGCTGCTGTTTTGTTCCTTCAGTTTTTTTCTTTGTTCTTATACTCCACATATGAGTGAAATCATTTGCTACTTGTCTTTTTCGGCTTGACTTATTTCACTGAGCATAATACCCTCTAACTCTATCCACGTTGTTGCAAATGGTAGGATTTGTTTTCTTCTTATGGCTGAATAATATTCCATTGTGTATATGTACCACATCTTCTTTATCCATTCATCTACTGATGGACACTTAGGTTGCTTGGCTATTGTAAATAGTGCTGCAATAAACATAGGGGTGCATCTGTCTTTTTCAAACTGGGCTCCTGCATTCTTAGAGTAAATTCCTAGAAGTTGGTTGTTATATTTTACATAACTGGTACAGCATCAAAACCAGGAAATAGAGATTTCTGTAATGTATGCAGATTTGTGAAAGCATCACCCCAATCAAGATGAGAACTTCTGTCACCTCAAATCTTCCCCATGCTGTCCCTTTAGAGGTCACCCCTTCTCTGCCATCATCACCAGCTTGGTAGCTGCTAATGTGTTTTTCATCTCTCCAACTGTGTCACTTTAAGAATTTCATATAAAAGCATACAAAATGTGACCCTTTAGATAGACTTCATTCACCTCATGTGATGTTCTTGAGACTGAACCAGTTTCTAGTGTCTGCCTGTGGCTTATTCCTTTTTGGTACTGAGTAGTCTGTGGCATGAAGGTGACACAGTTGGTTTAACCATTCTCTTCGGGAGGGTCATTATGGTTGTTCGCACTTTTTTAGTGTTATAAATAAAGCAGCTGTGAACATCTGTGTATTAGACGTTCTTGTGTGGACATAAGGTTTCATTTCCTTGGGATAAACTCAGGAGCCCAGTTGCTGGGTCATATGGTAAGAGTATGTTCGTTTTTTAAGAGGTTGTCAAACTCTTTTCCAGAGTGACTACCATTTGCCTTTTCTATCAGTAATAGAAAAGTTTCTTTGCTCCTTACCAGCATTTTGTAAGCTCACTGTTTTTTATTTAGCCATTCTAAGGAACGTATATTGCTATCTCATTATGGTTGTAATTTATATTTCTCTAATGGCTGATGAACCATTAGAGCTTCCGTTCATGAGTTTATTTGCCACCCTTATGTCTACTCTGAAGTATCCTTTGCCCGTTTTCTAAAATTGGGCTTCATTGGTTTTTTTTATTGTTGAGTTTCAAGAGTTCTTTGTTAATCCTTTGTCAGATATAGGAATTGCAGTATTTTTTTTCCCAGTCTGTAACTTGTCTTTTTATCCTCTTAACAAAAGAAATCCAATGTGCTAATATTTTCTTCTATATATTGTGCTTTGGGAGCATATCTAATAACTGCTTTTCAAGCTTTATGTCCCAAAGATTTTCTCCAGTGTTTTCTTCTAAAAATTTAGTGATTTTACATTTAAATCTGTGACCCATTTTTAGTTAACTTTTAAATGAGGTGTAAAGTTTAAATCAGGGCTTATTTTTCCCCTGTGAATAACTAATCGTTCTGCCATCATCTCTTGAAAAGACTGTCCTTTCACCACTGAATTACTTTTGCACCTTTGTCAAAAATCAGTTGGTATATACCAGCAACGAGCAAATGGAATTTGAAATTAAAGACACAGCAATATTTACATTAGCATCAGAAAGAAAGACAGGCAGACTTAGGTATAAATCTAACAAAATGCGTACAAGATCTACATGAGGAAAACTACAAAACTCTGATGAGAGAAATCAAAGAAGATCTAAATAAATAGATATCCTTTTATGTGGATAGGAAAACAATATTGTCAAGATGTCAGCCTTCCTAACTTGACCTCTAGATTTTAAGCGATCCTAATCAGAATCTCAGCAAATTATTTGTGATATTGATAAAAGCTGAAGTTTATATGCAGAAGCCCAGAGTGGCCAACACAACATTGAAGAACAGAATTGAAAGGGCTGACAGTACCCAGCCTTAGGACTTAACTGTAAAGCTACAGTAGGCAAGTCAGTGTAGTATTGGTGAAAGAATAAGAGAAATAAGTCAATGGAACAAAACAGAGACCAGATGTAGACCCACACAAATGTAGTCAGCTGATCTTTGATAAATGAGCAAAGGCAATTCAATGGAAAAGGATTGTCTTTTTAACGAATGACACTAGAACAACTATAAACTCACATGTGAAAAAATGGGTCTAGATGCAGACCTTTAAACCTTTTACAAAGATTAACTCAAAATGAATCATAGATCCATGTATGTAGCACAAAACAATAAAACTCGTAGAAGATAACAGAAAATCTTGAGGTGACCTTGAGTTTGATAGTTTAGATATAATATCACAAGCTCAATCCATGAGAGGAGAAAATGGATATGTTGAATTTTGTTATAATTAAAAACATCTGCTCTATGAAAAACATGGTTAAGGGAAGGAAAAGACAGTCTGATAAAGAACTGTGCAATGCAATAAATGTTTGCCTCACAAATTTGTTTGTTGAAGTCATAACCCCACGTGATGGTATTAGGAGATGGCCCTTTGGTGATTAGGTCTGGAACCCTGATGAGTGGGATTAGTGCCCTTCTAGGGGTCCCCAGAGAGCTCTCTTGCCTTCTTGTACCATGTGAGGATACAGGATGGCACAATCTGAGCCCAGAAGAGGGCTCTCCCCAGAACCTGACCATGCTGGCACCCTGATCTCAGACTTTGAGCCTCCAGAAATAAGAAACAAATGTCTCTTATTTCTATACCACCCAATCTGTGGTGCTTTGTTAAAGCAGCTAGAATTGAGTAAGACAGAGTGGTATCCAAAATATATTAAGAACTCTTAAAACCTCAACAATGACAATAAGGGGCAAAGACCTTCACAGAAACCTCACCAGAGAAGTTGTACAGATGGCAAATGAGCACCTGAAAAGATGCTCCACATCCTGTGTCATCAGGGAAATGCAAATGAAAACAACAACATGCCACTACACACCTATTAGAATGGCCAGAATCCAGAACACTGGCAACACCAAATACCTGTGAGGATGCAGAGCAGCAGGAGTTTTCATTCAACACTGGTGAGAAGCAGACTGGTGCAGCCACTCGTGGATGGTTTGGTGGTTTCTTAAAGAACTAAACATTCTTGCCATATAGTCTCTAACTAGTTGTGGTTTTATCTATTTCTCCTTTCAGTTCGTTCAGATTTGTTTCACACATTTGCAGCTCTGTTGTGCATACCCATTGAGAATTGTGTATTTGGGGGCTTGATCTTTTTATCATTATATCATGCCCTTCTTTTTCTTCGGAAACCTATTTTATCTATTAATGTAGCCATTTCTGCTTTCTTTTGGTTATGTTTGTGTGGTTTATCTTTTCCATCCACTTATATTCAGCCTGCTGATGTCCTTAAACGTGAGGTGAGTTTCTTGTAGACAGTATGTAATTGGATCATTTTCTATTTTCTGTTTTCTCATCTTCATTTCTCTTTTTACTTTTTTCCCTGATTTCCTGTGGGTTGCTCGAACATTTTTAAGAATTTCATTTTGTCTATTGTTTTGAGTGTATCTTTTTCTATAGGTTTTTTTATGGATGTTGTAATTATTATGTGTACATACTTTATCACAGTTTACTGATGTCAGTGTTTGATAGATTGAGGTGAAGAATAAAAATGTTAGCTCCCTTTAAGCTCCTTTCCCTGCCGTATTTATAAGAGTATTGTCTTAAATATTCCCTGTCCACTCTTTGAGAACGTCTCAATGTTATTTTTGCTTCAGTTGTCAAATATAATTTTAAAAACTCAAGTAGAGAAGGAAAATTTACTGTATTTATCCACATTTTTACTCTTTGCATAGTTTTTTTCTTCTCTGATGTTCCTAAATGTCTTCATTGTTTCCTTTTGTTTTGAGAACTTACTTTAGCTATCCTTTTAAGGTAAGTTCATCTTGTAGCAGATTTTCTTAGCTTTCATTCATCTGAGAATGTCTTGATTTCTGGTTCATTCCTGAAGGAAGTTTTTGCTAGATACAGAATTCTGGGTTGACATTTCTTTCAATACCTGAAAAGTGTGTGCCATTTCCTTTTAGCCTGCATGTTTCTGAAAATAAATCTGCTGTTGTGTGAACTGTCTTATATAGGTAAGGCACTGTTTCTCACTGCTTTCAAGACTTTTTTTCTTAATCTTTAGTTTTAAGGAGTTTAATTATGCTGTGTATTTTGTGGATTTCTTTGTTTTTATACTATCTGGGATTTGGTTGGTTTCTTTAATCTGTAGGTTTATGTATTTTGCCAGTTGGGGAAATTTTTGGCCATTATTTCTCTGAATACTTTTCAGCACTCCATTTCTCTTTTCCTGGGACTCTGATGACACACATGTTAGACCTCTGGTTATGGTCATATAGGTCACTGAGGGCTCTGTTCATTTTGTTTGCTTGCTTTCCATTTTCTACGTTGCCTCTTTTGTAAAAATTTGGCAATTTATGTTCTGACATAAAGCTCATTGATTCATTCCTCTGTCTCCCTTTTGCTGTTGAGCCCATCCAGTAAATTTTTCATTTTTGTTATGATATTTTGCAGTTTGATCTTCCATTTCTTTACATCTTCTGTTTCTTCACTGAGACTTCCTTTTTTTGTTTGTTTGTTTTCAAGCATGCTCAGACGTGGTTGCTGAAGTGCTTTCATTACAGCTGCAGTAAAATCCTTGTCAGATAATCCAGTAGCCGTGTCATCTGTGTCAGCTTCTTTTGTTTTTCTTTTCTTGTTAAAGTTGAGATATTCTAGGTTCTTGTAGACAAGTGGTTTTTGGTTGCTTCCTGGACATTTTGAGTATTATATTATGAAATTTGAAGTATTGTGTTACTTGAATTTTCTCTTTTATCAGGACTTCTCTGACGTTACAGTGGGAGAGGGAAGCTGCCCCATTGCTGCTAGTGGGGAATGGAAATCCCGGTTCATCACTCTGCCTCTTGACACTCCCTAGGTAGAAAGATGCCTCATCACTAGGGCAGGGTAGAAATTCAGGCTCCACTGGGCCTCCACTAGCACCACCTTGGCTTAGAAAGGAAAGGAACACCTTATTATTCCTACCCACGCATCCTCCAGTGACGCCCGGGTAGTAGGGACCTCATCACCTCTGGGCAAAGATGAAAGTCCCACCTCCCTGCTGAGCTTTCTCTGACACCACCGTAGCAAGGGGGATTGGGATGTCTTATCACAGCCAGGCAAGGGTAGAAGCCTAGACTCCCCATGTGCCCTTTGTTATCGCGGCAGAGGGAGGGCCACTGTTCCTCACTGTTTGGCTGAAGTATAATTACCTGAAGGTTTTCTGTCTATGGCTCCCCATTCCTGGTCCTTTAGCCAAAGAAAGTAGTCTATGTGGGTGGCTTTTTTCTGTGCCATTTGGTGTTTCAGGGTCAAGGATATTTACTCAAAGTGAAAACCCAGGGAGCTCACCATCTTTTTTGATCCTTGGGTCCTGAGGTCCCAAACCAATCTGTCTCCTCCTTTAGAATCTTAATAGGTTTGTTTCATATATAATATTCAGCATTTTAAAGTTGCTTTTACTGGGGAGAACAGGGAGAATTGCATCTATTCTATCTTGTCCCAGAAGCAAAGATCCTGATTTTCTTTTTTGCGGGGGTTGGGGTGGGAAGGTTATTCTGGCCATTTAATGAAGCCAGAGTGGAAGTAGGCATTCCTAACCTTGGGGGTCTGTGGATAGAATTTAGGGGTGGGGGGATCTGAATGTGAATGTGGTAATTTTTCATCTTAATTTTTTCCAAACCATAACTGAACATTTTCTTGAACTGTGAATGTTGGCAGTAAATTAGAGCAGTATTAGTAATACCTGGCACTGTCACCAGTAGAAGCCATAGTATTTCTGTATCACCTTAGAGTTGTCGTAGACATCACAGATATCATTCACACCCATACTACTTCAAAGTTAAGCTTTTATTAGACCTGCTGTTTTTAGTGTGCTAATAAATGCGTGCACATATTAATATCAAAATTTTGTTTTCCTGATAGTTTTGATATTAAGATTCTTGTAACCCTATGTATTTTATGTTATGCTTTTAAAAACTTTTTTTCTTTGAGGCATCCACAAACTTTGCTATATTCCCAAATGAGTTCTTAACTCAAAAGGATTTTCTGAGTTAAAGCACTGGTCCAGGCAAGAATTGGTATGGTCTTGGTGGGTGAAATAAGGGTGCAGTCAGTGGGAGCTGACCCCACTCAGGATATATTTTGAAGGTAAAGCCAATAGAATTTGCTAGAATTAGAATTAGATGTGAGATGTGAGGAAGAGAATAAACAAGAGTTACTGTCAGATTTTTTTTTACCTAAAACCTGGGTAAAAAGTTGTGCCACTAACTGAGATAGAGTTGCTTATAAGTAGGTTTCTTTTCAGTTCTAAAATATTTTTCAAAAGAGATGAAATACATCTATTACATTTTCTGCACAAGCCCCTATTTTATTGTTCATTATTTAACACTCCTCAGTAATGACCAGCAGGCTCCTGGAGTATGTGTTCAGCACTAAGCCCTCTGTCAGTGCCTTACTTTAATAGACCTCAGCACCCCTGGGAGGAAGACACTATCTCACATCCGTAGTATGCACCCAAGGATATACAGCTGATAAGTGGTCGAGCAGAGCTTCGAGTCTCTGTCTGGTTCTCAGTAATTATAATTATCATACGAGCACTTGTATTGCAGCCACGCAGTAAGTACTTCCCATGTTACATCATTTAATCCTCATAATAAAACTCTGAAGTGGGTTCTGATTACTTTGCCCCAGATAACTAAGTTGTCGTTAGCAAGTGGAAAAATCAAGATTTGACCCACAGGAGCCTACTCAATTGCACTTTCTGTAAAATGCATGCTCACTTCCTCCACATTCTGTACCATAGTCTCCTCTGTGTGATGGAGTTTTATTTGTTGTGTCTCAGGTTTTGAACACTGTTTTGTGTGACCAGTTCTTGTAAATTGACAAACTCCCTGAGAGAATGGCTATAACATACATGTCTCTGGGTTGTAGGTCCAACTAGTAAACAGCATGAAAAAGAGAAATGCATGCGGGGGGAGATGTCAGTAAGAAATGAAATGACACTTAAAAGCTTGTAGGAAACTGTGGTTCTTTGTCCCACCCCTCCCATCCCTGCCCAGAGGCAACCACTTGTAAACTTCTCGAACTACTTTTTTCTGTATTTCTTCCATATTTTCAAATAATATGCTCCTCCTGCTTTGCTTACCAATGTCATGCACAACCCATTAACATTTTTAAGGGAGATGATTTATCCACGATTCACCCTCTTCCCACACGCACCCCAGCCCTCCACACCATCATTCTGTTCATCTCCCAGTATTGCAATACTCTTAGCACAGCTCTCAGTAAACTGGTCAGTGTTTACATCACCATGACTCTGTAATATCCCCTTCACTGACCCAAAGGTAATGCTGTGACTAGGTTTCCTTTTCATGAGCTTTTTATTCTTAGATCTATTAGTAACTTGTTTCTTCTGCTTTGTTTTCTGTGTTTCTGTTCATAATCATATGTGTGCCATGGTCAGTATTACTTACCTAGATGATGTACTGATTCCTTTTGAATTTTTGTTTGTTTCTGGAGCTTTCTAACATCCAGCCTGGATTAGCTGCTTCTAGCCTGGGTGAGCAGCCTGATTTCAGGACTCCCCTCTCAAGCTCTCCTTTGCTCTGCCCTGTTTCTGATCTTGTGTCTGCCTCCTGGTTGACTGTCACTCTGCTAGGTGTCATCTTTCAGTGGCTTTCCTAAGAAATGTCATAGAGGAGGTAAGTTTTTTAGGTTCTTGTATATTTAAAAATATCTCTATTCTACTCTGTTTTGATTAGTAGCCTGTCTGGGTATAGAATTTTAAGTTGAATTTTTTTTCCCCAAAATTTATGGCATTGCTTTTTTTCTTTTAAAAGCATTCTGATCTTTTTAATGTGACTTTTTTTTTTCACGTGTATGCTTGGCATTTGATGGACCTTAAACCTGAATTGAGCTTCTAAATTTCTTCTTTTCTCCTATTTTCCATTTTGTCTTCTTTTTTTTTTCTGTAATTTTGAGGTAACTTGTGTTCTCAAGAGCTGTGACCCTCTTCTGATGAGTGATGTACCAAAGTGCACTTACTGTTCTGGAAATAAACCACTTCCCTGTGCTCAGCCAGAGAAGATGAAGTTCCTTGTATGAATTACATCTAGTCCACAGATGCTCTGATTTTAAATTCTCCTACACAAATCTCTGCATTCCCTTCTTCAAATGCCAGCTCCTGTAAAGGGTGTTCTCAGTTGAGGAACTGTCTCACTTAAACCCTGTATAGATAGTTAAAAACATCCTATACAACACACCTAGGTATGAAACCCAAATAGCGCCACCGTTTATGGCTGTTTCTTCACCTCAGTAGGTGAAGATTACCAGTAGCAATAGATTATCAGAAAGAGTTTCTGCTCTCTATATGTGGCTCAGTTGAAAAAATAAATAAGCAAATTATGATGTGTAAACTTCTGCTGGTCCAGGATTAGCTCTGCAGTTTTATATTTGAGAGACAGCTTCTAGTTAAGGGTCTCTATCCATTGTAAGCCCTTCAGGTGAAAGACTGTGTGACTTAAAGATGATATTTATTTAATTATAGTAAGATATTCTGCCACTTAATTCCAAGTAAATGCAGTATTTTCTTGCCTGCTGAATGAATCACAAGAGACTGACTAATTTTTCTTGAAGGCTCTCTGATCTTGTAATAATTTCCACTGGCCATATTGATAGTGAGGCTGGGGATCCATTTTCTTAAAACACCGCTTTATTGAGATATATAATATACCGTTTTACCCATTTTAAGTATATATATGATTCAGTGGTTTTGAGTATATTTACAGAGTTGTGCCGCCATCCCAACAATCTAATTTTAGAACATTTTTATCACCGTAAAAAGAAATGTGTCTGCCAACGGTTACTTGTATCCTTTCTCTCCAGCTCTAGGCAGCTTCTGTCTCTATAAATTTCCCTATCCTGGGTATTTTATGTAAATGGAATCATACACTGCCTGTGTGGGCTCTTGTGACTGGCTTCTTTCGCATAGCATAAGTTTTAAAGATTCATCCAAGCTGTAGAATGTATCGGTTATTTCTGTCCTTTTTGTTGCCAGATAATACTCCATTGTGTGGATATACCACATTTTGTTCATTCTCTAGTTGATGGGCATTTAAATTGTTACCGCTTTTTGGCTGTTAATGATAACGCTGTTGTGAACATTTATGTACAAGTTTATTTAACATTTTGAGAAACTGCCAAACTATGTCCCAAAGTGGCTGCACCACTTTGTATTCCTGCTGGTAGTTGTGACAAAGCAATGCACAAGGGCTCCACTTCATCCTCATCTTTCCCAACTCTTTTTTTTTTTTTTTTTTGGTATCATTAATGTACAATTACATGAGCAACATTCTGGTTACTAGACTCCCCCCATCCAACTCTTGTTATTTTGTTACAGTCATTCTGGTGGATGTGAAGTAGCATTTTATTGCAGTTTAATTTGCATTTCATTGATAATTAATGATATTGGGCATCTTTTCTTTGCTTATTGGCCATTCGTATATCTTTATTTGGGAAATGTCTGTTTGAATCCTATATCCACTTTTTTAAACCATGTTATTGCTTTCTTAATATTGAATATTGAGGGTTCCTTATTAATTCTAGATACAAGTCCATAATCAGATATGTGATTTGCATGTATTTTCTCCTAATCTGTGAGTTGTCTTTTCACTTTCTTGGTGAACATTTGAAGAACAAAAGTTTTAAATTTTGATAAAGTCCAATTTACTGTTTTTTTTTTTTTTGCAGGCACTTTTAATGTTATATCTCTGAAATCAGTACCTAACCCAAGGTCAAAAAGATTAACTCCTAATGTTTTCCTCTAGGAGTTTTATACTTTTGTTGCCTGCATTTAGGCCTTTGATACGTTTTCAGTTATTTTTTGTGTATGTTCCAAGGAAGGTGTCCAAATTCACCCTTTAGCACTTGGATATCCCCTTATCTCAGTACCATTTGTTGCAAAACTAGTGTTTTTCCCCACTGAATTGTCCTGGCACCTTTGTTGAAGATTGAGGGTTTGTTTATAACATGACAAAATAATGTTTTCCTAAAGTTAAAAATTGCTACCATTGGGCCTTAAATTTTAGCCTTTTTTTTTCTTGGTGCTTCTTGATCAGTATATGGGAGGGAGTCCCTCCTCAGGCATCATCTCATTTTGAGTGAATGGGTTTTGTCTTTAAAGCTTTAGGATTCTTGGTGAGTTTTTCATTGCAAATGTTGTTATAGTGGATCTTCCACCCAAAGATTCTACCCTGACACAGTTGTGGTGGAGAGCCAGTCAGAAGCTGTGACAATAACCCAGGTCAGGAGACGGTAGCTTGGATGTAGAAGGATCTGCTTCTGTTGTGTCACAGAGCTGGCCAGATTTGCTGGTGATTGGATATGGAGGTGGGTGAGTGAATCAAGTGTGCTTCTAGGTGTGGGCCTGATAAACTGGAAAGTTGAGTTGGCATTAACCAAGATGGGAAAGACATTGGTAGGGCCCAGTCTGGGGAGGAGATGAGAAGAGATTAGAATCCCAGCCTTAAATGTGCCATGTTTAAGATGGCTGTTGGTGAAACGAGGCATTGGGTGTGAGTCAGCAGCCTCTCTCATTTCCTGGAACTTGCATCCCTAACAGGATTTTCTCTTACTATTTAAGATCTGCTAAAGTAGGAATTTACCCAAAGAATAGAAGTTCTCAGATTCAAAAAGACAGATGCACCCCTATGTTTATTGCAGCACTATTTACAATAGCCAAGATACGGAAGCAACCTAAGTGTCCATCAGTAGATGAATGGATAAAGAAGATGTGGTACATATACACGATGGAATACTATTCAGCCCTAAGAAAGAAACAAATCCTACCATTTGCAGCAACATGGATGGAGCTGGAGGATATTATGCTCAGTGAAATAAGCCAGGTAGAGAAAGACAAGTCCCAAATGATTTCCCTCATTTGTAGAGTGTAACAACTAAGCAAAACTGAAGGAACAAAACAGCAGACTCACAGACTCCAAGAAGGGACTAGCAGTTACCAAAGGGGGGGAGGGAGAAGGGGATTGAGGGGTATTATGTTTAGTACACATGGTGTGGGGGGTCACGCGGAAGACCCTGTAGCGCAGAGAAGGTAAATAATGAATCTGTGGCATATTACTGCAATTGGGTATGGGTAGGACTTGATAATATGGGTGAATGTAGTAACCACATTGTTTCTTCATATGAAACCTTCATAACAGTATATCTCAATAATACCTTAATAAAAAAAAAGATCTCCTCAAGTACAGAAAGCATATTAGTACTGAGTTCTAGGCAGTACTAAATTTTCTTTGCAAAACCAAATGTATATCAATAGAAAATTGGAAACACAAATTGTGGCATAGCCACATAGTGGAATACTATTTACTACACAACAGTAAAAAAAAAGAATTACGTACTAATACATGCAACACCCTAGGTGAATCGCAAAATAATGTTAAGTAAAAGAAAGCATACATGCTGTATGCTTCCACTTAACATAAAATTCTAGAAAATGCAAATTAATCTATGGTGACAGAACAGATTATTGGCTGCCTAAGGATAAAAGGGATATGAGAAGGGCAACTAAGAATAAAGAGGATCAGGGAAGGGTAACTGAGAAAGGTTACAATGGGGTCCTTAATACTTTTTTGAAGTGCCCAGGTTTCTTGAGACCAGGGTGTTTGGGAACCTTTGTGCTGTAGTCAGATGTCAGCAGGCCCTTTGATGTGGCACTAGCTGGTGCTGAAGGGGTTGTGCAGGGCTCTCTTCTTGTTTCCATGTGTTACATCCTGGCATCTCAAGGGAAAGGCCAGCAACATGTTGATCATTGAATAAGTATTTAGCTTCCCCAAGGTAACTAAAGAACAAGAGAATTTCAGCTAAAAAGAACTAATTCTGCCTCTTTAGGGGAGAATAAGTTAATGGGTAAGTCATAATGTGTTCATTAGAAAACATGAGTCTTGTTATTCATAGGTACGCCTGTACATGAGCAGTGGTCTTACTGTAAGCTATCACAAGCCTCTCTGGAATGGTTGAGGGCTATTAAAAATGATGAGGCTAATTAAATGGGCACCTTGTGGAGGAGTCAGAAATGTTCCTTACCAACTTCAGTGTCAGGCAGAGCTTGGGGCTTGGGGCAAGTTGTTCCTTTGCTCCAGTTATCAAGGGGCTGGTAGCCCACAGAGGTCAAGCGTTTCTTCTGGGAGACTGCGAAAGCTTCCAGGAGGAGGCATCCTTTAAGAATTCCAGATATAAATGAGAACGAAGGTATTTTCAAAGAAAGCAATCACTGAGAACAAAGAGGAGGAGGCTGGAAGCTCCTAGGTTTAGGGAACAGAGACAGATCTGGTAAATAGGTTGTGGGAGCTGGGAGAAGGAAACTGTTAGGCAGGAAAATAATAAATATGAGTGGGGTGGAGAGAGAATTAAGTCCAGGATAGCCAACTACAAGGGACTCCAAAAGTTGGCAAGTTAAAACTAGAAACCCAGAAAAGACTCAAAGTTAGAGTTAATCAGCTAAGCTCAAAAGGCCAGGAGCAACTTGGCCTGGAATGTTTGAATACTCCCCAGATAAAGAAAAGCATCTGAGCACAGCCCATGTCTCCATTGTGTCAGTTAGATCATGCCATTTTAAGATTTGCTTTACCCTGCTAAAAGGCCCAGCTATTAACAGCATAATAAAGACAGGAAAAATTTCATCTTAAAGATAAAATTGCATTTTAAAACCCAAGAAGTTAAGTAAGATTCTTAACATGCTCTTTAGCAAACAGACAATAACTCAGCCCACCTTGGAGGCAGGGCAGGCGGTCTTGATTGATATGCTCCCAGACCAGGAAGCTGCTACCCTGGGAAGGACCAGAGCAGTACATTTCTTGTGTTAAGCTAATTTTGCAGAATTACCCAGAGGACTGATAAGAAACTTAATGTCTCATCAAAAATAAACATCCAGAGATCACCTAACAAGTCCACACCCCTAGCCCTTTGTCACATTTCTGAAAAATCCTTAAAAGGGAGAACCCCCAGCCTTTCAGTGCATACCTCTCTCTGAGGTCACCCACACATTCCTAAGTGTGTAACCTTTTTGCCTTTATTTAGACATTCTCCCAATTTTTCAGGGCGCCTCTCCACCCTGAGGCCACCTATACTTTTCTCTCTTTAAATAACTTTAAAACTTATGCTTCGCTACCATGTCTCTGCCCTTCAATTCTTCATTGCGGTGGGGACAAGAACTGAGGAAAATAAACAATGCCCCCCTAACAAAACCAGTGAAATCACTGAAGGCCTTCCTGTCGTAGTGAGAAATATAGGCTCCATTTCTGCAGGTGCGGGCTGGAGTTCAAGAGAATTGGATGTGTGTCTTAGGAAGATAACCCTGCGGCATCATAAGGGGTCCTAGAGCAGGGGAGAGTAGGAAACAGCACCTTTACATTTGACCTTGAGTGAGGGTAGGGCAGTGGGAGGCAGACTTAATGGACTGATAGGATATATCTCCAATTGGAGGGGAGAGACCTGCCTGGGATGCAGGGGTTGGGTGGGGGTCATTATCTGAGCCAGAGAATATCCTGGAGGAAAGCAGGTTTGGTACAGAAAGGTGGAGGTAGACTTTCTGTTTTCTTAAGGATGTATTTTGATGAGCAGAAGCCTTTAATTTTACTAAAGTCTAATTTAACAATTTTTTCCTTTACAAAAATATATTCTTCCCATCCCTCATGTTAATTGTACTTTTTAAAAAGATTCTGTTATATTTATTTAAGATGCACTCCTCCCTTCCTCTATAGATATCATTGACCCTGCCATCCTGCGCCCAGGCCGCCTGGATAAAACACTCTTTGTGGGTCTGCCACCCCCTGCAGATCGGCTTGCCATCTTAAAAACTATCACAAGAGTAAGTAAGAGAAATGGTCGGTTTTTGTGTATGTTTCTCAGTTTAAATTCAGACAAGCAGTAATTGAGGATGCCTGATCACTTTCTTTTCTGTAGCTTTAAATATTTCCTCTGCCTGTATCTCCCAAAAGAGGTGAACTGGTTTTAGCAATTAAATCGACTGTCCATTCTTTTTATTTGCTTGAAACAAAGAAGATATTTAGAGTTAAATGCTCAACTGGTATACTTGAGATAACCACTCTAAGCACATTTCCCTTTCTTTTAGATCTTTGTTATAGTAGAACAATTGTCCTTAGAGGAATCTGAAATGAAATAGAAACTTTTGGAGACAAAAAGCAGATAAATGTAGGTCCGTTATATAAGTATCCAGAGAAAAATTGAATTTCAAAACTACAGTGTTGAGTTTCATCCTCCATGTTGGTTATGCCAACTTTCAATACCTGTGCAGTATTTATAAAAATACGTTGCTGTTTTTATAAAAATAATAAGACATGAATACCAAATGCATAGAAGCAATCACCCCAAATCGTACTACCACAGAAATAACCCACATTAATATTAGTGCAGACATTATTCCAAACATCTTCATGCAGCATGAGTTGCTGGGTGTGTGGGTGGTTGAGTGGATGAGGAATAATTTAGCTTAAGTACATTACTTAAAGTTAACTTTCTTGAAATTCAAAAGAAAACAGCTAAAGGAATTCTGGTAAATGTTCTTCATAAAAGATATTATTTCCTAAAGTATCTCTTCAAGGATTTAAAATTTTAAAAAGATTAGGAGAGTTAATAAGCACCTGCAGTCATTTTTTTAAGTTCACATTTTACTTTTGACAGTATATGTTTAATTTCTGTCTGAAAATTAGATAATTAGCATTCCTGTATTTCTTCTTCCACTTCGCAGGTTTGTTCCCTGTATATTTTTCTTTGTCTAGTGCCTTCACATTTCCATTCTGTTCTCAATTCTTATTCTTAGTTTCATATTTAAGTAGACATAGTACTCACACCCAGCACTTTGACTTCAGCTTTTGTTTTCTGATTTCTTTATTTTGATTCACTTTATTTGGGTTGACAATATTTCACCATCAGATTTATTCCATTTAATAGTTGGTTTATTCAGCTGTGTTCCTGGAGTTCTTTCCATGATTAAGAATGTCTACCTATTGTTGTACACTTGAATGACATAGTAGCTGGGAGTAATTTTTCCTTGGTCACAGTCTCTCTAGCCTTTGCAGTAATTGCACAGTGATTCAGATATTGCAGGCACCTGTAAAGATGTCTGGGGCCAGTCTGTTCCTTCTTTTCCCCTTGGTAGGTGACTTGCTTCTTCTGCTTGGATCTCTGAAACATTCTTCGTCTCTGAAGCTCAATAACTGAACTAAGATGTCACTGTTGGTTTCTTTCTCTGTTGCTGATGCTAGTGGTGGTGGGATCACATTTGAGTGCTGAGGACCTAACATCTGGTGTACCTTTTAATTCTGTAGGCACAGTTCTTCCTCCAGGGAATTTTTCCATGTTGTGTGTCTGAATACTACTTCTCATTCATTACTGGACTTATTTCTTCAAGGTCACCAACTGTTCCTATACTGGATCCCTTTTGTCTTCCATACCTTTCGTCTAGTTGCTTTCATTTTGCCTTTTTCTGCTGCATTCACCATGATAACTTGTCTTCTCTCCTTTTTTCTTCCCTCCCTCTCTCCTTCCTTTCATTGCCATGCTTTCTCCATCTTGATGGTTACTCCATCCATACCTTCTCTGTCCTAGTAGAGTGTGGGTGAGTCCTCTCATCCTTTCTCACTACCTGGAGCCAGTTTTCCTACCTCTCACACATTACAACTTGAGTCATGGTTAATTGGTTTGTACGCACATTTGTATGGCCCGAGTGAGAGAGGTTGCTAACCTGGTGCTAAGTTAACCCTATGAGGTGGCCTAAACTTACTATCCTAAAGATGCTGGATGAACTGTGTTACACCTGCACTTGCCCCATCCATCCAGAGCCCATCTCATCCCCCTGGCTGTGCCACCTGGCTCCCCAGACAATGGCATGCCTTGACAGGTCTTCCTGACTGTGCTGAAATCCTTGCTGGTGTGTCTGAGCATTTTTCTTTTAAGTTTTCCTTGGGTTATCTTCTCAGGCTGTTTCTGTCTAGTTTAGAATGTTAAAGGAAATTTACAAGATCTTGCCAACTTCTTCCCTCAATGCTGCTTCCCAGGAATGGAGACTTAGTACTAGACACTTCAGACTTTTCTGTCCTTGGCACCTACTTTTCAGCATTTAAAACTGAAGGTTTACTCCTTTCTTTATTTGGTTGCCACTGTAAATTTTTAAACATTGCTTTTTTTTTTTTTTTTTTTTTTTTTTAGTATTCCTATGTTGGTAAAGGATGATTTTGTGAACATACTTCACAGGGCCATCATTAGTTAAAACTGCATACAGCTGCATTCATAACTACATCCCAAAGGAGGGAGGATACGATGATGAGTTTTGTGGGTTTCACAGACCCCATAGACAGCAGTATGGAAGATAACTTGGGGGAAGGGAAGTTCAGGGCAGTATGTGCAGCGTGCTGGCACTGAGGCAGTGTTGAGAGTAGCCAAGAGGACAAGAGAACTACTCCAAGGTTTTAGTTAACAAGACACTGGATCAACTGTAGAGCTGAGGGTAGAAAACAAGGAAGGTGAGCTCTTAGTTTGGACAGGATGGAGAATCGGTGGTGGGATCCACCAACATGAGGGGTCTGGGAAGGACTAGGACGATGCTGTTTGAGTTTGGGGTGCCTGGGCTTCAGCTGAACAGAGACGTCTCCGAGGAAGGTGGTTCTCTGGTAGGAGTGCAGGAGACTCCTCTGGCCAGGAATATTGCGTGTCATCATGTAGCTGGGGGTGAAAGCCAAAAAAGCACAGTGCTATAGTTCAGTGGCCCTCCACTTCAGGTAATTTTATCACCACCAGCAACCCTACCCACCCCAGAGCAGTATCTGGGGACAGTTTATCGCCAGGGCAGGGAAGTGATGGTGCTCCTAAACATTTCACAACCTCAAAACTGCCCACAACCAAAATCGTCTGGCCCAAAATATTGGTAATGCCAGAGTTAAGAAACCCTGCTTTGGGGGTGCATGCTTGTTTCTCTGTACCAAGCAAGTTTGGTGATGAATGCACCATGGCATTTCTGTCCCTTTCCTTGGCTCTGTCCTTAGTACAAGATTCTGTTTACTTTGGTTAACGTGTGTGAATGTTCACACACAAGTACACAGATAAAATCCTAGTTCTGTAAATTTCTTAACAGTCATTATGACATAATGGTAGTATTTTCACACTTGCCCCTGGGATATCACTAAATTAAAGGCAAAGATTGGAGTGATGTTCATTTCTGGACATGCCAGATCCAAGGTATATGATATTCAGGGTCTTAACAGATTTGGATCCAGAGAAATGATTGCCATTTTTTTCCAGACATGTTACACCCACTGTATAGCCCTCTGTACATCAGAACAACCCTGAAAATTTCCAGGCTGTTTGCCAAAATGATTAGCCCTTGGGCTATGGGGTAAATGCTCAAAGTACCCCACTTCAGAAATAAAATTACTAAGAAAATAAGGTAGAATGTTAACCTGTATGAATGACCTTTTAGTCAACAAGTATGTATTATAAACTAATATATCTCTGATTGTGTGTATACTCTGAGGAAATTAAAAACATAGTCCTTAACTTACAAGGAGTGTGTCTTCCAGATGAAAAGCTAACACAAAGTTTTTATCAAACAACAAGCATTATCAGTTCATTCCTGGGGAGGGGAGAAAAATGAGGCAGCTGTATGGCTAGGCTGGGGGTGGGGAGCGGCGGGTTGTAGGCTGTTTCCTACTTTGCCGGTGCCCTCTGGTCAGAGACCCCCAGCAGCACGGCTGCAGTGGACTGCTGTGAGTTTGCTCCCAGCAGTGGGGGAGACCCCACCCGGGAGAAATGCGGATGTCTCAGGGGATGTTAGGAAGGACTTCACTGGTCCATGTTTCTGTTAGATTTGGAAAGAGTTGAGGGGGCTTTCTTCTGAATTGTTTCCAAAAAGCAGACTTAAGTCTGTGATCAGGCATCTCAATACATCCTGTCTAGATAAATCAAGCCAGGGCCAGTGTTGTGACTGGTAAAGATGCAGCAGTCACTGTGTTAGCCAAGATAGGAATATTTGATCATTTTTGTGGCTTGAACGTTGTCCCATTTTGTCTGTGTTCAGACATGATTATGGAGAGGTCGTGTGAGTGTATCAGGCCACTTCCTGAATGTCAGGAGCTGCTTTTCTGTCTCAGTTGCCTTATGTTTCCAGATTTTCTGTCATAAATACATAGGTATATATGGGACAGGGGCCTGGGGTGGAGGGGTGTTATTTTGTTTTGTTAAGGAATAGTTAACTGGCGTAACTGGTGGTTTAAGAGGAAGAGGCTAGAAGTAGAGAGAAAGGCCCTTTCCTCCAGGAACAAAGTTGTGATGGAAAGAAAAGAAAAAGAAAAAAAAGATTTTGATAAAAAAATCAATATGACTTTAAAAACAACTTTTTGTAGGATGTGGTTTAGACTGTCATATGGTCACTTCTCAGCATCTGTCTGTGCTAAAGACAAAGGGTAGCTTTTGGCAGTTGATTCTCACTGGCCTCACAGTGTATGTTGCTTCAGGCTGCTCAGGAGGGGGACCGGCTCTGGCCTGGGGGCCAGGGCTCTTCTTGGCGCCTGGCACAGCCACTGGCACTCCCCTTTCCATCCAGCTCTCCTCTCAGGGACTTGTTTGGGTCCAAAATGAACAGTTCTGGAGAAGGACACTGGTGATGTGTTAAAAAGGAGACAGCGGGCCCCAAATGGAGTCATGCATGTTAAGGGCCCACATCAGCAAACCAGGACTGAACATCCAACAGAACAGCAGTTTCAGCGTCTCCCAGAAATGTAACCTTTAACCCGTCTACCTGAAGTTACCTGTCAGCGCCAGTGAGGAAATCCACCCAGCAACCCTTCTTCCCCCCAGGAAGGTTGACCTTCCTTGAAATAATGCCCTCTTTGTTCATAAACTTCCTTTTCCTGCCGCCTTCTGCCTTTAGAAACCTTTCCATTTTTACAGCTGTTTGGAGCTCAACTGCTGGATGTATGCTGCCCGTGAATCACTGAATAAAAACAATTTGATCTTTAAGTCTACTCAGTTGAATTTTGTTGTTTAACAGCAAATGTGAGTGTACTAATGTCAAAGAACTACACTTAAAAATGGCTAATTGGTAAATTCATGTTGAACATATTTTACCACAATTCTTAAAAGGAAATTATGACCCATTTATACTGTTATCTCATATTTCTGATTAAGCATTCTATTTTATGGAACAATCAGGTTTAAAAAGTAATTTAAGATGTACTATTTATTTCAGTAAATCTATATTTAATCACAGGAATCTATTCATAGCCATATAACAGAGATTGGAATCAGCAATGATCTTTAAGTTAACATAATGATACCACCTGTTTAACAGGGTATTTGTTACTTTGCAACTTCTTGCCCATCTTTGAACAGAGACTTAGAAACACACATCTCTACCCTGCTTTTGTGGAAATAATGTTTGAATATTTCCACAGCCTGAAACTCTGTCCCTGCTAAC